>JACEFZ010021729.1:0-522195 GCA_014155875.1 Cepaea nemoralis | reverse complement strand
GGAAGGTTAACCCGGTCAACAAATGCCCGCAGAAGTCGGATGTGTCGGCCTAACGGCGCAAGAACGCAGCTTTGCTGTTAACAGGCACAACGCAGACACATCCGGAAAAAAAATCCGGATGAAAGCAGAAGAATAAGAAATAGTAATCTGCGTGTACATGAATGTCCACATATACATACATTCATACGTGTCTACATTAATATCACTACCGTATGCTTTATACATGCACAAGTATGTACATATGTAACAGATAGTGTAGTTGTATACAGGCACTAATATGTAAGTAAACGTAGCTGACGTACATGCTACATACACTGAAGGTTCCCCACTTACCAGATGTCGATCATCGTCATGCCTGGTTTGATTATTGACATCATGTACTTCCGTGTCTGAAGGCAAGATTGACACAATATGTTATTAAGCGGAGAGAAGATTGACAATGCAGTTATTTACTGCTGACAGTAACATGTTTTATATCCACAAATAGAACTACTTCTTTTGCCCTTTATTCCACCATCTGGGACACAGGACAACCAACCAACTCAAGTCAAACCATTCAATCAACCAACTCAAGTCAAACCATTTGATCTACCAACTAAAGTCAAACCATTTGATCTACCAACTAAAGTCAAACCATTCAATCAACCAACTCAAGTCAAACCATTCAATCAACCAACTCAAACCATTCAATCAACCAACTCAAATCATTCAATCAACCAACTCAAGTCAAACCATTCAATCTTTCATGATCTCCTACATCTGGAACACAGGACAACCAACCACCTCAAGTCAAACCATTCAATCAACCAACTAAAGTAAAACCATTCGATCAACCAACTAAAGTAAAACCATTCAATCAACCAACTCAAGTGAAACCATTCAATCATCCAACTCAAACCATTCAATCAACCAACTCAAGTCAAACCTTTCAACCAACCAACTCGAGTCAAACCATTCAATCAACCAACTCAAGTCAAACCTTTCAACCAACCAACTCAAGTCAAACCATTCAATCAACCAACTCAAGTCAAACCATTCAATCAACCAATTCAAGTCAAACCTTTCAACCAACCAACTCAAGTCAAACCATTCGATCAACCAACTAAAGTCAAACCATTCAATCAACCAACTAAAGTCAAACCATTCAATCAACCAACTCAAACCATTCAATCAACCAACTCAAACCATTCAATCAACCAACTCAAGTCAAACCTTTCCAACCAACCAACTAAAGTCAAACCATTCAATCAACCAACTCAAGTCAAACCATTCAATCAACCAACTCAAGTCAAACCTTTCAACCAACCAACTCAAGTCAAACCATTCAATCAACCAACTCAAGTCAAACCCTTCAATCAACCAACTCAAGTCAAACCATTCAATCAACCAACTCCAGTCAAACCTTTCAACCAAACAACTCCAGTCAAACCATTCAATCAACCAACTCAAGTCAAACCATTCAATCAACCAACTCAAGTCAAACCTTTCAACCAACCAACTCAAAACATTCAATCAACCAACTCAAGTCAAACCTTTCAACCAACGAACAAGTCAAAACATTCAACCAACCAACTCAAGTCAAACCTTTCAACCAACCAACTCAAGTCAAAACCTTTGAACCAACCAACTCAAATCAAAACATTCAACCAACCAACTCAAGTCAAACCATTCAATCAACCAACTAAAGTCAAACCATTCGATCAACCAACTAAAGTCAAAACATTCAATCAACCAACTCAAGTCAAACCTTTCAACCAACCAACTCAAGTCAAACCATTCAACCAACCAACTCAAGTCAAACCATTCGATCAACCAACTAAAGTCAAAACATTCAATCAACCAACTCAAGTCAAACCATTCAATCAACCAACTCAAGTCAAACCATTCAATCTTTCATGATCTCCTACAGCTCACTCCATCTCCTACTCATATTAAAACGTCCTTAACCCTTTACCGGGCAAATCGTCCATTTACGGGCAGACCACCTGAAACTGCCCGTTATTATTATGCATTGTAAAAACGTGATCTCTCGGCATTCCGATACTTCCGACGGCTACTTTCGCCGATATCTTGACAACGTGGCCGCCATTTGTAAGCACCTACTATGAATTTGAACGGACTTTTTTTGATAGTTTTCGGGGTTTTTACGCTTAGTTTTTCCAAATGGATGTCGGCGATTCTTCAAGTGATAGCCGAGATTTCACTAGATTCAATTTAAGTGACATTAAAGGGCACAAAGTTGACTATTAATAGGAGCTAGAAATCAGTGAAAAGTGTTATTTTGCATTAGCAGTCGTGAGTCAGACTTTAAAGGAAGTGATTGATTCTGAAAATGTGTTTGTGAATTGCCGTATAGATGACTGAAAATCACAAACAATATGCTGTATTTCGTAAATATTTGTGTTCATATATGGATTATCGGCAACAATCACATAACGTATTCTGCATGCTTTTCCCTTTATTGTGTTGTTTATTTAACTAAAATCGGTTGACTAACACCTTATTTGTGATGTTTTTACTAATGCAACCCGAAATTTTACCGAACCTGAAAAAATCTTGCCCGTTCAGAGCTAAAAAATGGACTAGTGTCTGCCTGGTAAAGGGTTAATTCTCTTTTATGTGTCTTTTTGGGCCTCCCTCTATCTATGAGGGGCTTCAAATGAAAAGCTTAATTTTCTTAACTTTTGGTGAATATATTGTGGGGAAAAAAAGAGTAAAGAACAAATGTATCATTTTTTTATGTAATCACCACTCCGTTCAGTGCAAGTCCTCCAGTGCCGATAAAGTGCTTGGATTCCTGTATAAAAAAAATTCTCTGGGGTCACTACTCGGTGTGCCTGACTCAGTCGTAAACAGTCTGTCACGCTGTTTTGAAACTTCCTACTCCACTCATACACTTGCTGGACTGACAGGCATGCATCACCATACTCGACCTTCATTCGCCGATGAATTTCCATAAGTTTCAACCTTTTACTGATATAAAAATGGATAACAGAACACTGAACCTCTTTGGTGCATGTCAAAAGTGGAGCGGCCATCTTTAAACTGCCCTTATCATCTGCACTGTGATGTCATGTGCTAAACACTCTTTTGACATCCTTAACAACAATACTTGACAGGTTACAAGACAATGGCATGGTTATTGTAATTTCTATTACACTTTTAAGGTTTTCATGTAAAGCCCCCTCATATTGTGCCCTGTGGGTTCCAGAGAAAGGACATTCTAGTTACACCATTATCAGGTTATCCGAGTGTGTGTCCTATTCAGCGCCAGTGTCTTATAAGTACGACTCATTAAAGTGCCTAGCTTTCCCTGGCAGGTGCAAAAACAGGAGGAGGTTCCCGTTTAAGTGCATATATATTCCACTGAAGTTGAAATCTCAAAGATTGTGATTTGTTCATGTAAAGCTGAAAACTAGAATGTGAAGTGCTGAATGTGCTAAACACTGTAGCACTCTCATCTCATACAGCTCTAGTACTTGCCTGTCTGTGTGCTTCAGCTGCCTGTCTCATTGCCTCATACTGATAACTCTGTGAACGATCCAGCATCTTCTTCTCTTCGTCTGTCATACGGTTTTTGGCTGTGCGGCTGTGAAACAGGAGAACGTAATGAACATTTCATCCAGATAATTGTGTGAATAAAATATAATATAGCATGTAGAGGCAGTATATAGATAATAGTTGCATTTATTTTTGTAAAAACGATATTATCACATGGAAACTGTTTTAATCATGGTTGTGTTTATTTCTGTCAAAAATTAACAATATTGTCACATGGACACTTTTTGGAAATCATGATTGTGTTTACTTGTCAAAAATTAACAATATTGTGACATGGACATTTGTTTGATCATGATTGGGTTTATTTCTGAAAAAAATTACCAATATTGTCACATGGAATCAGTGTAAGATCATAGTTGTGTGGTCTATCCCATACAAGACTCCTAACTAAACGAACTAGCCACAGAAGTCGCTAAAACAACCAAAGTCATGTCATGTGCCAGCATCATCAATGTGTGTTCGTTCTCAGTGCCAGGTTGTCTAAGTAATCTGTAAGTTTCTGCTAATATTGTGTCCAAGAGGTACTCAACAGGCTGCGTTAACTATTTCTGTCACAAATGTAACAATGGAAATGGTGTATAGACTGGTTGTTTTAGGTATCTATCACAAATGCAACATCACTAGACAGTATTGTTTTAACTATTTCTGTCACAAATATAGCAACATCACATAGAAACAGTGTACAGACCATAGACCATGACTGTTTTAACTATTTCTGTCACAAATATAACAACATCACATAGAAACAGTGTATTGACCATAATTGTTTTATAATAACACAGAAACAGTGTATAACCATGTTGTTTCAACTATTTCTGTCTCACATGAAACAGAACACCAAAAAACGGTGTATAGACCATGATTGTTTTAATTATTTCTAGAACAAATGCAATAACAGAAGGAGTGGAGACTATATAGATCATGGTTGTATAAACTATTTCTGTCAAAAATGTTACAATATTATAACACGGAAACAATGTATAGATCTTGGTTGTGTGAATTACATCCAGCTATACAATCTGATATCAGTGACAGTCTCTACATAAAAACTCACATCACCAACAGAATGTGAGAATCAGTAAAGGGGAGAGTTAGTACATATACATAAAAAGAGATAGACAGTGAGAGCAAAAAGTAAAAAAAGAAGAGACAGAGAAAAAGATAAGAGTAGGAGAAAGAGATGAGGTGAGAGGATTAGAGTTGAGATAATTAGGAGAGGAAGAAAGGAGGGACAGAGGAAAACTAAAAGAGAGACTACTTACTCATCCTTGTTAACAGGATATTCACAAATCTCTCCTATAGGAAAACTGCCATCACTGAACAGATCCACTATGGGGATTGAGGGTGGGTTGGTTTGTTGCTTGACACCGACAGCCCCACCACCTGCTGAAAAGGTAACAAAAATATAACATGATAGGATGTCCATGTTCATTTCAGAATCATCTTCAAATTTCCACACTATCATGTCTAATGTCCCTATCCACACTATCATGTCTAATGTCCTTATCCACACTATCATGTCTAATGTCCCTATCCAAACTATCATTTCTAATGTCCCTATCCACACTATCATGTCTAATGTCTTTCTTTGTCTTTCATGTACGGGGGAATAAAAGGCCGGGAAAAAAGGAGGAATGGTGTCTCCGATCAAGTGTGTAATTTATCTTACACATGAGTTCCATTTCTGGTGGAAGCTATTTTAATGAAATTCTACAATAAAGGTGACAAAAAGGCACACTGTACACATTTCTGTTCTTATTTCAAATGTATCTATCAGTTTACCATCATGAGGAACTCTTCATTTCAGATCATAGCAAGTGTTATTTGATCTAGACATTCAGATCACCCATTACAATTTTGATATTACCATTTCTGTGATTACCTATAGTATTTGAAAGCTGAATGTAAAATTCAACTCTCTTAGATTTCTTTTTTTCCTTTTTTTCTTTTTGTAGTTCTAAAACGTTTTCCACAAAGTAGTCAGTCTCACACAACCTCTCCTTAGTTGTCTCTTATGATATTAGTCGTGGGTTACAGTGTTACTAATTTTTGCTTCTCTAATGAACTGGTAACAAATGAGTGAACAACATGCCATTTACCTTTTTTCTTCTTGTTTTTCTTCTTCTTCTTGGTATTTTCTCCTTCACCATTTTCATCTGTGAAAGTTTTCAGTTGAATAATGAGAACATAGCCACAGAGCTGTAGCACTGATAACACAACTTCAAGCAATCTTACGTTTACTGTCACACAGCAATAACACAAACTCACACATAAGTCTTAACACAACTTTGCAATATCTTATCTAATGATAACACAACCTCAGACTGGATATCCGTGGGATCATTTGTGATTGGTCTATTCAGAAGCCAGCTCTGTGGCATAGGGGTTATGTAAGCAGTTCTTAATCCTGCATACCACTTTCGAAACACAGCTGTGGGTGATTTGGCAGCAGACCGCCTTGCGTTGGTGGTTATAAAATGGTATGAGTGCCGGTCGTTCAAAAAGCAATGGCAAACTACTGAACACAAACTTGCCAAGAAATCACAAACAGCAAAAAAATGCTGGGGTTGACTGCAACATCCTGTAAAGGATATGCAACTAACTTTAACTATACAGAAGTTATTCTGTCACATACCGATAACACAATCTCACGCATTAATTTGTTTTTAAGTCCATAATGCTAACACAATCCCATACAATCTAATGCTATGAAGAAAAAAAAAACATCTCACACTATCTTAGGATAACACAATAACAAACACCTTATATGATGATTAGAGAAATTAGACGTAGACAATCAAAATTTTTTGGACATGTTATGAGAAGAAATGGATTGGAGAACTTAGTGACAACTGGCAAGATCGAAGGGAACAGACCAAGAGGAAGACCGAGAGGAAAATACCTGGATGGCTTGGCCACATGGCATGGACGAGACAGGAACACTGAGCTGATCCACGACTCTGGTGATCGAGTGAAATGGCGAGTCATGACCGCCCACGCTTTCCGGCATGGCACATGATTGATTGATATATAATGATAACACAAAACCTACACTATCTTTTGTTATGTTAACACAACCTACACTATCTTTTGTTATGTTACAAAACCTACACTATCTTTTGTTATGTTAACCACAACCTCACATTATCCTATGCTATGACAATACAACTACACATTCCTGATTCATGTCAGCTTTCTAATACGGGATAACAAACCCACTTACATTTAATACACACATATCATAGCGGGAAAGTTGGGTGGAAGCGTAGAAAGAAGTAAAAACATTTATTAAATTTATAAAAAAGCAAAACAAATAGAACAGCAGCCTCATAATAAAACTGCAATGCTAAGAAACAAGGTACACTATGAAAACAGCAGCCTCATAATAACTGCAATGCTAAGAAACAAGGTACACTATGAAAACAGCAGCCTCATAATAACTGCAATGCTAGAAACAAGGTACACTATGAAACAGCAGCCTCGTAATACTGCAATGCTTAGAAACAAGGTACACTATGAAAACAGCAGCCTCATAATAACTGCAATGCTTAGAAACAAGGTACACCATGAAAACAGCAGTCTCATAATAACTGCCATGCTTAGAAACAAGGTACACTATGAAAACAGCAGCCTCATAATAACTGCAATGCTAAGAAACAAGGTACACCATGAAAACAGCAGTCTCATAATAACTGCCATGCTTAGAAACAAGGTACACTATGAAAACAGCAGCCTCATAATAACTGCAATGCTAAGAAACAAGGTACAACATGAAAAAATGTATACTACCATCTTGTTCCTTCTCGCCGACTTTAATGCCAGCAACTCCATTGACAATAATCTCTGTGGCAGCATCATTCTTCTCTCCATTGAGTTCATCACCATTCTCTTCATGTCCACCAGTGCCATTACTGGTAATATTTGCATCTGAATGGACGAAACAAATCAACTACAAATAACAGATATTATTAATAGTATTTACACCTGAAGGAAAGAAACACTGATTACAGTAACAGACATTACTAGTAGTATTTGCATCTGAATGGACGAAAGAAATCAACTACAGACATTACTAGTATATTTGCATCTGAGTGGATGAAACAAATCAACTACAAACATTATTAGTAGTTTTTGCATCTGAAGGAAAGAAACACATTTACTACAGATAACAGAAATTACTTAGTATTTTCATCTGATGAAAAAAAATAATAAAACAGCTACAGATAACACTTATACATCTCAGCGGATTCATAAACACCAATTTCTACATGGTATTAAATAAACTTGATATGAGTGTACAGAGGACCTTTCATCTATCAGACCACGACCATCAACCAGCTCTGAATTGTTTGTCAAATGTCCACCAAGTGTCTGTTTTCTTGCCTTCGGCGGTTTTATGTCATAACTTAGCCAACATAAGACTCCCGCTGGATAGGACACACATTGAACAAATCTGATTTGAGTAACTAGAAAGTCATCGGTCTATATCCCCAAGGGCAATGTAATAGAAGGAAACCTACGACCAGAAGAATAACATGGGAAGGACAAAGAGGAAAACAGGACAGCTGCGGCAGTGTAGTGGCTAGAGGCTCACCTGCCTGCTCAGTGGTCGAGGGTTCAAATCTGCATTGGGACAGATTTTTAAAAAAAGCATTGTGATGTGGAGAAAATAGAAAGGAGTCTGAATCACCAATTTACTTACACCCTTTCACCTAGGAAAATCTCCAGAGCTGACACATAAAATGTTAGAGCTATGTACGCACTAGGGGTTAATGATGTTGTTCGTAATTCTGAATACTCTCGTATGAAACACAGCTGCATGAGATTCGGCAGCGGATCGCAGTCACATTGGTTACTTACGGAGGTATGAACCCGCTACCTCAGCATCAGCACATCAGAAGTTTAAGAGGGTCAACCTAATTGACCCATGTTTTATCCATACATCTCAGTCTCTCTCCTCACAGCAGCTAACCACCTATCGAAAGAGCTAAACAGAGTACACAGTTCATAGATCCAGCAATGACCCCCAGCGGCCTCTGGAAAAAATTTCACTCGTAAACTGAGTGACGGAGTCTGAATACGAACCTATGACCTTTGACCTGAGCAGACGGCTTACCCACAGATCCCCGTAGCACAAGTGGTAGGGTAATGAAATATAAGATTGGAATTTTAGGATCATGCAAAACAAGATGGAAGGGAGCAGGTAAAAGGCTTCAAAACACAGGTGAAACTGTTGGGAAAATGAAGAAAATCAAACTGATCATATGTAGGTCAGCATGGCCAGTTGGATAATAATGGGTGTTCTTAAAAATCTGGTGTGCTGATTCCAAGGTAAGGGGTTCAACCCTTACACCTGTCAGTTGGACTAAAATGTTGACCTATCGTCCTTGACTTGGGTACTTAAATTACAAGTATCTCTGAAGTCGGAGTGGTGTTGCCTGATGGCGAGGGACACTGTTAATAGGGAAAGCTAATCCACACGCAAAATTAATTCCAGCACTACCAGAAGTAGTGTGTATGGACTATGCTTGAGATCAAAGCGAGCAAGCGCACACAAAAGAAAAAAAGGTCATAGTTCAGTGTTAATGTAAATCTTTTAGAGGTGTAAATGTAGATTCAAATCACCACCAATCACCATCTGCTTATAAATGAAATTAAGCTAAAGCTCAAGAGATAGATAACATTAACATAAATATGGAAATCAATACAATGTAGGACATCAAGAAACTATTATATTATTAACTTAGGAACACTCGTTGGTCCGTCTCATAAATAAATACCAGGTCCTACTAGTTACTGACTGCTGAGGATTTAAAAGCATTTAGAACAAATCATGCAAAGAAGACCTTGGGAAAATAGAATAAAAACATACCATGATAAATAATAATAATAAATAATATTAATAATATTATAATAAAACATAGATCCTAAGAAATGTAGACAACCTGTCTTACAAACAGAAAGATCCTTTTTGGCCACATTATATGTGATTATACGAGAACAGAACATATGGAACATGTGACAACTTGAAAGATTTATGGAAAGACAGACAGAAAAGGAAGACAACGAGAAAAGATTCTTCTTGTCTCTTGGCACGGAAAAATAAAAAACTAAATAACAGAGTCAGTGACGACCAAATGACGTGCTGACTTGGTTTAGAAACAAGATGAAAACATGATCGCCCACGCCACTCGACATACTCTCGGTGTTGATTGCTAACGCCCTAAACCTTTACAAAAATATTGAAGAAAGGAAATGGAAAATAAAAGAACGCTCAAGGTATATAAATAATTTATGTTATCTGTAAAAATAAATATTAAAATAAACAAACTCAACTGCAATGGCAATAACTACAACTTATTCTCATACTCTACACGCTGACTTACTATTTTTCTTCTTTTTGTGTTTTTTCTTTTTCTTCTTGACTTCATCTCCCAAGTCTAACAGCTCTGCTGTTTCCTCTCCAATCCTAACTTGAGGTGGGTGCCCATTTTCTTGTTTCATTTCATCGTCGGGATCAGTCTTGACAGCAGCCATGTTGCTCGCTTAGACAGACAGACAACTGAGAATTAAAAGTATACACTGGTGATTTATGAAACAAATGACAACTTAAAAGTTACACGGGAAAACGCATTTTACTGTTGTAAATACATATTATTTCTATATAAAATATTGTTTAAGTTATTGTTAGCTTAAATATGAAAATGCATAGTTTTAAAACATTAAATTTACGAGTAAATTTTTGCTCTGTGTTACTAACCATGGTTTCGTTAAATATTTTATCAAACATTTGACGCATTTTGGTTCTTCCATATATTCATAGTCTCCGTGGCTTGCGAACGGCGATTCGCGAGCCGCTTATCACGCGTTCTTCTTCTTCTTCCTCTTCTTCGTTCATCCGGATTTTTTTTTTCGGATGTGACTGCGTTGTGCCTGTTTACAGCAGAGCTGCGTTCTTGCGCCGTTAGGCCGACACATCCGACTTCTGCAGGCATTTGTTGACCGGGTTAACCTTCCCGGAAATCACGCGTTCGAAACGCAGCAGCGACTGATTTGGCAGTAGACTTGTGTCGCGCTGGGGTTTTAACGTGTTGGTTTGGGAGCCGGTCGTTCAGAATGAAATGGCAAACTAAGATAAGATGTTTGCATATCCTTTACATGACATCGCTGTCAACATCAGCATCTTTCAGCTGATTGTTGATTTATTGGCAAGATTACGCTCAGTAGTTTGCCATTGATTTCTGAGCGGCCGGCTCACATACCCCGTAAGTTACCGACGCGGTTAGAACCGCTACCGATTCTCGCCATCGTCACGTTACTTACGAGAGTATACGAGATTACGGAGAAAGTCGCTAACCTCTAGGCCAGAGAGAATGGCTAACTACTGAACGTAAAAACTTGCCAAGACATCAACAACAGCAGTAAAATGCTGGAGTTGACAGCGACGTCCTGTAACTAGGATATCAAAACTCCCCCGAAGTGTCTCCATCTTGCCGTGGTGGGGGAGCTTACGTGTCCCAGTGACCCCATGTGCTGTCGATGGATAGAAACTACATATCGGACAGCTTATGGGATAGGGGCCAGACTAAGCGAGACGCAACCTGCTGCTCTGCAGGTAGACTGAGGATAGCAATCAAAGGTTTGAATCAGGCGCACGAAGGCAGAAGTTCTTGGTCCGGACACATACTCTAAGGCTCTCTGTCGAGGGTTTAGGCTGAACGCCTCTAAGCCTTAAGCCCTCGGATATGAGAGCCGGGCCAATACCCACCTACCGAAAAATAGAGGTGAGATACTGAGCACACTACATGCCCAGTTCAGATACACTTGTCCGAAGGCTCTCAGCTGGGGGATATGAGGGGTCCCCGGATGAGAGAGCTTGGCCGTTTCTCGCTCACTGCTGCACGGAGGTAAGGTATTGAGCCGGCAGCACATGTAGCCTACCTCGTGAGCGAGGACTAAGAGGTAGAAGAAGTCCCCAGTCGAATGAAATGGTTACGAAAACTATCTGTATCTAACTCATAGAGAGTCTAGACAAGGGTGGAAGAACGTCTTGGCCGTTTCTCGCTCACTGCTGCACGGAGGTAAGGTGTTGAGCCGGCAGCACATGTAGCCTACCTCGTGAGCGAGGACTAAGAGGTAGAAGAAGTCCCCAGTCGAATGAAATGGTTACGAAAACTGTCTGTATCTAACTCATAGAGAGTCTAGACAAGGGTGGAAGAACATTCAATAACACGAAATGGAACGCACGGCTAGCGACCATTGCGTGGCCCCAAGTCCAAAGCAAAAGCTTACCTAGTGGATGTCGCCTGCAGACTTACCGTTCCTGGTGTGTACTTGAGCGACAAGTGGCATGCGAAATGCCCAACACATGGAAGTGAGGAATTAAAGCAGCCATGAGCAGGACGTGGCAAATCCTCGGGTGAGCCCAGTCTCAGAGCAATATGTGCCGGCTTTGCAATTATGGAAGCCTCCTTGGGTAGCGGGGGAATGCCCATGGTCTGCCCCTGCCTTTTGTGTCAGGTCTTAGTCAGATATGACTGAGCTACCTTATAACAGTAGACGGTACTACCTGCTTTCTGTTAGCGCCGAACGTTGGGCGGCGCTTACCAAACCCGACACCCCACATTGTGCCAACGGCTTCGGGCGGAAGAGCGCAATTGGGAGGGTACAAGCCTTACTCTGGTGCGAGGAATGCAACCTAAAGACAAAGTGTCATGGCAGAGCAGACCAGGCCCTAAACCTTGGTTGGCGGCTGGTCTAGGATCGAAGCTCCGACAGGCGGACAATTAGAGCATTGCTTTGCTGATCCGGCAGCTTCTGCAGCTTGTCTTGTTCCAGATGTAGAGGTGTTACCTTTCCTCTGGAGTGAACTAGGCAGGCCGAGAGAGGGATCTTGCTGCATGGGCAACACATGATCTCTATATTTTAGCCCAGGCTTTGTGCTATGGAGAGTCAGTAACTTCCATCCCTTACAAACTATCGTCTGTTAAGACGGCAAGGTGCCAATGATAATGCCCCTGCCTTCCCTTGAGGGTTTACCGTGATGTCGATGACCGTTCTACTTTTACCAGCTGAGATGTGTGCGACTGTAACAACTATAGGGGTATCTCACTTCTGTGTATTGTTGGGAAAGTATTTGCCAGAATTATCCTGCACAGACTTCAAGTCCTGGGAGATCAAGTCTACCCCGAATCACAGTGCGGCTTCCGTCAGAACCGGTCTACCATTGATATGATATTCTCATTGAGACAGATGCAAGAAAAATGCCGGGAACAAAATCAGCCACTGTTTATTGCCTTCATCGACCTCACAAAGGCATTCGATTTGGTCAGTCGTGAGGGTCTGTTCAAAGCACTAAAGAAGATTGGCTGCCCACCAACTCTTCTGTCCATTGTGGAATCGTTCCACACAGGCATGAAGGGTATAATCAAGTTTGATGGCTCAACTTCAGAAGAGTTTGAAATCAAGAGTGGAGTTAAGCAAGATTGTGTACTATCCCCCACCCTCTTTGGGATATACTTTTCACTTCTACTGAAATATGCCTTTCGTGATCAGGATGACGGTATATACATTCACTCACGCTCAGATGGTGGCTCTATAATGCTCAGAGATTGAAGGCCAAGACCAAAATTAGCAGGGTACTAATCAAAGAGTTGCTTTTTGCGGATGATGCTGCGATTACGACCCACTCTGAGGAAGAATTACAACATCTACTATCTGCATTCTCCAATGCTTGTTCTGAATTTGGTTTAACAATTAACAAAAAGAAGACACAGATTATGTCAGAAGGTGCACATGGTGTACCATCAATCTTTATTGACGACGCCGAACTTGAGATAGTAGACCATTTTACATATCTAGGATCAGAGGTAAATAGCAAATTATCCCTCGATCAGGAAATCAACATCAGGATTGGCAAGGCAGCAACAACAATGAACATGTTAGCAAAAAGAGTCTGGGAGAATAGGAAGCTTACTGCCAAAACAAAAGTCCTCGTCTACCAAGCCTGTGTCCTTAGTACTCTTCTTTATGGCAGTGAAACCTGGACAACTTACTCACGCCAAGAGAAACGTTTAAACAGCTTTCATATGCGGTGTCTGCGAAGAATACTTGGTATTAAGTGGCAAGACAGAATCACAAATACTGAAGTATTGGAAAGATCAGGTTGTGTGACGGTGTATTCCATACTCAGTCTTCGTAGACTTAGATGGATAGGACACATTAGGAGGATGGATGATGGTAGAATACCAAAGGACATCTTTTTTGGTGAATTACAGACGGGTAGGAGATCTCAGGGTCGGCCTCTACTACGATACAAAGATGTGTGTAAGCGGGACATGATTGATACAGGCATTGATAATGCACATTGGGAGCATGTCGCCGCTGAACGTGTTGCATGGAGGGCAACTATCAGAAATGGAATAAAGACAAAGGAGAATATGATTGCAGATAAAGCACACACAGAGCGTGAGAGACGTAAGATGGTGCAAAATGGTGGAAGTGACTATGTTTTCACATGCACCTACTGTGGGCAAACATTTGCAGCAAGAATTGGCCTTACCAGCCACACTCGCCACCGCCATGGATCGTAGTTATTAAGCCTTTTTGAAGCGCAATGTACCAGACTATCGTCTGTCAAGACGGAAAGGTGCCAATGATGTGTGCGACATCACAGCACTAACAGTCTAACGTCCATCGAAACCCGGGAAGGCTAACCCGTAAAAATGCCTGCTGAAGTCGGATGTGCTGGCCTACGGGTGCAAATAAATCAGGCACAACGCAAACAACGTCCGAGTGAAATGTCTTTCGTGCTAGGAACAGCTCTGACTACCTAATTTCCGAATGCCGCACTTGTTCGGAACAGCTCTAACTAGGTAGTTTCCGAATGTCCGTCGTGCCTGGAACAGCTCTGACAACAAGCATATGTCCAAACCGAACACTCGTTGAGTGGATATCGTCTGCAGACCTGTCTGGTTTGTGCGGGAACGGCCCGGGGCGAACGAAATGCGAAGTATATTGAAGTGAGGAATTAAAGCAGCCATGAGCAGGACGTGACGATTCCCTCGGTGAGCCCAGCACCAGAGCGCTATGTATCGGCCCTGCAATTATGGAAGCCACCCTGGATGGCGGCAAATGCCATGGACTGTCCCTGCCTTCCTTTGAGGGATAACCGTTAAGTCTTCGACCGTTTCAACTTGGCCAGCTGGGTTGTGGGCGGTACCGCAGAAGTGAGAGTTTCCCAGGAATGCTACCTGGTCAAAAAAGCACGCTAAAAGTCGGATGTGTTGGCCTACGGGTTTCGGCCCAAGGGCGCAATAACTTAGACACACCGCAATCACATCTGAAAAAAACACTCCGGATGAACGCAAAGAAGGAGAAGGATATAAAAAAAAAAATTCATTGCCTGCTCCGTGGTGAAGGGCTTACAGACACCGTTCGTAATCTCGCATGCCCGCGTTCGGAACACAGCTGCAGACGATTTGGCAGCAGACCGCCTTGCGTTGGCTTTGTTCGAAATGGTATGGGTGCTGGTCGTCCAGAAATCAATGGCAGACTACTGGACGTAGACTTGCGAAATGTTGACTGCGACGTCCTGTAAAGGATACGCAACTAACTTTAAAAAAAATATATTCATAGCAGGTTAAATTGAATTGCCGGTCTTCCTGGTCGAGGAGTTAGCAGCTTTCTCTGTAACCCTGAATACTCTCGTGGTTGAAGCGAGCGCACGAGAATTGGAGGCGGTTCGAGTCGCGCCAGTGACTTATGAGAATACGGAGCCGGTCGCTCAGAAAGTCGTGGCGTGCTGATGAGCGTAATCTAGCCTAGGAATCAACATACAGCTGGAAGATGCTGATGTTGACCGCAATATCCTAAAACAGGATGGAAACGCGGAAAGAAAAAGTTAAATTGAATTATGCTACGTTGAGTCAAGAACTGACATTCTCATACGTGCTCCAAATACCAGCAATGGTACACAGCCTGTGGTGCTATTGACAGATGCAAAATCAGTTACTCGAGGGGTTCAACCCTTACACCGGTCAGTTGGACTAAAATGTTGACCTATCGTCCTTGACTTGGGGGCTTAAATTACAAGTATCTCTGAAGTCTTTCTGAACTTAGCAGTCAGCATAAGGTCACAATACAGTGGATACCATCCCACTGTGGAGTACCCGGAAACGACAGAGCTGATCAATTGGCTAAGGAAGGAGCAGATTTGGTGAAGACTTTCTGGGTTCGAGTGAAAACGTGCGACAAAAGAAACCGATCTTCTCCATAATAAATGCATTCATTAGCGTACAACGATTAATTGTCCCAGTTCCGCGGTCTCATGACAAGCCTACCTTTTTAAAGGCCTCTTAGTCCCACTTTGTGCCTTTCGGCTCATTGTGGTCCACCAAGATCTGTCTGTAAGTGTTATTGGGCTGTGATTTGGTGATTAGAGTTCATAGTTATAGTTTGGATGACCACCTTAGCAACCTGGTGAGATCAAGTGTAGATAAAGCTACACTTTGATCTTAGCCAAAAGGTCGATAATAACATTTGCTACACTTTGATCTTGACAAGCCTACCCTTATTCTTGATGTGCTTCTCTTTTGAACTTTTCTGGCCATTCCGACCTTCAATTTGAGCGACAGGGTAGCGAACGCGATTCGTAAACCAGAAACTGCGTTTGAAATCAGCTGCAGGAGATTTGGAAGCAGGGCGACTTGTGCTGATTTTTAACAATGGCATGAGTGTCGGTAGTTCAGAAAGCAGTGACAAACTACTGAACTTAAACTTGCCTAGTAAATCACAAACAATTGTAGGGTTGAATGCGACTCATGCGAAGGACGTGTACTAACTTTTAATTTCTTATTTTCAGCTGCTGGCATGGGGGACCAACTCTTCTTTTATTTTGCCCAGAGCAGGTCTGCCAACTGATGTTGTTTTAATCAAGTTTGTATTTGTATTTGCTGCCCAGTTTAAGCTTCTCACACACACATCTTTTTCTGATTCTCTTGTTTAGTATAGGGTGTATTTTAATGACTGTGCAGTGTTTGAAAGTATTGTCGGTCCAAGTTTTGTATTCACCCTCTGTAAAATCCATGCAACGTAATAGGTAAATACAAAACTTGGACCGGTAATATTTTCAAACACTGCACAGTCATTACCAATACAGTTTTATCCCATAAGGATAATGTATTTATCCAATTTCATTTGTTGATATAATATTGTAGGGGTTCTGGAAGAATCTCAAAATTGAGAGGGAAGACTAGGAGAACTTTAAATCAGGTAGCGGTGGGAACGAAAAATAGTAGTATGACTGTTCGCTGGCTGTTGAATGAGGGGACGGAGCACATATGGGAATGTCCTGAGTGCAGTGATGTCGGTTCTTAACTCAACTCAACTCTGTTGATATACGCCAAACATCTCATGTATTTTTCTTACGGTTGTGATGAATGATCTTGGAAACATCTTGAGGTAAATGTAGCCCCATGGTAGACTCTGATGTTTGGGTGTGAAGTAGCTTCACATCTACGAGGCCATGGCATAATGAGTAGTTCTCTCCCTCGTTGTCTTTCCGTCCCATACCCATTTTGAAAACTACTCTGGTATCAAGTTTATGAGGTTGGGTCGACACCAATTCTATACTGATGTGGGAAAACCAAACAACTGCATCCGCGGCAGGCAAGCGCACCACTATGTTACAGCAGCCTCATAGTACATGCGAGATACAGAAACCATGCGCCAATCAAATTGTAGCTCTTCAGTGAGTGGGAACATATTAAAGACAGTCAAGGACACATAAGTGACTTCCCTTGGGACTGTGTCAAAGAAACAGATTTTGTATGCAATCGATGTGAACGCTTGTGACGAATCCTCACTTTTTAGTAGGCTTTACTACTACATGTCGGAACTGCGAGTGTAGGACAGCAGATGAGGAGGTAACTGTATATGTGTCAGTGTATATAAATGACATTTGTCATGTCAAATTCTCAGTTTTCCGCTGTCGACTCTGTTCGTTAACACCCCTCCCTCCCCCGGACAAGTATTTGAAGTATTTATATTATTTCAAGTAATGTTAAATGTACGACACAAATTAATAAATGTAAAAGATGTGTATTGTATTAATAAACTGTCATTTACTACTGCCAATATAGTACCTTGCGGTGTATGGCAGAGGGGTCTTTGAGCCTGAGGAATAAAGGCCGCCTGGCTAGTAGTAGTAGTAGTATAACTTATAGTTAGTACTAAGTTAAGTACAGTCGCCGCGAACTGTGCAGGTTTAAAGGATTTTCTTTTTGCCCCCGACAGAAAACATCCCACACACCCGAAGGCCTAGGGTTTGTAAACGCAGATTCACAACCTCGATATACCAGGTTCAAAGACAACTGCATGCAATTTGGGAGTAGATCGCTTTTTCACTGTATAAGTCCGTCTGTAGCTAAGAAAGCAATGGCAAACTGCTGAACGTAAAATTGTATAGAAAATCACAGACATCCAATAAATGATGGGGTTGAATGCAACGTCCTGTAAAGAACATGCAACTAACCCACTATGAAAAAAAGTTGTTTTGAATAGAGCTGGCAAAACATAATCCAAATGTTGGTAGATACTGCAATCGGGTATTCTAAAGATCCATTTGGGAAGTCCCTAAACTAAACAATTGTTATTGTAATTATAATCTTCACCTAGACACTTGGTTGAAAACATCACAAACGCATGGTCGCTCTTTGAGCCTGAGGTTTCTTGTGTTGACTAAAAAATCATTGTGTGTGACTGATTCATGAAGATAATCAGAGTTCAGGAATTTGAATGAATGCTTACTATGGGGGATCAGTTATTTGTGAAAAGGAGAGTTTTTTTTTTTTTTTTAAAGAGATACTTTGATTATTTCACTACCCCATAGTTTACCATATGTGTTAGTCTGAATTTCAAAAGAGATTCAAGGAAGTTGTGGAAGCTAGTAAAATATTGCTATTGGATGAGGGCACAGGGAGAAACTAAAAGATGGCACTGTATAAAGATGGAAACATCTTAACAGGCAGCTGACCCTTTTGCAGATTCATTTGTTAAAGAAATCAATGTTGAAAACAGCCCAGATAAACATCAAGATATTTGAGTGAAGTGAAAACGTACAAGACAGAATGAAATAACACTGGAGGCACCTATAACATTCAGTGCATGGAGCTAGCAATATAAAAACTGAAAATGAGAAAGTCACCAGGAATCGATGGAATGTCCAATGAAATTTTTAAGAACCTAGCCGCTGCAAATCTTCATTAATTGCTGGACCCTAGGCAGAGTTTCACAAACCTGGAGAAAAGCATTCATGATACCTTTCCTAGAACTGAGACTTCTGAGGTACTTGTAATTTACGTCTCCAAGTCAAGGATGAGAAGTTAACATTGTAGTCCAGGGGTTGAACCCGCTGCCTTGGCATCAGCTCACAGGAAATTTAAGAGCAAGTGCTGTTATCTATTTAGCCATGCTGACCTCCAGAGAGTCTGGTATGTGTGGTGTGGATAGATCTGAGGACAACATTTGACAAGGTTTGGAAGGAAGGTCTGATGAAGAAATTGAGAAACTATAAGGTGAATGAAAGAATATACAAATAGATGAAAACGTACTTGCTTTTCTTGTTTTGATTAGTCATGTTTCTCCTGTTGCTGCTGTTGTGTTGTATCTTGTATAAACTTAACTGTCTTTTCTAGTTCTGTCAGTGGACCATACATTTTATCTTCCACTGTTGTTTCTCTAGGCCATGTTTCTTATTTTCTGTAACCATGTTTTGTGTTTTGTTCAGTTATGATATGCATTCTTCAGTCATGGTTATGCTTAGTTCAGTCAAGTTTCATGTTTTTGTTTTTTCACAATACTGCTTTTACTCATGTTTATTTTTTTTTATTACAGAGGAAGAACAAGTCATGGCACTCACTGCTTCCACCTGTCATTCTCTGTTGTTGAGAATCAGTAAGCTAAAGAGAATAACTTTAGCATTGAGGGCATCATCTGCAGTCAACAGCAACAGAACTTTATACCCTAACATTCCTCAGCCTTGTTGGCAGGGAGATGATTGGCTAAGCAGTAAATCAGACAGTGCTTGTCAGACAGATTACAACACAAAGCTTTATGACCAGACAAGGGAAGGCTGTTCAAATGTTTTATCTGGATCACCAGCTCTTAATTGTGATTTTCAAAGGATATCAAGACATTTAAAGCAGTATACTGTAGCTGATCCATGTGTGTTCAGTAGGTGTTTCTCAACAATATCTGCACCATTTGCTGCCTGTCATCATCATCACAGTACAGCTTCACCCTTCTCCTCTTCCCATGAAAGACTGAGAGCAGCTAGCTCTTTACCTGAAAAACACCTTTTCGTTCAACAAAATGCGTTGTATAGGTATAAATCACAGAAAAGTTTCAGCAGTTTTTCTCCAGCCAAGCTGATCTTAGACTCATCCCCTAAATCACTTCAGCCATATCTCAGACTGATTAGATTTGACAAGCCAATTGGTAAGTACATACACTTCTTCTTCTTCTGCCCTTTATCCGTGCTGGGGCCCAGGCCCTCAACCAACTCACATCAAGTTATTCTATCCTTAGATATCTCCTACAGCTCCTTCCTTGTTCTCCCTAAATTATTTATCTGTCTCTAATTCTCTTCTCCTATTCATGTTTTAGGTCTCTCTTTGTTTTGTTCTGCTCTCTAATTCATGTTTTTAGGTCTCCCTATGTTCTCTTCTCCTATTCATGTTTTTAGGTCTCTCTTTGTTTTGTTCTGTTCTCTAATTCATGTTTTTAGGTCTCCCTTTGTTCTCTTCTCCTATTCATGTTTTTAGGTCTCTTTGTTTTGTTCTGTTCTCTAATTCATGTTTTTAGGTCTCCCTTTGTTCTCTTCTCCTATTCATGTTTTTTAGGTCTCTCTTTGTTTTGTTCTGTTCTCTAATTCATGTTTTTAGGTCTCCCTTTGTTTTGTTTGCCCTGTGGGTTCTGATGAAGGGACCTTCTAGTTACACTATTCTCAGGTTTTCTCAAAGTGTGTCCTACCCATTGCCAGCATCTTTTCCTTATTTCTTGATTCGCTGAAATCTGTCTCTTTCTCACTGTAAGCTCTTCCTGACTGATGTTTTCATACCATTTAATAATTCTGTTCTATGCAGGCAACAGTCTGATATATGTTAAGTATTCACATGTTTTATTGGTTATTCCTTGGATGTAGACACAGAAATCTTGGATGAAAAGGCTACTGACTGCACTAGGTGGAGATGTACTTTAAAATATCTTGAACTGGGTGAAAAGAGACTTATTCAACAAATGAATGAACTTTATTTTCAAAGGATTACACATATGGCAGTATCTGTATGAGATGAGACTACCTTTTTTCCCACCCACACTAACCACTGGGACTTTAACACTAATTTTCTGGGAATAGGTTGGGAAGAAAAGTTGATGGAGAAAGCAAAGCAGCTGGTGACCCCACCTCATGTATCATGATCTATATTATGTGGATACTTTAATTATCTCATGTTCACTATATGTAAGTAAGGAAGATCAGATATTATATAGCAACATATGTGTACGCACTAAGAACCACTTTTTCCCCCGGGAAGGTTAACCCGGTCAAAAAATGCCAGCAGAAGGATGTGTCGGCCTAACGGCGCAAGAACGCAGCTCTGCTGTAAACAGGCACAACGCAATCATGTCCGAAAAAAAAAAAAAAAAAACTCCGGATGAACGCAGAAGAAGAAGAAGAAGAAGAACCACTTCTGTCAGCAGTGAAGCTAACCATTGTTTGTCTCAGTTTGGGCTATAACAGACAACGAACACATACATAACTTTGCCACAAACATTTGTGCATTGAGCAAGGCACTAATGTTATTAGATTAGGAGAAGGCAAGTTCACATCACGGTGTGTGTGTGTAACTTTCATTTCATTTATATTTCTCTATGGGCATTGGGTTAAAGTTGACAATTAAATATCTCACATCTGTAGAGGAAACACCACCACACCTAGGCCTAATCTTATTTACCGCAACTTAGTCCTTATTCCAATCAGGCTCTATACGCTGTGCTGAATCTTGACCTAGTTACATTCTAATGTGCCTCTTCGCAGATTTGAAGTTCTAAAACCGGTCTTGCACACCCTGCTTGTTTCTGAGCCTGGAGAGGGGGTATAGAGCTTGCAACAGTCTCTGTGAAGATGGTATTTTGGTACCGGGTTGGGAACAAAGTATCTACACCAATCTCACTCCAATAGATGCAAGCCCTTGTCTGAGCTCAAGCATGAATGATGAACACCAGTCCATCAGACTTAACAGTTTAAACTCAGCCTGGAGGTTAGTAAGTCCGAATGGATAAGAGTCACTTTAAAAAAAAGTCGCTTAAAAGTTGACATGGTCGACTTCTTTGCATCGGATTTTAATCCCATATTGCTCACTCTCTTTCCGTAGTACGGGCTGCCAAAAGCATTGCACAAAGCACAAACTCCATAGCTCCAGGAGTCTCAGAAAAAATGCACGGTGAACAGAAGGACGCGGCCCGGAATTGAACCCACAACCTTCGGAGCCCTAGTCAGATGGCTTGACAACTTAGCCACGGAGACTTCCCGATCTCTACACCAATCTCACTCCAATAGATGCAAGCCCTTTTTTTCGAGCTCAAGCATGTATATTGAACACCAATCCGGATGAACGAAGAAGAAGAAGAAGAAGAAGAACACCAATCCATCATTCTTAACAGTTTAAACTCAATCTGGAGCTCAGCAAGTCTGAATGGATAAGAGTGCTCATTCTTAAACATTTGGTGTGCTGATACCAAGGTAACGGGTTCAACCCCTACACCTGTCAGTTGGACTAAAATGTTGACTTCTCATCCTTCTCTTGGGGACATAAATTACAAGTACCCCAGAAGTCGGGAATGGGTTCTCCTGATGGGAAGGGACACTGATAATTGGGAAAGCTAATCCACACGCCAAAATGAGTCCAGTGCACTAGAAATTGTAGCACTTGTAAGGACTATGTTTGAGTTCAAAATGAGGGGGAATTAGTGTTCCAAGGATTTACCAACCATGCAAGTTTTAAATTTTGATGTTATCTAGTTTCTCCAGTGATCTTTACTTCTTTCTATATACTTCTATAAATGCCGATCAATACCTGTGTATTTATTTATCTGGCTGTTTCAGTTGAATTGATGTTTGATTGTATCTGTTGTTTATCTAGGCACCTGGCTCCTCTACTGGCCATGCACGTGGAGTATTGCTCTTGCGGCCACGCCAGGATGTTGGCCAGATTGGACAATGCTGGCCCTTTTTGGGGCTGGGGCATTTTTCATGCGAGGTGCAGGCTGTATCATCAATGACATGTGGGACATAGACTTTGATGGCAGAGTAAGTGGCTTGTGTCAGTTTGCTTGTGTAAATACATGAATAGCTGGCAATGAAGTCATCATCATCATCATTAAATTATTACAGAGAATGCTTTCAAATATAGCAACATAGTTAAGTTAGTTGCATATCCTTTACAGGATGTTGCAGCTAACCCTATCATATTTTGGCTGTTTGTGATTTCTTGGCAAATTTACGTTCAATAGTTTGCCATTGCTTTATGAATGACCGGCACTCGCACCATTTTATGAAAACAAATGCAAAGCGAGCTGGTCTGCTGCCAAATCCCTCGCAGCGGTATTTTGAATGGGATATATGAGATTACGAATTGCATCCATGACTCCTTCGCTACAGAGCTGGTAACATGCTTGCAAAAAAATAGACTTTTTGTGTTGACATTACTAGAACAACAATGAACGAGAAGAAGATGGAGAACAAGAAAAATTAGACTTTTTGTGTTGACATTACTAGAACAACAATGAACGAGAAGAAGGGACGCAGAGGTGTTTCCAAGGCACCAGGGCCGGGTTATATACTGGCCAAGACCTATTGACGCGTCCTCGCCGAGCGTCCTGGGCAACAGGTCCCTTCGGGGTCCTGGCTGAAGTCAATAGGATCGCCGATTCCTCCGAAGTCGGAGAGTGTCTGCCTGTATGGCGAGGAACCACCAGTCTGCACACCAATAAGCCAGACATGGGACAACGGATACTCACGCAAACCTCAGATCCTGTATGACATCACACTGATGTTGGACAACAGGATGCCTTCATCCGACATACAGGACTTTGCGTTGGAGCTCAAGCCAACGAACACAAGCAAGCAAGCAACGAGAAGAAGATGGAGAACAAGAAAAATTAGATTTTTTTGTGTCGACATTACTAGAACAACAATGAACGAGAAGAAGACGGAGAACAAGAAAAAATAGACTTTTTGTGTCGACATTACTAGAACAACAATGAACGAGAAGAAGAAGGAGAACAAGAAAAATTAGATTTTTTGTGTTGACATTACTAGAACAACAATGAACGAGAAGAAGAAGGAGAACAAGAAAAATTAGATTTTTTGTGTTGACATTACTAGAACAACAATGAACGAGAAGAAGAAGGAGAACAAGAAAAATTAGATTTTTTATGTCGACATTACTAGAACAACAATGAACGAGAAGAAGAAGGAGAAAAAGAGAAAAAAAAACAGTGGCAAGAGGGTTGTCTTCATTGCACCAGGTTTTACCCCATATAGTTGAATCTCTCTTCACAGAGCAGTTAACTGCCTGCTGCAAGCATTGTTTAGAACACGACTCCGTTGTTCTGGTGATGACCTTCAGGTGTCTTTGAAAAAAAAAGTTCTCACGAAATTAATGACGGAGCCTGAAAGAAGAAACCATGACCTTCTGGGAGCAAGGCAAATGGCTTAACCTCTTTGCCAAAATGGCTCTAGGGAGAAAAAGACAAATAAGAAGCTTAAACAAAACCACAACAGGCACCTACTGTGGGTATGTAAAACATACACAGGACCATCACGGATTTGTAGGCCTGAGTGTATGGAGTAGGTGGCCAATCTTTCCCTGCAGCAGTGAACGACAAGATCTGGCATAGAACCCTTCTACTATCGCCATTCCATTGTCAGTGTCCTAACCACTCGGCCAACATGTTCACAAGAGGAAGTTAGTTGCATGTCCCTTACAGGACGTCGCAGTTGTCCCCAGCATATTTGGGCTGTTTGTGACTTCTTGTCAAGTTTACACGTTCAGTAGTTTGCCATTGAAATGGCAAACATGTGGAAGAATAACCTAAAATAAGATATAGAGTCATAGTCCCGGGAAGGTTAACCGGTCAACAAATGCCTGCAGAATTTGAATGTGTCGGCCTAAAGGCGCAATATTGCAGCTCTGCTGTAAACAGGCACAATGCAATCACGTCTGAAAAAAACTCCAGATGAACGCAGAAGAAGAAGAAGAAGAATCGCAGTAGCTAAAAAGCTTTCAGAAGAAACAAACATTTGTGACATCAAGAATCATCACGAATGAGCTGTAGGATAGGATAATCACAACATATATTTTATGTGGTAGCTGCAGAAGTGCAGTGGCTGGCATGCTTGCTATTGGCCTGGTGGTCATGTGTACGGATCTCCACAGAGGCAAATTTACCTGCTGGCCTGGTGGTCATGTGTACGGATCTCCACGGAGGAAAATTTACCTGCTGGCCTGGTGGTCATGTGTACGGATCTCCACGGAGGCAAATTTACCTGCTGGCCTGGTGGTCATGTATACGGATCTCCACTGAGGCAAATTTTAACATTGACCTGGGCTGTCTAGTTGAGCCAGCCTGAAATGGAAAGCAGGACATGTATAAGTGGCCGGAGTGATATTGACTTTATTGTGTATAGTGATGTCTGTGATAGTTAACATTGTGTCACTTGTATTCTGTGATTGTGTATAGTGATGTCTGTGATAGTTAACATTGTGTCACTTGTATTTCTGTGATTGTGTATAGTGATGTCTGTGATAGTTAACATTGTGTCACTTGTATCCCTGTGATTGTGTAGTGATGTCTGTGATAGTTAACATTGTGTCACTTGTATCCCTGTGATTGTGTATATTGCTGTCTGTGATATTAACATTGTGTCACTTGTATCCCTGTGATTGTGTATAGTGATGTCTATGATAGTTAACATTGTGTCACTTGTATCCCTGTGATTGTGTATAGTGATGTCTGTGATAGTTAACATTGTGTCACTTGTATCTCTGTGATTGTGTATAGTGATGTCTGTGATAGTTAACATTGTGTCACTTGTATCCCTGTGATTGTGTATAGTGATGTCTGTGATAGTTAACATTGTGTCACTTGTATCCCTGTGATTGTGTATAGTGATGTCTGTGATAGTTAACATTGTGTCACTTGTATCCCTGTGATTGTGTATAGTGATGTCTGTGATAGTTAACATTGTGTCACTTGTATCCCTGTGATTGTGTATAGTGATGTCTGTGATAGTTAACATTGTGTCACTTCTATCCATGTGATTGTGTATAGTGATGTCTGTGATAGTTAACATTGTGTCACTTGTATTTCTGTGATTGTGTATAGTGATGTCTGTGGTAGTTAACATTGTGTCACTTGTATTTCTGTGATTGTGTATAGTGATGTCTGTGATAGTTAACATTGTGTCACTTGTATCCCTGTGATTGTGTAGTGATGTCTGTGATAGTTAACATTGTGTCACTTGTATCCCTGTGATTGTGTATATTGCTGTCTGTGATATTAACATTGTGTCACTTGTATCCCTGTGATTGTGTATAGTGATGTCTATGATAGTTAACATTGTGTCACTTGTATCCCTGTGATTGTGTATAGTGATGTCTGTGATAGTTAACATTGTGTCACTTGTATCCCTGTGATTGTGTATAGTGATGTCTGTGATAGTTAACATTGTGTCACTTGTATTTCTGTGATTGTGTATAGTGATGTCTGTGATAGTTAACATTGTGTCACTTGTATCCCTGTGATTGTATATAGTGATGTCTGTGATAGTTAACGTTGTGTCACTTCTATCCATGTGATTGTGTATAGTGATGTCTGTGATAGTTAACATTGTGTCACTTGTATCCCTGTGATTGTATATAGTGATGTCTGTGATAGTTAACATTGTGTCACTTCTATCCATGTGATTGTGTATAGTTATGGTTGTGTTAGTTAACACTGTCACTTGCATTCTGGGCATGAACAGGTTGCAAGAACCAGGACCAGGCCTCTAGTTTCAGGGGAGATCACTCAATTTCAGGCACTGGTTTGTCTGAGTACGCAGCTCTCTTGTGCTCTGGCCATTCTGCTGCAGCTTAACACATATAGGTAAAGTTAACACATATAGGTAAAGTTAACACATAAAGGTAAAGTTAACACATATAGGTAAAGTTAACACATATAGGTAAAGTTAACACATATAGGTAAAGTTAACACATATAGGTAAAGTTAACACATAAAGGTACAGTGACTTATATTGTTGCCTTTACCATCTGTACAATCACCGCTACAGCTTAGCACATATAGGTACAGTGACTTATATTGTTGCCTTTATCATCTATACCACTACAGCTTGAAGACACATGAAGGGTGTAGCATAGGTGGGAGCGCAAGCGCAATTGAAATACCACTACTTTTATCGTTTCTTTACTTATTCAGTCTCGGTAGAGATTTGTTCGCAGCAGACGAGCATAATCTCCGGCGGGCCTATTCTCGCCGGTCGCGAGAGCCGCACAGTGGAAGGATGGGAGATATTGCTCGCAATAGACAAGCAATATCTCCTGCGGTAGCTCTGGCGGGCCTATTCCCGCTGGTCGCGGGGTCCGCTAAAGTCAGGTGGAGAGTCTGACGATAGTGCACGCTTTACACAGGCCCGGACACTTGTGATTGACAGATGTGCGCGCCCTTATGGTCCGGGCTCGTACGAGGCCCTCACCTGTGGGACTTGGCTGAACGCCTCTAAGCCGGGTCCCTTGGGTGTCAGGGTCTGGCCATCACTCGCCACCTGCTCGTGGTGGCGAGGTCTTGGAGGTTTTGACGCTGTGCCGCCAGCGTCTGCAGCCTACCTTGTGCCAGACGTATTGGTTACCCATTCCTCTGGAATACACAAGAATTAGGCCGAGAGAGGGATCATGTCGTTTGGGCACCACATGTTTCTCTGAAGCTCTGCCCAGGCATTGTGATGGAATATTGGCCACATTCCAACTCACATACTTTAGTCTGTCAAGACTGCAAGGTGCCACTCACTACAGCTGAACACATATAGGTAAAGTTATTTCTATTGTTGCCCTTACCACTATACCATCACCACTACAGCTTAACACATATAGGTAAAGTGACTTCTATTGTTGCCCTTACCATCTATACCACTACAGCTTAACACATATAGGTACAATTCTTTCTATTGTTGTCTTTACCATTTATACCATCACCACTACAGCTTAACACAAATAGGTGAAGTTACCTCTGTTTGCCTTTATCATAACTACCACCACCACCACTACGGCGACTACAGTTTAAAACATATAGATATAGGTAATATTATTTCTGCTGCTTCTATTTCCACCATAACAACTACAGTGAACATATATAGAGAGCTCTATAACCAACACTACTCTGCCACTGTTGCATCTGAAGCTTAACACATCAGATTATCCCATTCCCCTAGGTTGCCTTGTAGCGGTAGAGGTGCTTGCATGTTCCAATGACCCAAGAGCTATGCCGACAGTAGCACAGCTACTGGTAAGGTCTCCCATGTCAGACAGGTCAAGGGATAGGGACCAGATAAAGCGGTACACAAACCTACTGTCTCGTAGGTAGACTGGGCACAGTCAAAAGCTTGGGGAAAACAAACCCCCAGAAATACTTGTCGAAGTTGGATGTATTGAGCCACGGGCTTGACAACAGTGCAACACAATTCACTTGACTATGATGATGAAATATTACAATGAAATGTTACCATTACACATCAAGCCCATAGATGCACAAGTCTCCCCTTCAGAATTTCTACGAGCATGTGACAGCTGATCACACCAGTTTAGTATTGGTTCACATTTTCTTTTGTCCTTTATAAAGTCTTCAAGTTTAGCAACTCCTTTTCTTCTTCTTCTTCTTCTTCTTCTTCTTCTTCTTCTTCTTCTTCTTCTTCTTCTTCTTCTTCTTCTTCTTCTTCTTCTTCTTCTTCTTCTTCTTCTTCTTCTTCTTCTTCTTCTTCTTCCTCCTTCCTCTCGTTCTCTTCTTCTGCCTTGTATCCTTCATTGGGGCGTGGACCTTCAATCAACACCAAGTCAGCCTATCTTTTGCTATCTCCTGCAGCTCTGTCCATGTTCTCCACATATTTATTTCTGTCTTTAATTCTATTCTACATGTGTTTTTAAGTCTCCCACTATTTCATTTGCCTTGTGGGTTCTAGATAAGGGAGTGTCTAGATATACTATCTTCAGGTTTTCTCAGTGTGTCCCACCCAGTGCCTGCATCTTTTCCTCACCTCTTAATCCACTAGAATTTGTTTAGTTCTCTCCATGAGCTCTACATTGGTGATTCTGTTATACCATTTTCGTCATACTATTCTGCGCAGCACCGTCAATTAATGAATATTTGTAGTGCATTAGTATTTCTTTTAATTATTCTCTATGTTCTGATCCATATGGCAGTACTGGTTTAACACTGGAGTTATATATTCTAAGTTTGATGCTCGGTTTAATTTCTTTTGACTTCCACACATTTCCTACTGCTGTGAAAGCTTCTCTTACTTTTTGCATTCTTTTGTTAAATATCTTTATCAGTTCCACCATCTGTTTCTACATTGCTGCCTAAATGGGTGTATGATTCCACGTCTTGAAGTGAGGTTTCACCAAGGAAGATTGGGTCATTGTGTGCTTGGTTTAATCTCAGGAAGCACATTTGATACAAATGCACATCGAAGTTGGACACACTGACCTTTGAGGTGTATAGCAAGGTCTGTGCACTCTCTTTGAAAAAGCAACTAAAAGGGAGAAGAAGCAAATAATATACACACATATATTATGCTAATACATACATATGTTCATTTCTGTTTGCTAGGAAAGAAAACCTACCTATGGATATATAGGTCCCGTTAGTTTGGATGGAATCTTTAGAAGAAGCAAACTTGACACAAGTACATGCCAAAGTTGGACACACTGACCTCAGAGTTGTATAGCAAGATGTTATTCACTCGCTTTACACAAACCTCTTATAAAGGTGGTCCTTATCCTGGTGCAAGGAAATGCAACCTAAATATTAAATGTCATGGCAGGGCAGACCAAGCTCTAAGTAAGCCATGGTCAGCAACTGGTCTAGGATCGAAGCTCTGACAGAGCATTGCTTTGCTGAAGCTGCAGCTTCTGCATCTTGTCTTGTTCCAGATGAATAGTTGTTAACCTTCCCTCTGTAGTTAACTAGGCAGGCTGAGTAAGGGATTGTACTGCATGGGCAACACATGGTCTCTATAATTCAGCCGAGGCTTTGTGCTGTGGGAGGAATAAACTTTGCTACCACCATGTGTTATATTTATTATGCCTTATTAGAAGCACAATGTAACAAACTATAGTCGGTCAAGACGGTGAGGTGTCAGTCAGTCAGTGAGGTGTCAGTCAGGAGTGAGGTGTCAGTCAGGAGTGAGGTGTCAGTCAGTCAGTGAGTGCACTCGCTTCGAACAAAAAATAATAAAAGAGAAGAAACAAACAAATAATACACACACGTGTTTATGTGCTAATACATACGTATCTTCATCTCTGTTTACCTGTTTGTCTTACAGCATAATTCTTGGTGCTGCATCCCTGGGTATAGTCGTCACATATCCTTTGTTTAAACGTGTCACCTATTGGCCACAGTTTATACTGGGTAAGTTTTGCTGTCTCAGTTATTCATGGAATACGTTACATGACCCATCTGTGTGAGTTTATTTCCCATGCTGTCTCAGTTATTTATGAGATACATTACATGACCCATCAATATGTGAGCTTATTTCCCATGCTGCCTCAGTAATTCATGATACGTAATTCATGAGATACGTAATGTGACCCATCTATATGTGAGTTTATTTCTCATGCTGTCTCAGTTATTCATGAGATATGTTACTTGACCCTCTGTATGTGAGTTTATTTCTCATGCTGTGTCAGTTATTAATGAGATACATTACATGACCCATCTATATGTGAGTTTATTTCTCAAGCTGTCTCAGTTAGTTTAGTTTAGTTTAGTCTTTGGATCAACATCACAGCACATGATTTAACCCATAAGTGCTCCGTTTTCCTCCTAACTCAAACCTGAGTCTGGAGAAACTCAGCTCAATGCACGAACTCTGTTAGCAGCGGCAAGGATCCTGAAATACTTTGGGTAGATTTTTAACTCGAAATTTAGCCTTGGCAGCGCCGTTAGGCTACTCTTTTTCGATTTCCAACTGCCATGGGATTTTTTACGTGCGCAACAATACACACGGGTGTCCGATCTCACTACCCAGAGACCAGGGCAAATTTTATTACTGGAAGCCCAGGTGCATTTTTTAAATAAATCCCGGTCCTCATATGGGCCTGAACCGGCACCTCCAGCACTCGAGGCGGACACCATACTTCGAGACCACTCAGCCCCCCGCTGCCTCAGTTATTCATGAGATGAATTACATGACCCATCTATATGTGGGTTTATTTCTCATGTTGTCTCAGTTATTCATGAGATACGTTACATGACTCATCTATATGTGGGTTTATTTCTCATGCTGTCTCAGTTATTAATGAGATACGTTACATGACCCATCAATATGTGAGTTTATTTCTTATGCTGTCTCAGTCTCCTCAGGGGCTTCTCATCAATTTATATTTGTGTGCATTGTATTTGTGTTGTGTATTTGTGCTTATGCACATAGGTATGTGTTGTTCTAGCACAATAATTAGTAAATTGATTTACATACGAGAGCTGTCCACAAAAGAAACCTGACTTTTAAAACAGTGTTACGAGTAAGTGGGTCAGCGAGATAGCAACTACATATTTGTGTGCCTGTGATGTTTACTTTTAGTCTAATAGTAACGGGATCACAGCCTGGTGGTTAGTCGTTCATGTACATGTAGTACACTTGGCAATTTTTAAAACATTCATCAAAATTAGTGCTAAATCTGCTTAATGATGAACAAAAAGAAATCTCATACACAGTCTGGCGCTATTAGATCAATCAAATGCTGACAAAAACTTTCTGAAAAATTAGTCATTAGTCATTAGTCGCTGTTCCAACTTCATGGCAACGGGTCGTCCTCATTATGCTCCATTCCTGTGCCAGTGAATATCACACAAAATGCTTCTCACTGCCCCATGTGAAAAGTGGAACAGACAGGAGTTTCGAGAAACCAACAGCCCTCAACACAAAAGTGCTCCATGAAAAATACAGTTCATCGTCGATGGAAGTGGCAGTCACTAGAAAACCAGCAGCCACACATTACTGCATAAGGCAATCCACTCAGTTCTGTGACAAAGCCGGCTGTCATTATTCCGAACATGCAATTCACGTTACAAACAACCGTGGACAGAAGTCAAAGCATTTCACTGTGCATAACGCCGCCGCCAGAATGCCAACACAAAAGTCCTTCACAAAAAATACAGTTCATCATCGATGGAAGCGGCAGTCATAGAAAACCAGCAGCCACACTCTGAAAAATGATATGAAAGGTAACAAAACCTAGGTTTACGGCTATGATGTCAAAACTAAGAGGCAGTCATCACATTGGGTCAGAATGTCATCACTGCAATCAACAAAAAGCACGTCTGAGTTGCTCAAATGTGAAGGTTTTGTTGATGTCTTTTTAGTTTGGAAAGTAACCATTTATAATGAGTTCCATGCTGTCAGACAATCAACAAAGAGTTCAAACTTAATGTCATGGAATCTTTTAGATATGTCTCATGACCGTTTTCTTTCATTTGCTTGAAATCTGTCTATAGCTGCAATGTTGTCTCTTGTATGAACTTCCCCCGGGAAGGTTAACCTGGTCAACAAATGCCCACAGAAGTCGGATGTGTCGGTCTAATGGCACAAGAACGCAGCTCTGCTGTAAACAGGCACAATGCAATCACATCCGAAAAAACTCTCCGGATGAACGCAGAAGAACTATGAACTTCAGTCTTTTTTAATTCACTCAGTGGCCCATATATTTTATCTTCTTGTGTTGTTTCTCTAGGCTAGAAGATTTGCCTAGATATGTTGTATTTCGAGCAGTCTTGAAATATGTGATCTGTCACATGTGCACATGGCTTATTTTTAAAAAAAGGTCTGAATCATGGACTAGCAAAATGCTGCACCACAACAAGGCACCAGCGCACACATCACGACTTAATTTTGAGTTTTTAACAAAGCTCAAGACAACTGTTGTCCCCACAGCTGTCATAACTCTACATATTTGGCCCCTGCAGATATTTTTATTGCTACCAGAGTTGACATCTACCCTTAAATATCGCCAGTTTCATACCATAGATGAAGTCAAGTCAAAAAGTTAAGTCCCCTTTTGTACTAATTATGGCACATCGGACACATGACGCTCGACCCATATTTGTATAGACCAATCAGCACTTGGTGGGTGCTGGTGTTAGTATCGTACCTGTTGCCTTTACTTCCTCAGACGTTTCTGGGTACCCATTTTAGGCTGGACCCACCTGGAACCCAGGTCATTAAAAATCAACAAAATCCACCTCAGTACAGATCAAACTCTTGACCTGTAGGTCAGCATGGCAGAATGGATAAGAATGCATGTTCTTAAACATCTAGTGTGCTGATGCCGAGGTAAGGTGTTCATCCCCTACACTGGACAGTTGGACTAAAATGTTGACCTATCATCCTTGACTTTGGGATGTAAATTACAAGTACCTCTGAAGTCGAAGTGGGTTTGCCTGATGATGAGAGCCACAGTTAATAGGAAAAACTAACCCAAGCGCAAAATCCAGTCCAGCACTACTAGAAGTAGTGTGTATGGACTATGCTTGGGTTCAAAGCGAGCGTGCGCAAAAAAAAAAGATCCTTGACCCCTGGGTCTTCTGGCCACTATGCTACCGCAGCCTCCTACCATAGAATAGGTCCTGGACAATATAATGCAAGACAAGTATGCTATCCCAGAAATTGATTTCCAGGATACATTTCAAAGCTGGAACACATTTTGGGAGCTATGTATCAACCGTGGAAGGAACTATTTCAAAGGAGAGAATTTATAAGTATAGCAAACCAATTTTTTTTTCAAATAGTCTAGTTTCTTTTTGGACTGCCCTCATATGTAATGACACAGCACATAAATTAATGTGTGCATTATTTAACTGTGGTGGTTTCTGTACATGAATATGTGGATTGCTTACATATGTTTTGTCTCTATATTAATCTGTGCATTAATGTTCTGAATGATTTGTTGATGTATATTAATGTGTACATTACATGTGTATGTTCATTGTCTATATATTGTGTACTTTATGTGTGTTTGTTGTCTCTGTATGTTAATATGTGCATTACATTGTGTCTGTATTATCTTTATGTGTTTATGTGTACATTGTGTACACATAATGATCATATTATGTTGTTTGTCCATCAAGAGAGTTCTAAGATGGCTCATAAGGCCTTTTTATGGCTCAAATTGTTCTTTGTCAATGTGGGCAAAGAATGCTTGACGTTTCTGGAGGAGGATCTCCTGCAGTGGTTTTTCTGTCCAGTCTTTTCTTCACAGCTCTTGCAGTTCTGGTTGCTTCACGAGTGACTGCACCCTTGTGTAATGATGTACGCCACGAATTTCGGTCTTTGGCAGCAGTCTTCCAGGTGTCATGATTAATTCCAAAAGCTTTCAGTGAGATTTTCAGAGTGTCTTTAAAGCGTTTCCTGTAGCCGCCTTCAGAGCATTTACCACAACGCAGCTTGCCGTAAAAAATTTGTTTAGATAATCTGTGATCTGGCATACGAGTTAAGTGACCAGCCCAGCGAATCTGATCTTAACCCACGCTTGCCGCTTGTCCGCTCACTAATCACCACAGGGCTTGAAGGTGATATATGAAGTTGAATGAAGAATGACTTGCGCAGTGAATTGGATTAAAGTGAGGAAGAGTTGCGCAATTCGTCGACCTCACTCTCTCGCCTGAGTTCATCTGAGTCCAGTGGCAAGACAAGTCAAGACGACTGGAGACGGATACAGGTGCAGTGGGTGACCAGGGCACTCTATGTGCCTTGCTGTGCTCATTACGTTCCACAACACTTTGCAGGTAAATGCCTTCTTGCCCCTTGAATCATCAATGATTTCTTCTGCGCAGTCTGCCAAATCCTGTCTTCACATGCTAGGTAGGCATACCCTAGTTCACTGCTTGGTTTGACACAAAATTCAGTTAACCAAGCCTGGTTTAGCCAGCCTGTCGCAGCTGTTGCCCCGGGGGGATGGCCACTATCATATGCTGACAGCCACTAGGAGCCACAGGCGTGAGCTGGATGTCAGGCTTGGACCAGTGGGGAATGGTCCCTGAAAAGGGAGTGACAGTCATCCTTACCAAAGGTGCTACCAATGCCTGACACCCCAGACCCCACATACACGTTGTACATCTGTACCTGGTAATAACCGGTCATATTGTTCGCATACATTGTACACCTACAGCTGGTGATAACCGGTCATATTGTTTGCATACATTGTACACCTACAGCTGGTGATAACCGGTTATATTGTACATATATATTGAACACCTACATCTGGTGATAACCGGTCATATTGTACAAATACATTGCACACCTACAGCTGGTGATAACTGGTCACATTATACATTGTACATCTAGAGCTGGTTATAACCGGTCAGCTGAGGTATGAAGTGAAAGTTCTCTACTTACCCAATGGTCTCCTGTGATGACATGAATTTCATTTTTATATGATTGTATAATGTGAGTGTTTTGTGTCTTTATACTGTGTACTTATGTTGTGTGACTGTATTGCATGATTATATTGTGTAGTTGTGGGAACACTCAGGCTTACTTGCTGTGGGACAGAAGACTTGCTGAGAAAAAAATGTTTACTCAGGGCAAAAAACGCATAATAGATGTGATTGTTCCGTATTCACTGTTGACATTTGACAAAGGTATACCTGTATTTGTGGAAACATTACAGCTTCTAGCTAGTGTCTGTCTTATCACTCACAATTAATACTGACAGACAGGTAGGTGTGTAAATATATATATATTTGTGGGAGTATGCATCCTCTAGTGCAGCAATTGTTTCATCACTCACTGTTGATACTGACATAAATCTACTGTTTTCAGCCAACCCATTATGTTCATGCATCTAACCCCCCAGCTGCTTCATAATTCATGATTCTAATTCACACACACATCTAACCCTACAATTACCTCAGATTTCAGTCAACCCCCTATTCTAATTCACCCAATTAACAGTACAGTCTGCAGATTTCAGTCAACACCCTATTCTAATTCATGCAATTAACTGTACAGTCTGCAAATGTCTGTCAACCCAGTATTCTAATTCACAAATGTAACCCTGCAGTTGCACATTATGTGGAGAAATACTGGAAAACTTAGTGGACAAACTGGGAAGATTTATGAGAAAAGAGCAAGGGAAAGCAGAGATAAATATTTGGATAGTTTGGCCTCATGGCATAATCAAGACAAGAACACAGCTGATCCAAGATTCTTGTAGTGGTATGAGATATCACAACATGACCACCCATGATTATCCAAGATTCTGGTGATGTTATGAGATATCACAACATGACCACCCATGATTATCCAAGATTCTGGTGATGGTATGAGATATCACAACATGACCACCATGATTATCCAAGATTCTGGTGATGTTATGAGATATCACAACATGACCACCCATGATTATCCAAGATTCTGATGATGGTATGAGATATCACAACATGACCACCCATGATTATCCAAGATTCTGGTGATGGTATGAGATAGCAAAACATGATCACCCATGATTATCAGTATGGCACATGATGATGATGAAGTGACTCTCAGCCAGGATTCACCTGAGCTCATTTACACACTCCTACTTACACTCCTCATATCATTTGAGTCATTGGTGTCATAGTGTGAATGATGTTCTCCTCATGTCACTTTATGATTTCTGTCAGTCTGTGAGTAATGGTTCCCTCATACTACTGAGTTAATTGATGTCAGCATGTGAATGATTTTCCCCTCATTTCACCTAACGGGGATGTTCCTCTTGTGTCACTTGAATGATTGATGTCGTCTGTGTAACAGTGAAGATATTGCAGTTGAGTTATTAATGTCATTGTGAAAGTGATAATCTCTTAATTTCATTTAAGTGAGTCATACCAGTGTAATCAGTGTATCAGTAATGGTTCCACCATATCACTTCAGTGATTGATATAAGTGTGTGAATGGTGTGGTTGATATCAGTGTGTGAATGGTGTGATTGATATTAGTGTGTGAATGGTGTGATTGATATTAGTGTGTGAATGGTGTGATTGATATAAGTGTGTGAATGGTGTGGTTGATATCAGTGTGTGAATGGTGTGATTGATATCAGTGTGGGAATGGTGTGATTGATATCAGTGTAGGAATGGTGTGATTATATCAGTGTTTGAGGTCAGCATGCCCAAATTATAAGAGTCTGACTCCTAAACTTCCAGTCTGCTGATACAGAGGTAGCGGGTTTAACTCCTATACCAGTCAGCTAGACTAAAATGTGTGACTTGTCATCCTTGACTTGGGGTTGTAAATTACAAGTATCTCAGATGTTGCAGTGGGTTCACCTGGATAAATGATTGATGTCAATGTAAGAATGATAGTCCCCTTATATCACTGTGTGTAATTGTTATAAGTGTAATAGTGATGGATCACTCATATCATGATGGTTACAGTTGCCGAAATTGTATGATGTGAAGGAAACGATAACCTACTTCTGTTTCAGGCCTGACACTAAACTGGGGTGTCCTGATGGCTTGGTCATCTCTAATGGGATCAGTGGAGCTGCCAGCCATCGTCTTATACCTCACCTGTTCCTTGCAAACAGTCATATATGACACGATTTACGCACACCAGGTACATACATTCAGATGACAGTTCTTCTGTCAGTCCACAATGTAACTGCCAGTCACTGGTGTGACAGTCGGCTGGCGGTACAATACTATCAGTCCTTGCATGAAGGGCACGGTCAGTTCATAATGTCTCCACAGTGTCAGCTCACAGTCCGAGTTGTGATATTGTCACTTCACTAGATGACACTGCATTTCATAGGTGTGGCAGTTATTTGACAATACAATACTGTCAGTCCATGGTGACATAATTATGATGTGATTCTGTTGATTTGAGATGAGGCGCAGTCCATTCATGATGGTACTGTCAACTAATTATTTGATACTGTCACTTCAGTGACATTATCATATCCTTTGTGTGACACTGCCAGGTACCACTACCACTTCATAATTTTCACAATGTCAGTCATGCAGTGAGACTGCTTTCAGTTCATGATGTGGCCCTGCCAGTTCACTATATGACATTGTAAGTCCCCAGTGTGACATTGTTAATCTATAGTGTGACGCTTAAGTCCATAGTGTGACACTTTCATGATGTGGCATTGTCCATGATGTTACACTGTCAGTCCATTATGTGAGACAGACAGTCCATAATCTGACATTGTCAATCCATAATGTGACACTGTCAATCCATAGTGTGACACTGTCAGTACATGGTGTGATGCTTTAAGTTCATGAAGTGACACTGTCAGTCCATAGTGTGACACTGTTGGTACATGGTGTGACACTGTCAGTCCATGGTGTGACACTGTCAGTACATAGTGTGACACTGTTAATAAGTGACACTTCTAGTCCCTGGTTAACACTTTTGTGGTGTGGCATTGTCCATGATGTGACACTGTCAGTCCATAAATCAGTCCACAACATGATATTGTCAGTCCATATATAGCACTGTCATTCCATGAGTCAGTCCATTGTGTGACACAAGTTATCCAACACTGTCCGTCTATGATGTGATACTGTTAGTCTTTTGTTTTTGTGTGTGGTAATGTCGATAAGTATAGTCACATATGACTGAGCTACCTTATGACAGTAAACAATACTACCTGCTTTTTATTAGCGCCAAATTTTAGGAGGCCCTCACCAAACCCAACATCCCATATTGTGCCAACTGCTTTGGGCAGAGGAGCGCAATTGGGCAGGTACAAGCCTTACCCTAGTGCGAGGAAATGTAACTTAAAGACTAAATGTGATGGCAGGGCAGACCAGGCCCTAAGCCTTGGTAGGCAACTGGTCTAGGACAAGCGGATAGTTAGAGCATTGCTTGGCTGATCCTGCAGCTTCTGCAGCTTGTCTTATTCCAGACATATTGGTGTTACCTTTCCTCTGGAGTAAACTAGCCAGGCTGATGGGATCATGCTTCATGGGCAACACATGGTATCTAAATTTAGTCCACACTTTGTGTTATGGAGGAGTATAACTCCATTTTACAAACTACCGTCTATCAAGTTAGCAAGGTGCCAGTCAGGTAATGTCAGTGATGTGACATTGTTAGTGTGTTGTGTAAATATTGTGAGCTTAATAGATATCACTGTCTGTCCAAAATATGACACTTGTTAACCCACAATGTGATGCTGTGTGTGCATAATGTGATGTCTGTTCATCATGTGACACTGTGAATGATGTGAGATTGTCCACTAGATGGAATTGTCACTTCAAAATGTGATACTGTCAGTTCATGATTGGACAGTTGTGTCATTCCATGACATTATCCATAATATGACAGTTCAGGACATGATGTTGTCCATGATGTGACACTGTCAGTTTATGATGTGACATTGTCAGTTTATGATGTGATATTGTCCATGATGTCACACTGTCACTTTATAATGTGACACTCAGTTTATGATGTGACTGTCATTTTATGATGTGACACTGTCAGTTCATGGTGTGATGCTGTTGTGAATAATGTGACACTCTCAGTTTATGATGTGACACTGCCTATGCTTTGACACTGTTCATGATATGACACTGTTGTGACTTATGTGACATTGTCAGTTTACAAGATAGAATTGTCAATTCATAATGCAACACATGAGCTCAAAGGTTGACACTGTGAGTCCCTGCTGTCACACTGCCAGCTTTGGAAGAAATGTATAGACTCGCCAGGACACATCTTTGAGATTGTCCTCTTGGGAAACATCTTTTACACGTCAGCAGACATCTCATAAATTGTTCGCCAAAAACAATAATTGCTAGTATGTTATTGCTGTTATTTTATTATAAAAATATTGCATTATTTAGTTAAAATATTGCAGTTACTTGGCCATTACTTTTCTTGCTTTGGGTACTGAGTTTTGTTACAGTGAATGTCCTCCCTTCTGCTGTTTTCCCTTTGGTTCTGGCTGTGGTCTGGTTGTTGGGTCTTCTATGATGTTTATTAAGCAAACTTATTTTACAGATGATTCCATTTGCACTGAGTGGATGTTAGGGCTGTGATTGGTCGGTAGTCTCCTGACATGTTTATATGGCTGTACTGTGATTGGACTATAGTGTTTTATGATGGTAGGGCTTTACTGTGATTGGTCTGTAATATTTAAAACATGATAGGACTATTGTGATTGGTCTGTAGTATGTTGATATGATGGTAGGTTGTGCTGTCTTGATTGTTCTGTAGTATTTTAACATGATGAAAGGTTTATACTGTGATTGGTTTGTAGTACCTTTGGATGATGGTAGGACTTGATTGGTCAGTAGTTTCTTGGCATGATGGTAGTGCTGAACTTTGATTGGTTAGTAGTATCTTGGCATGATGGTAGGGCTAACTGTGATTGGTTTACAAAATCTTAACATAATAGTAATGCTGTGCTGTGAATAGTTTGTGTAGTAGTATCTTGACATGATAAATTGAAAATGACAAGGTTAGATTTTAAACTTACAAAGTGGTGATCATAGCAGCAGCAGAGATGACAACCAGGAGAGTGATGGAGCTGACAAGGTGGACAAGATTGAGCCTTCTAACTCAAATTGGATAACAGAAACTTTAGTTATCATATTTGTTAAATATATGTAACCATTGAACGTTGAAAGATTCTTTCTTTTTCTTGACATTTTTACATTTATTGTGGGATAAACTGCTAAGTCTTTTGGTAAATTTAAATAAAAGTAGTCTTTTTGTTAATCAAAATAAAAGTAGTAAGTTTTTTAATCAGGATACAAGTAGTCTTTTGGTTAATCAAAATCAAAATAATTCCTTGCATAGGTGGTACAGGTTTTTCACTAGAGAAATGTTTGATTTTGTTGTATTACAAGTATTTTTGTTATTGTTCTTATCATAATTATCTAGGTTTTAATTGGCAGTACATGGTCAGTATTTCAAACTAGAAGCATCATTATATGTGAGGAAAATAAATATCCCCCAAAGTCTTTGTAGAATTATAGCATCAGTAAATCAAACTGACAATTTTATAAGATGTCCAGAATTTGCAGTATCACAGCCAGGCCAGGATTTCTATTTACAGTGATCACTGTTGTGTGGTTGTTTCTGTTTTTGTTGATAGACATGACAGTTGTTGTTTCTGTTCATGTTGATAGATAAGACATTTGTTTCTGTTTATGTTGATAGATAAGACATTTGTTTCTGTTCATGTTGATAGATATGACATTTGTTTCTGTTTATGTTGATAGATAAGACATTTGTTTCTGTTCATGTTGATAGATATGACATTTGTTTCTGTTTATGTTGATAGACATGACATTTGTTTCTGTTTATGTTGATAGACATGACAGTTGTTGTTTCTGTTCATGTTGATAGATAAGACATTTGTTTATGTTCATGTTGATAGATAAGACATTTGTTTCTGTTTATGTTGATAGATATGACATTTGTTTCTGTTTATGTTGATAGACATGACAGTTGTTGTTTCTGTTTATGTTGATAGATAAGACATTTGTTTCTGTTTATGTTGATAGATATGACATTTGTTTCTGTTTATGTTGATAGACATGACAGTTGTTGTTTCTGTTTATGTTGATAGATATGACATTTGTTTCTGTTTATGTTGATAGATATGACATTTGTTTCTGTTTATGTTGATAGACATGACAGTTGTTGTTTCTGTTCATGTTGATAGATAAGACATTTGTTTCTGTTCATGTTGATAGACATGACATTTGTTTCTGTTTATGTTGATAGACATGACATTTGTTTCTGTTTATGTTGATAGACATGACAGTTGTTGTTTCTGTTCATGTTGATAGATAAGACATTTGTTTCTGTTCATGTTGATAGATATGACATTTGTTTCTGTTTATGTTGATAGATATGACATTTGTTTCTGTTTATGTTGATAGATAAGACATTTGTTTCTGTTCATGTTGATAGATATGACATTTGTTTCTGTTTATGTTGATAGACATGACATTTGTTTCTGTTTATGTTGATAGACATGACAGTTGTTGTTTCTGTTCATGTTGATAGATAAGACATTTGTTTATGTTCATGTTGATAGATAAGACATTTGTTTCTGTTTATGTTGATAGATATGACATTTGTTTGTTTATGTTGATAGACATGACAGTTGTTGTTTCTGTTCATGTTGATAGATAAGACATTTGTTTCTGTTCATGTTGATAGACATGACATTTGTTTCTGTTTATGTTGATAGATATGACATTTGTTTCTGTTTATGTTGATAGACATGACAGTAGTTGTTTCTGTTCATGTTGATAGACATGACATTTGTTTCTGTTCATGTTGATAGATAAGACATTTGTTTCTGTTTATGTTGATAGACATGACAGTTGTTGTTTCTGTTTATGTTGATAGACATGACATTTATTTCTGTTTATGTTGATAGACATGACAGTAGTTGTTTCTGTTCATGTTGATAGACATGACATTTGTTTCTGTTCATGTTGATAGATAAGACATTTGTTTCTGTTTATGTTGATAGACATGACAGTTGTTGTTTCTGTTCATGTTGATAGATAAGACATTTGTTTCTGTTCATGTTGATAGACATGACATTTGTTTCTGTTTATGTTGATAGATATGACATTTGTTTCTGTTTATGTTGATAGACATGACAGTAGTTGTTTCTGTTCATGTTGATAGACATGACATTTATTTCTGTTTATGTTGATAGACATGACAGTTGTTGTTTCTGTTCATGTTGATAGATATGACATTTGTTTCTGTTCATGTTGATAGATAAGACATTTGTTTCTGTTCATGTTGATAGATAAGACATTTGTTTCTGTTCATGTTGATAGACATGACATTTGTTTCTGTTTATGTTGATAGACATGACAGTTGTTGTTTCTGTTCATGTTGATAGATAAGACATTTGTTTCTGTTCATGTTGATAGATATGACATTTGTTTATGTTTATGTTGATAGATATGACATTTGTTTATGTTGATAGATAAGACATTTGTTTCTGTTCATGTTGATAGATATGACATTTGTTTCTGTTTATGTTGATAGATAAGACATTTGTTTCTGTTCATGTTGATAGATATGACATTTGTTTCTGTTTATGTTGATAGACATGACATTTGTTTCTGTTTATGTTGATAGACATGACAGTTGTTGTTTCTGTTTATGTTGATAGATAAGACATTTGTTTCTGTTCATGTTGATAGATATGACATTTGTTTCTGTTTATGTTGATAGACATGACATTTGTTTCTGTTTATGTTGATAGACATGACAGTTGTTGTTTCTGTTCATGTTGATAGATAAGACATTTGTTTCTGTTCATGTTGATAGATAAGACATTTGTTTCTGTTTATGTTGATAGATATGACATTTGTTTCTGTTTATGTTGATAGACATGACAGTTGTTGTTTCTGTTTATGTTGATAGATAAGACATTTGTTTCTGTTCATGTTGATAGACATGACATTTGTTTCTGTTCATGTTGATAGACATGACATTTATTTCTGTTTATGTTGATAGACATGACAGTTGTTGTTTCTGTTCATGTTGATAGATATGACATTTGTTTCTGTTCATGTTGATAGATAAGACATTTGTTTCTGTTCATGTTGATAGATAAGACATTTGTTTCTGTTCATGTGATAGACATGACATTTGTTTCTGTTTATGTTGATAGACATGACAGTTGTGTTTCTGTTCATGTTGATAGATAAGACATTTGTTCTGTTCATGTTGATAGATATGACATTTGTTTATGTTTATGTTGATAGATATGACATTTGTTTATGTTGATAGATAAGACATTTGTTTCTGTTCATGTTGATAGATATGACATTTGTTTCTGTTTATGTTGATAGATAAGACATTTGTTTCTGTTCATGTTGATAGATATGACATTTGTTTCTGTTTATGTTGATAGACATGACATTTGTTTCTGTTTATGTTGATAGACATGACAGTTGTTGTTTCTGTTCATGTTGATAGATAAGACATTTGTTTATGTTCATGTTGATAGATAAGACATTTGTTTCTGTTTATGTTGATAGATAAGACATTTGTTTCTGTTTATGTTGATAGACATGACAGTTGTTGTTTATGTTCATGTTGATAGATAAGACATTTGTTTCTGTTCATGTTGATAGATATGACATTTGTTTCTGTTTATGTTGATAGACATGACAGTTGTTGTTTCTGTTCATGTTGATAGATATGACATTTGTTTCTGTTTATGTTGATAGATAAGACATTTGTTTCTGTTCATGTTGATAGATATGACATTTGTTTCTGTTTATGTTGATAGACATGCCATTTGTTTCTGTTTATGTTGATAGACATGACAGTTGTTGTTTCTGTTCATGTTGATAGATAAGACATTTGTTTATGTTCATGTTGATAGATAAGAAATTTGTTTATGTTCATGTTGATAGATAAGACATTTGTTTCTGTTTATGTTGATAGACATGACAGTTGTTGTTTCTGTTCATGTTGATAGATAAGACATTTGTTTCTGTTCATGTTGATAGACATGACATTTGTTTCTGTTTATGTTGATAGACATGACATTTGTTTCTGTTTATGTTGATAGACATGACAGTTGTTGTTTCTGTTAATGTTGATAGATAAGACATTTGTTTCTGTTCATGTTGATAGATATGACATTTGTTTCTGTTTATGTTGATAGATATGACATTTGTTTCTGTTTATGTTGATAGATAAGACATTTGTTTCTGTTCATGTTGATAGATATGACATTTGTTTCTGTTTATGTTGATAGATAAGACATTTGTTTCTGTTCATGTTGATAGATATGACATTTGTTTCTGTTTATGTTGATAGACATGACATTTGTTTCTGTTTATGTTGATAGACATGACAGTTGTTGTTTCTGTTCATGTTGATAGATAAGACATTTGTTTATGTTCACGTTGATAGATAAGACATTTGTTTCTGTTTATGTTGATAGATATGACATTTGTTTCTGTTTATGTTGATAGACATGACAGTTGTTGTTTCTGTTTATGTTGATAGATAAGACATTTGTTTCTGTTCATGTTGATAGACATGACATTTGTTTCTGTTTATGTTGATAGATATGACATTTGTTTCTGTTTATGTTGATAGACATGACAGTAGTTGTTTCTGTTCATGTTGATAGACATGACATTTGTTTCTGTTCATGTTGATAGATAAGACATTTGTTTCTGTTTATGTTGATAGACATGACAGTTGTTGTTTCTGTTCATGTTGATAGATAAGACATTTGTTTCTGTTCATGTTGATAGACATGACATTTGTTTCTGTTTATGTTGATAGATATGACATTTGTTTCTGTTTATGTTGATAGACATGACAGTAGTTGTTTCTGTTCATGTTGATAGACATGACATTTATTTCTGTTTATGTTGATAGACATGACAGTTGTTGTTTCTGTTCATGTTGATAGACATGACATTTGTTTCTGTTCATGTTGATAGACATGACATTTGTTTCTGTTTATGTTGATAGACATGACAGTTGTTGTTTCTGTTCATGTTGATAGATAAGACATTTGTTTATGTTCATGTTGATAGATAAGACATTTGTTTCTGTTTATGTTGATAGATATGACATTTGTTTCTGTTTATGTTGATAGACATGACAGTAGTTGTTTCTGTTCATGTTGATAGACATGACATTTATTTCTGTTTATGTTGATAGACATGACAGTTGTTGTTTCTGTTCATGTTGATAGATATGACATTTGTTTCTGTTTATGTTGATAGACATGACATTTGTTTCTGTTTATGTTGATAGACATGACAGTTGTTGTTTCTGTTCATATTGATAGACATGACATTTGTTTCTGTTTATGTTGATAGACATGAAAGTTGTTGTTTCTGTTCATGTTGATAGATATGACATTTGTTTCTGTTTATGTTAATAGACATGACATTTGTTTCTGTTTATGTTGATAGACATGACAGTTGTTGTTTCTGTTCATATTGATAGATATGACATTTGTTTATGTTAATAGACATGACATTTGTTTCTGTTTATGTTGATAGACATGACATTTGCCATGTGCTTGTTTATGTTTGTAATGTTGGTAGACATGCCAGTTGCTGTGTAATTGCTTATATTTATAATGTTGAGATACATTATCAATGCCGTTGTGTTGTTTCTGTTGATGAATGTTGATGGACATGATGCTGTATGAATGTTTCTGTTGATGAATGTTGATAGACATGATGCTGTGTTAATGTTTATGTTTATGATTTTGTTAGACATGATGATTGCCATATGACTGCTTCTGTTTATATTGTTGATGTACATGATGAATGCTGATGTGTTCTTTCTGTTTATAACGTTGATAGACATGATGATTGCTATATGGACTGTTTATAATTTTAGAGACTTAATGTTGACATACATGATTGCTGTTTGGTTATTTCTACAATGTTTTAGATTGATTCTGTCATGATTATTATTAGGTTACAATACATGGGGGTAACTTCTTCCTGGTTCTTTCTAGCTGCATGTTTCTACTCCTGGTTGTTTTAACTGAATCTTCCTTGTATATATCAACATCTATCCACTCAGGGCATACCCACACATGCTCCGTCCCCCTTACGTGTAACTTTGCTGCACCAAGATGTAACTGACATGCAGAAGACATGTGACATATGATACATATGATATGTGACACTACAACCCTAGCACATATATTATGTAGTCTCACTTTTCCTATTTGCATGCTTTTATTCATATTTAATTCCCAGCATTACTTTTTGGTCATCCATTATTTGTCATAGACTCATACTGTAGGTGTAGAACAATATTTGTCTGAGGGCTGGAGCTCTACATGTCACTTGACCACATGTCACTTGACCACATGTCACTTGACCTCATGCCACTTTGACCACATGTCACTTGACCACATGTCACTGACCTCATGTCACTTGACCACATGTCACTTGACTACATGTCACTTTGACTACATGTCACTTTGACCACATGTCACTTTGACCACATGCCACTTGACTACATGTCACTTTGACTACATGTCACTTGACCTCATGTCACTTGACCACATGTCACTTGACCACATATCACTCACTTGACCTCATGTCACTTGACCACATATCACTCACTTGACCACATGTCACTTTGACCACATGTCACTTGACCACATGTCACTTGACTACATGTCACTTTGACTACATGTCACTTTGACTACATGTCACTTTGACCACATGTCACTTGACCTCATGTCACTTGACCTCATGTCACTTGACCACATGTCACTTGACCTCATGTCACTTGACCACATGTCACTTGACCTCATGTCACTTGACCACATGTCACTTGACCTCATGTTACTTGACTACATGTGAGGACTTCTTTTCATGTCTTTGAATATATGGTGCCACCCCCATATTTGTAGACTGATCAGCACTTGATGGGTTATATGGTCAAATCAGGCTGTGTTTACTTCCCAGGCTCTCTCCTAGAATATATTTTAGGCTAGGTCTATCCCAAGTCAGTGAAAAATAGTACCTGCCTTAAAGATTTAAACACAGGACCTCTGACCTGTAAACAAGCATGCTAGCCACCTCACCGGCATGGCTCGCTCCCTGGCTGCATGTACACATAGAATGGTAAAGGTTTGAGTTCCATTCCATTGTTTTAACTCATCCTATTCCTAAACAACTGTTATTCTAAAACAGATGCTGTAGGAGATAACTGAAGAACTGTTTAAGACAGGGGTTAAAGAAACAGCTTGTCAAGTGTGGGTGTGAAGTATTAACACTTGTATGGGACAGAAACAGTTAAAGTAATAATTAGGATAAAGTGCGATAATATAGCAGTTGGTTATGAGAACATTTTTGATTCTCGCTCGCCCGCTTTGAATTCAAGCATAGTTCATACACGCTAATTCTAGTAGTGCTGGACTGAATTTTGCATGTGGATTAGCTTTTCCTATTACCAGTGTCCCTCGCCATCAGGCGAACCCACTACGACTTCACAGGTACTTGTAATTTACATCCCCAAGGCAAGGATGAGAGGTCAGCATTTTAGTCCAACTGTCCAATGTAGGGGTTAAACCCCTTACCTCGGCATCAGCGCACCGGATGTTTAAGAATGTGTGTTCTTATCCATTCAGCCATACTGGCCTCCAGAAGAAATATTAAATATGTGATAAGTACAGAAAGAGTTAATATGACAGTGTTGAGTTGTTGCTGTGCGTGTGGCTACAACTGAGCATGTTGCCTGAATGCAATGAAGGTTTGAGTGTTAAATTGTTGCAGCTATTACTGTGTGTGTGGGTTGAGAGTTGCACATGCCACCTGACTGCAATGTTTTAATGAAGTGTTGAGTTGTTGCTACATGAGCTCAACCTGTTAACCTGACTGAAATATTGTAACAAAGGGTTGCTTGCTGAATTGTTGCAGCTGTCACTACATGAACTCATCTTGTTACTTACAGAAATGTTTTAACGATGGTTTTAATGTTCAGTTGTTATTACATGAATTCATTGTGTTACTGACTGCAATGTTTTAATGACAGTTTAAGTATTGAGTTGGGACGCAGAGGTATTTCCAAGGCACCAGGGCCGGGTTATATACTGGCCAAGACCTATTGACGCGTCCTCGTCGAGCGTCCTGGGCAACAGGTCCCTTCGGGGTCCTGGCTAAAGTCAATAGGATCGCCGATTCCTCCGAAGTCGGAGAGTGTCTACCTGTACGGCGAGGAACCACCAGTCTGCACACCAATAAGCCAGACATGGGACAACGGATACTCACGCAAACCTCAGGTCCTGTATGACATCACACTGATGTTGGACAACAGGATGCCTTCATCTGACATACAGGACCTCACGTTGGAGCTCAAGCCAACGAACACAAGCAAGCAAGTATTGAGTTGTTGTAGTGTTACTACATAAACACAAAACTAAATGCATTGTGTTACTGACTGCAATGTTTTAATGACAGTTTTAGTGTTGAGTTGTTGCAGTGTTACTACATAAACTCATTGAGTTACTGACTGCAATGTTTTAAAGATGGTTTGAGGGTTGAGTTGTTGCATCTGTTAATACATGAACTCATCTTGTTACTGACTGCAACATTTTAATGAAGGTTCGAGTGTTGAGTTGTTGCAGTTGTTACTGTGTGTGGGGTCCACAGCTGTGCATGTCACCTGATCACAACATTTTAATGAAGGTTCGAGTGTTGAGTTGTTGCAGTTGTTACTGTATGTGGGGTCCACAGCTGTGCATGTCACCCAATCACATTTTAATGAAGGTTTGAGTCTTGAATTGTTGCAGCTGTTGCTGTATGTGGGGTCTACAGTTGTGCGTATCAGCTGATCACAACATTTTAATGAAGGTTTGAGTGTTTAGTTGTTGTTGCAGCTGTTACTTTGTGTGGGGTCCACAGCTGTGCATGTCACCTGATCACAACATTTTAATGAAAGTTCAAGTGTTGAGTTGTTGCAGCTGTTACTGTGTGTGGGGTGTACAGCTGTGCATGTCACTTAATCACATTTTAATAAAGGTTTGAGTGTTGAGTTGTTGCAGGTGTTACTGTGTGTGGGATCCACAGCTGTGCATGTCACCTGATCCCAACATTTTAATGAAGGTTTGAGTGTTGAGTTACTGCAGCTGTTACTGTGTTTGGGGTCCATAGCTGTGCATGTCACCTGATCACAACATTTTAACGAAGGTGTGACTGTTGAGTTGTTGAAGCTGTTACTATGCGATCTCATCCTATTAACCCCAGCCAACATTATTGACTAGAAGATGTCACAAAGCAGACAAAGCCACGCACCTAAGACACCCCCAACCCTTGTTTTGTTTGTGAAAGAAAGAGAAGACATGACACTTAAAATACATGCTTGGCATCATTTTCCTTTCTACCAGGCTTTGCATTCAACTATGGTGCTTTATTAGGGTGGTCTGCCGTGGCGGGTTCTGTTGATTGGCTGGTGTGCCTGCCTTTATATAGCTCGTGTATCCTGTGGACCTTAGTTTATGATACACTGTATGCCCATCAGGTAAGCCTCTACCCCCAGACTGTGACATGTTCTCTGCCAGAAGGATGCACTTTTGTTGTGTTTGGCTTTACTTGCTTCTATAGTAGACGGTAGCTAGTGCAGCTTGTTGGAGTGTCTTAATGTGTGCACAGGAGATTGTCTGGGCAGAACCTATCGATGCTAGGAAGATCATCTACAGCTGTGTTCAGTTATCAGTTAACTGTGTTCAGAATAGATTGAAGAGACATAATTATGTTCAAAGTAGATTGAAGACTGATGTAATTATGTTCTAAGTAGATTGAAGACAGACATAATTATGTTCAAAGTAGATTGAAGACAGATGTAATTATGTTTAAAGTAGATTGAAAACAGATATAATTCTGTTCAGAGTAGATTGAAGACAGACATAATTGTGTTCAAAGGAGATTGAAGACAGACGTAATTATGTTCAGAGCAGATTGAAGACAGACATAATTGTGTTCAAAGTAGATTGAAGACAGATGTAATTGTGTTCAGAGTAGATCGAAGACTGATGTAATTATGTTCAAAGTAGATTGAAGACAGACATAATTGTGTTCAAAGTAGACTGAAGACAGGCGTAGTCTATACTAGATTGGAGACAGAAATGAGTCCAGATTAGATTGTAGGCTGAGTGCTCAATGGAGTAAGTGGTCAGTCTTTTCGTCCCATAGCGAACAAGGAGAGCTGACATTGAACTCTCATCTCTTGCCATTGTCAGCATAACATCCTAACTGTTACACCAACACACTCGTGAATTAGATTGAGGACAACATAAGTGGTAAAGATTATATTGAAGAAAATAAAACCTTTATTTAGTTTAGTTAAAGTCCAGCATAATTTGTCCACATTACATTGTAGATAAGCATCATATGTGTGTAGATTCAATTGAAGTCAATGCTCCATGTGTTACTGGGGCCTTTAAAGGAAGCATAGAATAATAACACTGCAATCTACATGCATGTTGTAAGAGGCAGCTAGCCAGGATTGGCTTGGGATTGGCTACCTCACATCATATAAAACTTCAGTTAGAAAATCAACCAACTGTGAACAAGTCTCACGAAAAGGAAAGAAACATTAACTCAGCCAACCAAGATGAAAGGAGGCTCTTCTTCTGGAAGGAGTATGATACGATGTGGAGAAAGCTGTAAGGAGTCTGGGTCGCTGGATTATCTCCTTTCTCCTAGGAAAATCTCCAGAATGAGCACCTGGAGTGTTGAAATTATTATCATTTGGGACAGGCGGTACGAGTGGTGGGTTAAATTAAAAATAATATCAGCATTCTGAGATTATGCAAAAGAAGATGGAATGGAGCTGGCAAAAAGCTTCTTAACACAGGTGAAATAGTGCTGTTCTTAAGCTATGCAGAGGAAAATGCCACTTACAGTGAAGGAGGGACCCTAATGCTGTCTAAAAAGGCAGAGGAAGCACTAATAGAGTTGGAGGCTGTGATTTTTAGATAAGGGTGAACCACTTTAGGAGGAATTTTACACAAAACTATAAATAACTATAGGTCATCAAAGAAATGTCATTATCACAATTTCCATGGGCCAAGATTGGATCAGATAACATGGGTTGTGAAGAGATCAATGGAAAACACGGATCTGAAGTCATGAACAAAGATGGAAACTTATTCACCAATGTTTGTGCAATGAATCAATATGTCAAAGGTTTTGTGTGTTTCCACATAAAAGAATATGTAAAGCAATTGGGTATCACTAGTCTACAATACAGAAAATCAAACAAGAAATTTACATCATCTCTACATGTCATAACAGTTTTAAGTGTGCAGATGTAGATTCAATGCACCATCTGCTGATAAGTAAAGTTAATTTGAACCTCAAGATCGTATAAACATGGAAATTAATATGGTGTTGGGTAGTGAACAAAATAATAAGAATTCAGTGTAGGCTATCTCAGAAATATAGAAACTAAGGAACAATGTTTGGTCAGATTCTAATAAATTCCGGATCCTGCAACAGTTAGTAGACAAGATGAGTACATAAAGCTACTGGCAGCAGTTTGAAAGAATTTAGAATAAATCATGTAAAGAAGTCCTTGGAAAAAAGGAATGAAAACAAAAACATGGATAATGACAGAACCTTTAATAATATAAGAAAGGAAGAATAAAAATGCAGATTTAAGCAGAAGCAAAAGCAGAGCTAAAAAGTTAGTACCCATGAAAAATACACAGAAGCTAATAAAGATATTAAACACTGGATAAGGGCAGATAAAAAGCAATATTTAGATGACCTTGTAGGAAGGGCAGATGATGCAGCAGTGGAAGGAGACTGCAGAAGACCTTTACAGTATCACAAGAAAATTAGTAGGAAAATACAATCAACCACTTTGAATGGTCATATATAGCAATGAGATACTTTTCATCAACATTATGTTTTCATATAAGCCTGGAGAGAATGGTGCTGCAGGATTGACCAGAGGATCAAGCCGACACTCAGGACTCCGAGGAAAGAAGATGGAGCATAATTAAACCGCTACTGGTATCATTAGTATTGGGATTCTTCGCTGGCTATGAAGATACGGATGGAGCACATATGAGAATATCCCAAGTTTAAACACAGAAACCACAAACAATATGTTGCGTGATTTATTACCTGGCATATTTCGCTGCATTCATCAGGTGCATACTGCAGAGTTATATATCATTTGAAGTGAATAATACTTCAGCTGAAAGGCAATAAATGGTGCAACATATTGTTTGTGGTTTCTGTGTTTAAATTCACTAAGGGAATAAAAAAGTCACTTAAAAGTCGACAGGATTGACTTCATTACACCGGGTCTTATCCCATATGGCTCAGTCTCTTTCCACAGCACGGGCTGCCAAAAGTGTCACACAAAGCATGAACTCCATAGCTCCAGCGACGACCTCCAGGAGTCTCAGAAAAAATGCACTCATGAACCGAAGGATGCAGCCCGGAATCGAACCCACAACTTTGAAGGGAATACATTGTTGTGAATGTCCTGAATGCTGTGATATCGGTTCTTGACTCAACTCGACTCATCAACATTAAAGATCACACGAATAGATGGATTGAATACTTAAAGGCATCCCAGATAATTACTTGTTCCTTGTTTCACAATTACCTGCTATTTCTGCTTCTTGCATAAATAGTAAGTTTCCTATTTGTTAATCAGTTGAGAGTGTCCAACCATTTAAATTTGTCTATAGTCTTCTCTTGAAATATAAGGGGATATTACAAAACATTTTTGTAAACTCATTATAAATGAAATAACAAATTTTCAGTAAAAAAATTAATTTTTAAACATGCTGTGCAACATTTTGCTGCACAGTTGCAAAATCTAACCAACCATGAAAAATTGTGGTATGAGATAAAATTTATGTTTGCAATGTGGTTGCAACCAATGCATATTCTCACAGCCATTCAAATATCTCATATGATCTCACATTTATATGTGAATGGCTTCTCACAGCCTTTCATATATAATGGAACATTTACTACCCAGTGCTTGTAATCAACAGTATTTCAGCATGTTTATGAGCTGTTTTCTTCTGTGCAGTATATATATATATATATATATATTTCAGAAAAAGACAGCTGTAGTTTTTATCTATGCAACTGTTTGCCTGCTGTGTTAATGTGTGTTGCTCACTCACAAAAGCTTAGCGTACGTTACATAACACTGTTAATTTGCAGCTTGTGGCCTTTTTTTTTCACATGGTGACTGATAACAGACATGTAGGGTCTGTAAATGTGGGGACATGGAATCTATGAATGTGGGGAGAATCTGTAAATGTGGGAAGATGGAATCTGTAAATGTGGGGACATGGAATCTGTAAATGTAGCATTTAGTGATGCTTCTGTAGAGCTGGACATGTAGTGATGTTCTGTACAACTGGACATGTAGTGAGTGTGATGAATTCTGTAGAACTGGACATTTAGTGGATGTAATGTTTTTATGGAACTAAATGTGTATTCTCCCAATCCCTTTGTGTGGTAGGTTGTTTGTAGACTGGATGATAATAGTTTTTGTGACTAGAATTGACTGATTTATTAACCAGAATCTATGTAATAACACTCATAACTGTTAACCAGAATCAGTTTAACAACACTCCTAACACACCCATGTCATTCAGAAAGGTCAGAAAGCAATGGCAAACTACTGAACATAAAACTTGCCTAGTACATCAACAGCAGCAGAAATGTGCTGGTGTTGACTGCAATGTCCAGTCTTCCCCAAACGATATTGATTGCCCCAATGTTGATTGTGGATTGCACTACAACTGGTATGAGAATGGAGATAGAGGCAGTCACTGCAGATCTTTGCTGGGTAGCTGAGATTCCATATACAGTTTTTGCCATAATGTCAGTTTATGATTGAAATGGTCTCTTAAAGTGGTTATGGTATGAATAGTTAAGTTACATAGGAATATCTTCCCTTCATCCATGATCACGGAAATGTTTAGAGTATCATTGATATCTAAAAGATCTTCAACTATGATTGCACTAAATGTTTAGAATACTATTGATTGGTAAACAAGGTTAAACCATGCTTGCAGTGAATGTTTAGAGAATATTAGTGATATGTGAATGAGGTTCAACCATAATTACAGTGAAAGTTTAGAATGTTATTGGTATGCGAACAAGGTTCAACCATGATTAGAGTGAAAATAATCATAATAAATAATGTCAGATAATTGATATGTGAAAGATGTTCAACAATGATTGCATTGCATGTTTAGAATGTTATTGATATGTAAACAAGGTTCAAATATGATTACAGTGAATGTTTAGAATATTATTTATATCTGAAAGTGGGTCAGCCAGGATTATGGTGAATGTTTAGTAAATGATTGATGTGTGAAAAATGGTCAGTATGTATTTGCACTGAATGTTTAGAATATTATTGACACATATAAATGAGTTTCAACCATGACTGCAGTGAATGTTTCAAATATCATTGCTATGTGAACAAGGTTCAACCATGACTGCAGTGAATGTTTAGAATGTTATTGATATGTGAATGAGGTCTAACCATGATTATGGTGAATGTATAACTGTTATTGATATCTCAATGAGATTCAACCATGATTGTAGTGGATGTTTAGAATATTTTTTATATGTGAATAAGGTTCAACAATGACTGTAGTGAATGGTTAGAATATTATTTAGATCTTACTACCAGGTTAGCATTTGCTGTTAATCAGCTTCTAGTCGCCAGGTTAGTGTTAGCTGTTGATCATCCTCTAGTCATGAGGTTAGTGTTAGCTGTTGATCCTCTAGTCATGAGGTTAGTGTTAGCTGTTGATCATCCTCTAGTCATGAGGTTAGTGTTAGCTGTTGATCATCCTCTAGTCATGAGGTTAGTGTTAGCTGTTGATCATCCTCTAGTCATGAGGTTAGTGTTAGCTGTTGATCCTCTAGTCATGAGGTTAGTGTTAGCTGTTGATCATCCTCTAGTCATGAGGTTAGTGTTAGCTGTTGATCATCCTCTAGTCATGAGGTTAGTGTTAGCTGTTGATCATCCTCTAGTCATGAGGTTAGTGTTAGCTGTTGATCATCCTCTAGTCATGAGGTTAGTGTTAGCTGTTGATCATCCTCTAGTCATGAGGTTAGTGTTAGCTGTTGATCATCCTCTAGTCATGAGGTTAGTGTTAGCTGTTGATCATCCTCTAGTCATGAGGTTGTGTTAGCTGTTGATCATCCTCTAGTCATGAGGTTAGTGTTAGCTGTTGATCATCTTCTAGTCATGAGGTTAGTGTTAGCTGTTGATGCCTCTAGTCATGAGGTTAGTGTTAGCTGTTGATCATCCTCTAGTCATGAGGTTAGTGTTAGCTGTTGATGCCTCTAGTCATGAGGTTAGTGTTAGCTGTTGATGCCTCTAGTCATGAGATTAGTGTTAGCTGTTGATGCCTCTAGTCATGAGGTTAGTGTTAACTGTTGATCATCCTCTAGTCATGAGGTTAGTGTTAGCTGTTGATCATGCTCTAGTCATGAGGTTAGTGTTAGCTGTTGATGCCTCTAGTCATGAGGTTAGTGTTAGCTGTTGATGCCTCTAGTCATGAGGTTAGTGTTAGCTGTTGATCATGCTCTAGTCATGAGGTTAGTGTTAGCTGTTGATCATGCTCTAGTCATGAGGTTAGTGTTAACTGTTGATGCCTCTAGTCATGAGGTTAGTGTTAACTGTTGATGCCTCTAGTCATGAGGTTAGTGTTAACTGTTGATGCCTCTAGTCATGAGGTTAGTGTTAACTGTTGATGCCTCTAGTCATGAGGTTAGTGTTAACTGTTGATCATGCTATAGTCATGAGATTAGTGTTAGCTGTTGATCATCCTCTAGTCAAGAGGTTAGTGTTAGCTGTTGATCATCCTCTAGTCATGAGGTTAGTGTTAGCTGTTGATGCCTCTAGTCTTGAGGTTAGTGTTAGCTGTTGATCATCCTCTAGTCATGAGGTTAGTGTTAGCTGTTGATGCCTCTAGTCATGAGGTTAGTGTTAGCTGTTGATGCCTCTAGTCATGAGGTTAGTGTTAGCTGTTGATCATCCTCTAGTCAAGAGGTTAGTGTTAGCTGTTGATGCCTCTAGTCATGAGGTTAGTGTTAGCTGTTGATCATCCTCTAGTCAAGAGGTTAGTGTTAGCTGTTGATGCCTCTAGTCATGAGGTTAGTGTTAGCTGTTGATCATCCTCTAGTCAAGAGGTTAGTGTTAGCTGTTGATCATCCTCTAGTCAAGAGGTTAGTGTTAGCTGTTGATCAGCCTCTAGTCATGAGGTAGTGTTAGCTGTTGATGCCTCTAGTCATGAGGTAGTGTTAGCTGTTGATCATCCTCTAGTCAAGAGGTTAGTGTTAGCTGTTGATCATCCTCTAGTCATGAGGTTAGTGTTAGCTGTTGATGCCTCTAGTCATGAGGTTAGTGTTAGCTGTTGATCATCCTCTAGTCATGAGGTTAGTGTTAGCTGTTGATCATCCTCTAGTCATGAGGTTAGTGTTAGCTGTTGATGCCTCTAGTCATGAGGTTAGTGTTAGCTGTTGATGCCTCTAGTCATGAGGTTAGTGTTAGCTGTTGATGCCTCTAGTCATGAGGTTAGTGTTAGCTGTTGATCATCCTCTAGTCATGAGGTTAGTGTTAGCTGTTGATGCCTCTAGTCATGAGGTTAGTGTTAGCTGTTGATCATCCTCTAGTCATGAGGTTAGTGTTAGCTGTTGATGCCTCTAGTCATGAGGTTAGTGTTAGCTGTTGATCATCCTCTAGTCATGAGGTTAGTGTTAGCTGTTGATCATCCTCTAGTCATGAGGTTAGTGTTAGCTGTTGATCATCCTCTAGTCAAGAGGTTAGTGTTAGCTGTTGATCATCCTCTAGTCATGAGGTTAGTGTTAGCTGTTGATGCCTCTAGTCTTGAGGTTAGTGTTAGCTGTTGATCATCCTCTAGTCATGAGGTTAGTGTTAGCTGTTGATGCCTCTAGTCTTGAGGTTAGTGTTAGCTGTTGATCATCCTCTAGTCATGAGGTTAGTGTTAGCTGTTGATGCCTCTAGTCTTGAGGTTAGTGTTAGCTGTTGATCATCCTCTAGTCTTGAGGTTAGTGTTAGCTGTTGATCATCCTCTAGTCATGAGGTTTGTGTTAGCTGTTGATCATCCTCTAGTCATGAGGTTAGTGTTAGCTGTTGATGCCTCTAGTCATGAGGTTAGTGTTAGCTGTTGATCATCCTCTAGTCATGAGGTTAGTGTTAGCTGTTGATGCCTCTAGTCATGAGGTTAGTGTTAGCTGTTGATCATCCTCTAGTCATGAGGTTAGTGTTAGCTGTTGATCATCCTCTAGTCATGAGGTTAGTGTTAGCTGTTGATCATCCTCTAGTCATGAGGTTAGTGTTAGCTGTTGATCATCCTCTAGTCATGAGGTTAGTGTTAGCTGTTGATCATCCTCTAGTCATGAGGTTAGGTTAGCTGTCATTATGTCTTGTGACTGAAAGCCAGCAGTTAATTAGTTTTCTTAGTAGACAAATAAAACACACACATTATTGTTTAGTGCTTATAGAAGGAGAAAAAGGAAGTAGAGATTAGAGGACGCACTGTACAACATAACATTTGAAGGCTTTCCAATTTTATGATGTCTAGTGTGTCCTATAATCTCTACTTCCTTCTCCTCACTTCTATGAGCACCAAGCAATAACACATGTGTTTATTTGTGAACTGTTTTAGTGGTCTCAAAGGGTTCCCCAACTGATTTCTTAGTGGAACATGTTATTGGTCAGTGCTGTTACCTTTTCTACACAGATTTTTCTGGCTGTTCCTTATCCCAGTTTCTCATTTGGTGAAAAGGAGAGGAGGTGTTCCAGTATATAAGCGAACATTATTTCAGTCAGAAATTACTCGTCAGTGCCAGAATTATGTTATGCAATCAGTTATTCATAAATAAAAAGTAACAGACCCTTGTTCACGCCATAGCCACATTGGACATATGTTGCAGGGTCCATATTTGTATAGACCTAACAACTAAGTGGGTGATGTAGGCAGTGTCAGGCCGGCCACCTTGTCTTCCCAAGACATTTTCTGGTACTCATTCTAGGTTGTGATAATCGGGGAGTCAGGTCAATACAAAATTTTGCCTCACCCTGATGCAGATGGAATCCCTGACTGGCAGACGTGTGTCTAGTCACTGTGTTGCCGCAGCTCAGCTATTCATGCCATCTGTTGATTACTGTCTCGGTTGCTCCCATCATTGTTCTGTTCACAGACAATTTCCATGTAAGGTAGGGAAGACTCAGATAAACTAGTTGAGGAAACAGGTCTGTAAGTCCTGCCTGGGGGAACCCTGTATGTATACCTAGATTGTCAGCTGTTTGTGCTGCCTTGATCATCTTGTCTGTTAGTTGTATAGAGGCTTCAGGTTGTGAGATAATCGTCTGTTGGTTGTATAGAGGCTTCAGGTTGTCAGATCATCTTGTCTGTTAGTTGTATAGAGGCTTCAGGTTGTGAGATAATCGTCTGTTAGTTGTATAGAGGCTTCAGGTTGTCAGATCATCTTGTCTGTTAGTTGTATAGAGGCTTCAGGTTGTCAGATCATCTTGTCTGTTAGTTGTATAGAGGCTTCAGGTTGTGAGATAATCATCTGTTGGTTGTATAGAGGCTTCAGGTTGCCAGATCATCTTGTCTGTTAGTTGTATAGAGGCTTCAGGTTGTGAGATAATCATCTGTTAGTTGTATAGAGGCTTCAGGTTGCCAGATCATCTTGTCTGTTAGTTGTATAGAGGCTTCAGGTTGTGAGATAATCATCTGTTAGTTGTATAGAGGCTTCAGGTTGCCAGATCATCTTGTCTGTTAGTTGTATAGAGGCTTCAGGTTGTGAGATAATCATCTGTTAGTTGTATAGAGGCTTCAGGTTGTAGATAATTCTGTTAGTTGTATAGAGGCTTCAGGTTGTAGATAATCTTTCTGTTAGTTGTATAGAGGCTTCAGGTTGTGAGATAATTCTGTTAGTTGTATAGAGGCTTCAGGTTGTGAGATCATCTTGTCTGTTAGTTGTATAGAGGCTTCAGGTTGTCAGATATCTTGTCTGTTAGTTGTATAGAGGCTTCAGGTTGTAGATATCTTGTCTGTTAGTTGTATAGAGGCTTCAGGTTGTGAGATAATCTTCTGTTAGTTGTATAGAGGCTTCAGGTTGCAGATCATCTTGTCTGTTAGTTGTATAGAGGCTTCAGGTTGTAGATATCTGTCTGTTAGTTGTATAGAGGCTTCAGGTTGTCAGATCATCTTGTCTGTTAGTTGTATAGAGGCTTCAGGTTGAGATCATCTTGTCTGTTAGTTGTATAGAGGCTTCAGGTTGTAGATCATCTTGTCTGTTAGTTGTATAGAGGCTTCAGGTTGTGAGATCATCTTGTCTGTTAGTTGTATAGAGGCTTCAGGTTGTGAGATCATCTTGTCTGTTAGTTGTATAGAGGCTTCAGGTTGTGAGATCATCTTGTCTGTTAGTTGTATAGAGGCTTCAGGTTGTTAGATCATCTGGTCTGTTAGTTGTATAGAGGCTTCAGGGTTGTGAGATCATCTTGTCTGTTAGTTGTATAGAGGCTTCAGGTTGCCAGATCATCTTGTCTGTTAGTTGTATAGAGGCTTCAGGTTGTTAGATCATCTTGTCTGTTAGTTGTATAGAGGCTTCAGGTTGTTAGATCATCTTGTCTGTTAGTTGTATAGAGGCTTCAGGTTGTGAGATCATCTTGTCTGTTAGTTGTATAGAGGCTTCAGGTTGCCAGATCATCTTGTCTGTTAGTTGTATAGAGGCTTCAGGTTGTTAGATCATCTTGTCTGTTAGTTGTATAGAGGCTTCAGGTTGTGAGATCATCTTGTCTGTTAGTTGTATAGAGGCTTCAGGTTGTTAGATCATCTTGTCTGTTAGTTGTATAGAGGCTTCAGGTTGTGAGATCATCTTGTCTGTTAGTTGTATAGAGGCTTCAGGTTGTGAGATCATCTTGTCTGTTAGTTGTATAGAGGCTTCAGGTTGCCAGATCATCTTGTCTGTTAGTTGTATAGAGGCTTCAGGTTGTGAGATAATCATCTGTTGGTTGTATAGAGGCTTCAGGTTGTGAGATAATCATCTGTTGGTTGTATAGAGGCTTCAGGTTGTGAGATAATCATCTGTTAGTTGTATAGAGGCTTCAGGTTGTGAGATCATCTTGTCTGTTAGTTGTATAGAGGCTTCAGGTTGCCAGATCATCTTGTCTGTTTAGTTGTATAGAGGCTTCAGGTTGTGAGATAATCGTCCTGTTGGTTGTATAGAGGCTTCAGGTTGTGAGATAATCATCTGTTAGTTGTATAGAGGCTTCAGGTTGCCAGAATCATCTTGTCTGTTAGTTGTATAGAGGCTTCAGGTTGCCAGATCATCTTGTCTGTTAGTTGTATAGAGGCTTCAGGTTGTGAGATAATCATCTGTTAGTTGTATAGAGGCTTCAGGTTTGTCAGATAATCATCTTGTCTAGTTGTATAGAGGCTTCAGGTTGTGAGATCATCTTGTCTGTTAGTTGTATAGAGGCTTCAGGTTGTCAGATTATCTTGTCTGTTAGTTGTATAGAGGCTTCAGGTTGTCAGATCATCTTGTCTGTTAGTTGTATAGAGGCTTCAGGTTGTTAGATCATCTTGTCTGTTAGTTGTATAGAGGCTTCAGGTTGTTAGATCATCTTGTCTGTTAGTTTGTATAGAGGCTTCAGGTTGTAGATCATCTTGTCTGTAGTTGTATAGAGGCTTCAGGTTGTTAGATCATCTTGTCTGTTAGTGTATAGAGGCTTCAGGTTGTTAGATCATCTTGTCTGTTAGTTGTATAGAGGCTTCAGGTTGTTAGATCATCTTGTCTGTTAGTGTATAGAGGCTTCAGGTTGTCAGATCATCTTGTCTGTTAGTTGTATAGAGGCTTCAGGTTGTCAGATATCTTGTCTGTTAGTTGTATAGAGGCTTCAGGTTGTTAGATCATCTTGTCTGTTAGTTGTATAGAGGCTTCAGGTTGTCAGATCATCTTGTCTGTTAGTTGTATAGAGGCTTCAGGTTGTCAGATCATCTTGTCTGTTGTATAGAGGCTTCAGGTTGTCAGATCATCTTGTCTGTTAGTTGTATAGAGGCTTCAGGTTGGCAGATTATCTTGTCTGTTGTATAGAGGCTTCAGGTTGTCAGATCATCTTGTCTGTTAGTTGTATAGAGGCTTCAGGTTGTCAGATCATCTTGTCTGTTAGTTGTATAGAGGCTTCAGGTTGTCAGATTCATCTTGTCTGTTAGTTGTATAGAGGCTTCAGGTTGTCAGATCATCTTGTCTGTTAGTTGTATAGAGGCTTCAGGTTGTCAGATCATCTTGTCTGTTAGTTGTATAGAGGCTTCAGGTTGTCAGATCTATCTTGTCTGTTAGTTGTATAGAGGCTTCAGGTTGTCAGATCATCTTGTCTGTTAGTTGTATAGAGGCTTCAGGTTGTCAGATTATCTTGTCTGTTAGTTGTATAGAGGCTTCAGGTTGCCAGATCATCTTGTCTGTTGTATAGAGGCTTCAGGTTGGCAGATTATCTTGTCTGTTAGTTGTATAGAGGCTTCAGGTTGTCAGATCATCTTGTCTGTTAGTTGTATAGAGGCTTCAGGTTGTCAGATCATCTTGTCTGTTAGTTGTATAGAGGCTTCAGGTTGTCAGATATCTTGTCTGTTAGTTGTATAGAGGCTTCAGGTTGTCAGATCATCTTGTCTGTTAGTTGTATAGAGGCTTCAGGTTGTAGATCATCTTGCTGTTAGTTGTATAGAGGCTTCAGGTTGTCAGATCATCTTGTCTGTTAGTTGTATAGAGGCTTCAGGTTGTCAGATCATCTTGTCTGTTGTATAGAGGCTTCAGGTTGTCAGATCATCTTGTCTGTTAGTTGTATAGAGGCTTCAGGTTGTGAGATAATCGTCTCTTGGTTGTATAGAGGCTTCAGGTTGTGAGATAATCATCTGTTGGTTGTATAGAGGCTTCAGGTTGTCAGATCATCTTGTCTGTTGGTTGTATAGAGGCTTCAGGTTGTGAGATAATCATCTGTTAGTTGTATAGAGGCTTCAGGTTGCCAGATCATCTTGTCTGTTAGTTGTATAGAGGCTTCAGGTTGTCAGATCATCTTGTCAGTTAGTTGTATAGAGGCTTCAGGTTGTGAGATAATCGTCTGTTGGTTGTATAGAGGCTTCAGGTTGTGAGATAATCATCTGTTGGTTGTATAGAGGCTTCAGGTTGTCAGATCATCTTGTCTGTTAGTTGTATAGAGGCTTCAGGTTGTGAGATAATCATCTGTTAGTTGTATAGAGGCTTCAGGTTGGCAGATTATCTTGTCTGTTAGTTGTATAGAGGCTTCAGGTTGTCAGATCATCTTGTCTGTTGTATAGAGGCTTCAGGTTGTCAGATCATCTTGTCTGTTAGTTGTATAGAGGCTTCAGGTTGTGATCATCTGTTAGTTGTATAGAGGCTTCAGGTTGTCAGATCATCTTGTCTGTTGTATAGAGGCTTCAGGTTGTCAGATCATCTTGTCTGTTGTATAGAGGCTTCAGGTTGTCAGATCATCTGGCAAATCGCCGAAGTGAAATCAAACATTGCAGTTGCAGAATTTTTTTTAAAAATCAGGACATTGCAGCAATAGCAGGTTTTGGTTGTTGTCAAGAACATTATAGCACAAGTATTTTTTAAATTGGGATATTTCCTCAGCAGCTATCTTTAGAAAAAAACAACCCCAGGACATTGCAACAACTGTATTTTTTTAAAAGTTGGTCATTACAGTAGCAGTATTTTTTTAAAATAGGAATTTGCAGTAGCAGTATTTTTTTAACATCAAGGCATTGCAGTTGCACTATTTTAAAATCAGGACATTGCAACAGCAGTATTTTTTTTTAAAAGCAGGACATTGCAACAGCAGTACTTTTAAACCAGGTAGTATTGTTTAGGTAGGTCATTGCAGCAGCAGTATTTTATAAAATGAGGAAATTGCAGCAACAGTATTTTGTAAAAAAATCTTGGTACTACTGTAATGGTGGAGTCTCCTTGTTCTTCACTGTTGTTCTAAAGATTCCTGCACAAGAGGCTCGGCTGTGAATTTGGAATAATTTCTGCTTCCCTTAGTTTAGTTTATCATGATGCTGGCAGGTTTTTCTGTCATTTACTTGTCTATATCTGCAATATTGTCTATTGTATGAACTTCATTGTCTGTTTTAGTAAACTCTGTGGTCAATAGAGTTTATAAGCTGGCAGGTGTTTTTGTAAATGCATAAAGAAATACTTTGGCAGAAGATTCTAATTGTATGTCTTGGTATATTGATTGGTATCAGTAGTTCAGTCTCTTCATTCTGTATCAGATTAACACATGTGTTTGTATAATTTATATTTCTACTGTCAGTATTCAATTTGTTATGTACTTAAATGTATTGTTAGTTTGCTGTGTTCCATCCATGTGCTATCAGGGCTCATAAGGGGAGCAAAGAATAGTTACACTGTAACCTGCCATGCATGTCATAATAGGCAACTAAGGAGGGTTGGCATGGGACTGGCTTCCCCATCCCATATAAAACTTTAGCTGCAAAATCCAACCAAGAATGAGCAAGTCATGACTTGGTTGAGGGCCTTTGCTGCACCGGCAGAGAAATGGCAGCAGCAGAAGAATCAGTTTTCTCTGTAATTTTATTGTACATTAATTTACATTTTTAAATATTGATGCCATATATTTATTAAGTTCTCTGGTTGTCTGTCTCAGTTCTTTCTGCCTTATGTCCTATCTTTTCCTATCTTTATGTCTTTGTTCCCTCTTTCTTCATGTTTTTCATTCACATGATAAATGTTCTCATTTATTTCATTGGTAGAAATAACCGTTATTAATGTTTGTTGTTAATTGTTGGCAGGACATCAAAGACGACATAAAAATTGGGATCAAGTCAACAGCCATCTTGTTTGGAGATAATACCAAACCCTGGCTGTCTGTATTTGCCACTGCTATGGCTGGAGGCATGGCATACACTGGCCACCTGTGCCACATGACGTGGCCGTATTATTTGGCTATTGGTCTCACGGCAACCAAAATAGCCCAGCAGGTATGTCATGTGATTTATAAAGCAATTGTAGCTAAACATTGAATTTATTACTGTTCCTATACGTCTAGTCCGATTGATAAATTATGTTTAGTCAATAAAATTAACAGTTAGAGATCTTCAAGAGAAACACCATGGACACTACAATCTGTATATAAAGTGATTTACTACCTGCACACAATATCACTGATTTACAAGATGTACACAGTATCACTGGTATACTAGATGTACACAATATCACTGATTTACAAGATGTACACAGTATCACTGGTTTACTAGATGTACACAATATCACTGATTTACTATATGTAAACAATACCACTGCTTTAGTCGATGTATACAGTCACCAGTAGCCTAACGGCGCTGCCCGGGCAAAATTTCGTGGTAAAAATCTACCCAAAGTATTTCAGGATCCTCGCCGATGCAACAGAGTTCGTGCATTGAGCTGAGTTTCTCCAGACTCAGGTTTGAGTTAGGAGGAAAACGGAGCACTTATGGGTTTTAAACCGTTGTGCCGTGATGTTGATCCAACGACCGTCAAACGACCTAAACTATACAGTCACCAAATTACCAGCCTTACAGATATACACAATATAACCTATTTACAGTATGTACACACTATCACTGATTAAAGCTGTAAAGAAAGTTAGTTGCATATCCTTTACAGGAGGTTGCAGTTAACTGCAGCATTTTTTGGCTGTTTGAGATTCCTGGACAAGTTTACGTTCAGTAGGTTTGCCACTGCCTTCTGAATACGGGCACTCATACCATTGTATGGAACCAACACAAGTTGATTTGCTTCAAATGGCCTGCAGCTGTGTTTCGAATGTGGTATGCCAGGTTGCGAATTGCATTAAAAGCTGTAAACAGTCACTAATTTACTAGCTGTACAGTCACTGATTTACTATCTGCACACAATATCACTGACTGACTTTACATAGTATCATTAATTTATTCTCGGGAAAGCAAACCCAGTCAACAAACGCCCATAGAAGTTGGATGTGCCTGCCTAAGGGTGCAAATATGTCAGAGTGAGAGTGGAAAGTCCTTTGTGAAAAGTCCGAACCGAAAGCTTGCTGAGTGGACGTCGTCTGCAGACTGACTGTCGTTGGTTTGCATGGGGAGCGGCCTGTTGTGAATGAAATGCCCAATACATGGAAGTGAGGAATTAAAGCAGCCATGTGCAGGATGTGGCGATTCCTTGGGTGAGCCCAGTACCAGAGCGCTATGTGTCGACTCTGCAATTATGGAAGCCTCCTTGGGTGGAGGATAATGTCCATGGACTGCCCCTGCCTTCCCGTGATGTCTTCAGTCATTTTAACTTGACCAGCTGGGATGTGGATGGCACCACAATGAGAGTTGAAAGTTCTCTGAAACACCCGGGAAGGCTAACTCGGTCAACAAACGCCCACAGAAGTTGGATGTGCCGGCCTAAGGGTGCAAATAAAATTGGCATAACGCAATTACGTCTGGAAAAACACTCCGGATGAACGTGACAGAAGAAGAAGACTGACTTACTGGCTGCACACAATATCGCTGGTTTACTGGCTATACACAAATATCACTAATTTACAGGCTGCACACAATATTACTGATTTACTGGCTTTATACAATATCACCGATTTACTGACTGCACACAATATCGCTGGTTTACTGGCTTTACATAGTATCACTGATTTATTGGCTTTACATAATATCACTGATTAACTGGCTTTACACAATATCACCGATTTACTGGCTGTAAACAATATCACTGATTTACTGCTTTACGCAGTATCATCAATTTACTGGCTTTACGCAGTATACCTGATTTACCGGCTTTACAATATCACTGATTAACTGGCTTTACACAAAATCAATATTTACTGACTGTACCCAATATCACTGATTTACAACCTGTAGTCTCTGATTTACTGACTGTACACAATGTCACTGACTAAGAAAAAAATATCAGCCGACTCTTCTTTCCATTGTCGGATTGTTTTTGATTTATTACATGCATTACTGCTGTACCGCAGTTCAAACTGTTCCATTTTTCATCCTCATCCAGCTATACACTATTGATCTGAAGAACCCGGAAGAGTGCGGTAATGCGTTCCGTGAACACTTTTACCTGGGAGCTCTGATATTTGCTGGGATTGTCATGGCAAACTTATTGAGGTCCCAGGAGCAGCTGGAGTCAGGACATGATGAGTCACCAGCTGGCCAGCTTGATGTGCAGCAACTGTAGGAGATGGAGAGAGATGACCCAAGAGTATGGACACATGTGATAGTGAAACGTAAAAGTGTATGATATACCATACCCTGAATACAGAACAGGACATAGTTGAGTTTGCAACCACATGTGTACACAGTTCAAGATTGGCAAATCAGCCATGTGCACTTGTGGATTGGCATTGCAGGCAGCCGATCACATACTCCAAGACTGCTCCAGATCCATACCTAGGCAAACCTTCTGGCCCAGAGAAACAACAGTGGCAGATAAACTCCAAGAACCACTGTGTGAACTAAAAAAAGACAGAAGTTCATACAAGAGACAACTTTGCAGATACAGATAATAAATTTCAAATAAATGAAGGATTACTTTCCCTAGACAAACTCTATCCAAGGTAAACAGGCTCTATCTGCCCTCAGGTGGGCTTTACTATTCCTAACAAATTTTGCCAAGACATTGACCTCATGGCCTACTCTTTGTGGTTTCTAGCTGCCATGGGATTTTTAACATGCACACGAGACACTCCCTGTTTTTCACTCTTACCTAAGAAGTCTAGGTATCAGATCACTACCCAAGAGATCAAAGAGACATTGATATCGTTAGATACCAATGATTTTGGGAAAAATTCCAAGCCCTATTCAAGGATCGAACCCGGTATCTACGGAGGCATTCACTCTACCCTTTCAGCCACAGATCCCCCGGGCAGTGGCTAGCACACAGGCCTGGTGGTCAAGGTTTAAATTCACATTGAGGAAACCATTTTTCACATTGATCTAGCCAGAGATAACTACCAGAAAATGACTTGAGTTGTAAAAGCAGCTAGTGTGATATTCACCACATGACCCATCGATTAGTCTATATAAACATGAGACTAATATCATATACCCAATATAATTCAAGGCAGAGCTCCAGTGACGATCCCCTGGAGTCTCAGAGAAAATAGCACTCGCAAATCAAATCCACAACTTTTGGAGCATGAGGTTGTTGACTTAACCACTTCACCATGGAGGGAAGAAAAACACTCATATCATGAACATCTTGCACACTGTAGTGGACATGAGTGTGGCATGACCTGAGTTCCAACCCTGCTCTCTGCCAGTCAGAGTGGTGTTCACCTGATGGCAAGGGACACTGGTAATAGGGAAAGCTAATCCACACGCAAATATAATTAGTCCAGTGCACTAGAAATAGTAGTTCAAACCAAAGTAATGCAAAAAACACAAAAACAATCATTAAATCCTGGTGTCTCATGTAAGCAAGCCAGACTTCATCATGTCAATAGAATCTAGGCACTGCCACGTGTCCATGTAATAAACAACTCCAACTGTTGCAGTTCATACGTACATTTGCATATAGTTTTGGTGCCTATAGAAATAGAAGACAGAAGGAGAAACTATAAGACGCATTAGATAACACACAAATTGAAAGCTATAATTACCCCCACCCAGATTCGAACCTGTCACCTCCACATGATGATTGCACCTTGCTGTGGGAACATGGATACCTCGACACATGACCAACTGGACACCCCTAAAAAAGTGTCTTCGTTAGCCACCTGAACCCACAACTATGGAATATGGCCAGAATTTGTATCTAATCATTGAAATAGCACCATAAGTCTTAGAATGTTATATTAAACCAGCACAGGTAAATGACAAACACATCAAACCGTTTATATTGTGACCAGTATATTAACGAACATTTAAAGAGATATGATTGGTTGATACCAATGTGGTTTATTGTTATAATCACAGCTTCCCCTCTGCTCCACCTTACACTGGTAGAAGGGTTTTGTGTGTACCAGTGACCATACTAAGAGCTATGCTGATGGTAACACAGCTACTGGTAGGGTCTTCCATTTTGGACAGGTCAAGGGATAGGGACCAGATGAAGAAATACACAAATCAAAAGTGCTTGTTGAAGTCACATGTACTGAACTTAAGGCTTGACAAAACAGTGCAACTCGACTCGATGGTGATGATCACAGTTTAATGATAACCAAATATAAAATGTCAAACCCACATTTATGTCTATTTGAATAACAACCAAATATAAAAGTCAACAAACCCATATTTCTGTTTGAGAAACAATATCAACAGCAACATACATTTGATGTCCTGGTGAATACCACTAAATATATTCCAACTGTTGATTTTGTTCACTTAGAATAAATCACACACAGTTGTGATACTTCACATTTATAAACACAGTGAGTAAATACAGAAAACAGATAGTGGAACTGGTCAGCTTTACAGCAACACAATCACAAGCGGAGGAGACTGGAGGACAAACAGCACACACATGTGATTGTAACAGGCTCACAAAGTATGATGAGAAAGGTAAAGACAGACATGCTTCGGGTAGAGTAGCAGACTTCAATTCAACAATAAAAAACAGTGAGCATCTGATTTCTTTTTCTCCAGGACATGCTGGTGTGGTTGGAAAAGAGCAGGCGGACATATTGGTTGGGTCTGCATTGCCAGGTGGGGGACTGGTACATGATAATGCAGACATGGTTGGGCCCTTTAGGATTGTGTTTATAATGTGGAAGAACAAATAGATCATCACACGGCCTGGAGAGAATGGTTCTGCAGGGAGTGACCAGAGGATCTGGCCGACACTCAGGACTCGAGGAAAGGCCAGACGGACACATAATCAGACTGCTACTGTACCATTAGTATTGGGACTCTTCGCTGGCTGTTGAAGATGAGGACGGAGCACTATGGGTTGAGTTGTGTTGAGTTAAGCTAAGAACCGACATCACTGCACTCAGGACATTCCCATACGCGCTCCGCCCCCTCGTTCAACAGCCAGCGAAGAGTCACACAACTAATCGTTCCCACCGCTGTCTGATTGAAAGTTTTCCTGGTCTTCCCTCTCAGTTTTGAGATTCTACCAGAACCCTGCCAATCCTCTGTAATCTCATCCTTTCCACATACGGGTTCTCGATCTTTCCCCCCACCTTCTCCACCTGGTCCCAAAGGCGCACGACCACTTCCCCCTTGTCCATAAGCAATCTACCACAAAGAGGTGCATTCCCTGTCAGCCTATCAGCCTGTTCATTCCTTCCGCACTCCTGCATGGCCAGGGCAAAAAATCCATACAATTCTCACAATCTGTGACCTCTGAAGCTAGGTGAACCATTCCACACGAAACATTCCTTTCTCCACCTCACCAAGCATACTCCTCGAGTCCACAATGAAGACAATGTAGGCTCCTCTCTAACCAGTGGAATGCCGCCATGACTGCTTCCACCTCCATTATCATGCTGGAGGTCGTAGCCTCATATGTCTGGCTCGCTTTTTTTTAAGAATCGGCCATTAGCCTTTGCAATAAAACCCCAACCACTATTGTCTGTTTCTCACCACTGACCATCAGTATTGATCACGATGTCACCTTGATGTGTGTTACTCTGGCCCGCTGCCCATTCTCTGCACTCACAACCCAGTGTTAGCACTATGGAAATGTCCTGAGTGCTGTAATGTCAGTTCTTGACTCAACTCAACACAACTCATTTCAACACAACTCAAGTCAACTTAACTCAAGTGACAAAATGAAAGTTGTGGCTAGGAAGCTTTCATCAGCACAGAAAGAAACAAAACGACACTCAATACAACTACATTAAAAATGACAAAACAGTAACTTAATTGAGGTCTTGGAGTTGTCAGAATAACAGAGTGAATCTTGGGACAAAATATTTCAACTGAAAACCCAGTTCCATAGATCAGCTAACAGGAAATAAATACAGATACACCTCTGAGGTATTGTGGTTCAGACTAACTACCACAATAAAGCAAATATTGCATTAAAGTGAGTCAGGTCCAAGACAAGTCAATACCAACCAAAATTTCAGCAAACTACCAAGACCAGGAAGCAAAAAAAGACAGCAATCACACACAGTAGAACAATCCACCTGGGGTCCATAAGGGAAGCACAAAATAACAACACTGTATATGTCACACATGTTGTAGGAGGCGAATACAGAGGGTTGGTGTGAGACTGACCTTCTCATATGGTACAAAAACTTAAGTTGCGAAATCTGATCAATCATGAGCAAGTCTACAAAAGGCCTGGTGAGAGTGGGTTGAGAGCCTATGCTCCACTGGGAGATGAAAGAAGAAGAACAGTCTTATCAGGACTAACCATGGAATGCAAGAATCAAAACTGAAGCAAGAAAACAATATGAGTCAATTAAAATAAACAGTCCTTATCAGGACTAACCAAGGAAAACACAAATCAAAACTGAAGCAAGAAAACAATATGAGCCAAGTAAAATAAACAGAATACAACAAGAATATCACACAGCAGACATTAGCTCCAGCCATCACAAAGAAGAAACAAATATAAATAATGACCCATAAATAATTTCAGAAATTGTAGACAATGTTTTCCTGTTTTGAATTTGGATAATGAAGACAAATATGTTGCACAATTTAATGCTTGGCATATTTCACTGTATTTCATCAGGTGTGCTGTAATAAACACACAATGTTAAAATTTGTTGTGATCCATATGGCACTCGGTAAAACCAGACACAACAGCATGACAGTGAGTTTAAAATTACCATGGTAATATGTGTGTTATGTTTTTCAGCTTTAGGAATTTATTGTTTATTCTGACCGACTTCTGCAGTATGTGCCTGAGACGTGGTGAAATAAGCCAGGCAAGAAATTCTGCAACCTATTGTATGTATCTTCATAATTCAAAGGATTGAGTTGTACAGATAGACACTATCAAGACTGAGTTGTACAGACAGACGCTATCAAGACTGAGTTGTATGTACAGTTTGGTAGATACACTATATGCCTGTAACAATCAATGGCAACCATGAACATAGATAGCTCTCATCGAAGGCTATTGCTGTAAGCCTTTCTGTAACATATCCAACATCACAGGATACACGGCTGCATACTCCTTGCACTGCCTCTGACGCACCAGCTTGGCATAAGCTTCCAGAGCACCCCTGTAAAGCACACACAGATAAATATGTTTAGTTGGTCAGTCAGTGGTTCTGCTGGTCAGGGTGACAATACAAATATTCCACCTTTCAAACCAGTCGATGGGAAAATCTCCCCTCCAGTCAGTCTGTGAAAACATCTCACCTCAGTCAGCCTGTCATCATCATCATTTTCCATTTCTGCCGTCAAGCGTCATGGGGAGGAATAATTTGCACTCCAGCGTCAGATAGGCGGCAGTGGATAGTGTCATTCCATGTGATGTCTTTGATGTCGTCAATCTATTTTCTTCTTGGACATCCTCTTGGTCTCATCGCAGATGATCTTTGATGTAGGGCCAGTGATGGTAGTTGATGGTGTTGCATTCTAATGACATGGCCAAGCCACTTGATCTTCTGTCTTTCAACAAATGTGGCACAAGGTGTTGATCCCACTGTATGTCTGATAATAGTATTTCTTACTCAGTCTCGGATTATGGCAGCTCTCCTCAGGCATCTCATCTCGCAGGTGTTGATTTTGCGAAAGTGTGATTTGGATAAAAGTCCAAGTTTGAGATTGGTAGCATAGGGTTGGTGTGAATATGCTGTTTATTATCTGTCGTTTTGCAGACATGGGTATATTTGGATGTTTCAGTATGGGTGATAGTCAGTCAGTGAAAACATTTCTCCTCCAGTTGTCTTTATAAACTCTTCTATTCCATTCAGTTAAACAACTCCCCTTCAGTCAGTCTTTGACAACATCTAAATCCAGTCTGTCTTTATAAACACTTTTCCTCCAGTCTGTCAGTGGAAATCTCTCCTACAGTCAGTCACTGGTAATATCTCCCCTCCAGCAGAAGTATCTCCTCTCCAGAAGTATGTGGACACATCTCTCCTCCTGTCAGTGTCTGTCAGGCTAAACACTAGAAATCTGTCGACCTAATCAACTAGTGTGTAGGAGTGTATCAAATATAATCCTGTCAGTTCACCTATTGTATCAGATATATCCCCCGGGAAGGTTAACCCGGTCAACAAATGCCCGCAGAAGTCGGATGTGTCGGCCTAACGGCGCAAGAACGCAGCTCTGCTGTAAACAGGCACAACGCAATCACATCCGAAAAAAAACTCCGGATGAACGAAGAAGAAGAAGAAGAAGTATCAGATATCCTGGGAAGGTTAACCCGGTCAACAAATGCCCGCAGAAGTCGGATGTGTCGGCCTAACGGCGCAAGAACGCAGCTCTGCAGTAAACAGGCACAACGCAGTCACATCCGGAAAAAAATCCGGATGAACGAAGAAGAAGAAGAAGAAGTATCAGATATAATTCTGCTAGTTCACCTACTGTATCAAATATAATTCTGCCAGTTTACCTACTGTATCAAATATAATCCTGCCAGTTCACCTATTGTATCAAATATAATCCTGCCAGTTCACCTATTGTATCAAATATAATCCTGCCAGTTCACCTATTGTATCAAATATAATAATCCTGCCAGTTCACCTATTGTATCAAATATAATCCTGCCAGTTCACCTATTGTATCAAATATAATAATCCTGCCCGTTCACCTATTGTATCAAATATAATCCTGCCAGTTCACCTATTGTATCAAATATAATCCTGCCAGTTCACCTATTGTATCAAATATAATCCTGCCAGTTCACCTAGAGTATCAAATATAATCCTGCCAGTTCACCTATTGTATCAAATATAATCCTGCCAGTTCACCTACTGTATCAAATATAATCCTGCCAGTTCACCTAGAGTATCAAAAATAATCCTGCCAGTTCACCTATTGTATCAAATATAATCCTGCCAGTTCACCTACTGTATCAAATATAATCCTGCCAGTTCACCTAGAGTATCAAAAATAATCCTGCCAGTTCACCTATTGTATCAAATATAATCCTGCCAGTTCACCTATTGTATCAAATATAATAATCCTGCCAGTTCACCTACTGTATCAAATATAATCCTGCCAGTTCACCTATTGTATCAAATATAATCCTGCCAGTTCACCTATTGTATCAAATATAATAATCCTGCCAGTTCACCTACTGTATAAATATAATCCTGCCAGTTCACCTATTGTATCAAATATAATCCTGCCAGTTCACCTATTGTATCAAATATAATCCTGCCAGTTCACCTACTGTATCAAATTATCTTTCTCGTAGCCATTTCTTCACTGCATTAACCAGTCCCTCGCTGTCTTCAAACTTTGTCCCATGGATAGCATTCTTAAGGGGACCGTAAAGATGGAAATCAGATGGTGCCAGGTCCAGACTGTAAGGTGGATGGGGCAGTACACTCCACCACATTGTGTCGATTGCCTCCCTTGTTTGCAAACCTGTGTGAGGATGCCGGTTATCATGAAGGAGTAGCAGTTGCTTTCAATTCTTGTGAGGTCTAACCCTGCAGTAATGACGCTTGAGTTTTGTGAGTGTTTTGATGTAAATTTCCGAACTGATGGTTCCACCTTTCGGCATAGAAAAATATGAATAAAATTTGGTGGAACTGCGGTAAAGCTGTGAAAATGTAAACAATATAAAATGACATAAAGTAGTGCAGCTTTACATAAAAGAATTATGACACATACAGGATGTTGTAGTTACCGGAGGGTCTTCTCTGCGGCTATGTGTTGTGTTTTGTGTATTTGTTTGCTGATGAAGGCTAGACGCCGCAACGTCCTGTATGTGTCGTAATTCTGTTATGTAAAGCTGCAATACTTTGTGTCATTTCATATCGTTTACACCTTTCGGCAGCACATTAACAAGAATAACAATCCTCTGCTTGTAACGTACGTCATTAATATCTGCCATTTCAACAGTTTTGTGTCGCGGTTAGAATTGATTTACATAGGTGCAATTTGGTATACACCTTCAAGAGATTATAAACTTAAATTGGTGCAAATTTAATGCTTCTATCTTTATTATTAGCTGAGATAATAATTGTGGTGCATAATTTTCTGACCTACCCACACATATCCAATCTACAGTTGTCAGTGCCATATACACTAAATGTCCCATTTTACTCAATGTGCCATGCACATTCAATACTCCATTTTACTAACTAAATTAAACTGTTAATACTATATACACCGAATAATATCCCAGTTTATGAAATGAACACAGCTGTTGACGCCATGGCACAAATATCCCAATAAAACACAAAATATGACTTTGGAGCTTGATGAAAGGAAAAAAACACACAGATACAAGTGGATGTTTCAATGAAAATGACACTTACTTGATAACCTTGAGCCTATCACTCTCTGAAGGATGGTCGTCCAGCCACTGAGAGTATCGACTAACTGACCAGTCCGAAACCTGCAAGGAAAGGAAAGTAATGACAACTTTCTGTGCTAGTGGGGGAAACATCTTAGCTCTTCTTAAAACAAGCACACAGGCATGAAGTAAATAATACAACATGCCACAACATCATGACTTATCACAGTGAGCAGGTCTCCCTGAACAATCTTAGTCACAGATAAGTTGACCATGTTTACATTGTAATCTACACAATTTTGACACATCTACATTTTGGTCTATAAAATTCTGACTTATCTAATTTTAGTTTATAAAACTGACATATCAACATTTTAGTCTGTAAGGATATGCTTGGCCAGGCTTCACTCCCTGGTCTCAAACTTGCTAGGTCCTCTAAGGCAGCAACCACCCGCAAGGGCGTGCCTGGTCATGTAGTTGGGCTGGCATCAGTCTCACCGTTATCCATTAGCCAACTCTGCACTGCACTGACTATATCAGCCCTGTCCACGTTTCTTCCCATTTGTATTGGTCCGTTATTTTCCAGCTGGTCTGGCAGATCAGAAGACGAGATTGAAAATAGGTGCAATAAGGCAAACCAACTCATTGGACAATTGGCAACAATACTAAAGAACAAACATGTATCAATAACTACTAAGAAAGCACTTTACAGCATAATCTTCCTGCCAACTCTATGCTACCAATGCCAAACCTGGAGAATGACAGAAAAAGAGAAAAGAAAAATCACAACAACAGAAATGAGATTCCTGAGAAGAATACTCAACATATCAAGAAGAGATAAGATCAGAAATGAAGAAATCAGGACTAAAGTGGGAGTTATAGCAGCACTATATTTTATTAGAAGGCAGCAAGTCAAATGGTTTGGCCAGTCAACAGCATACCACAACAAGCAATGATGTACAGACCAGATGGAAACAGAGAAAGAGGCCGACCACGAAAGGTTGGACGGAGGGAATAGTAGAGTCCATGGGAATATCAATACATAAAGCCCATAATTGGGCACTCTCACGATGTTTATACTTCACCTCGACACCGCAAGGTACAAGAGGAACACGATGAGATTCCGGTATGCCCAGGTGCGTACATCCAGGTGAGTAATGCCACAATACCTGGACCAGGTATCACAATGGCCAAAACTTTGGGGCATCACTTCATAGAGCATCTACAGGCGTGGTTCCCAGTTTGGCTAACATTCTAGTGATCACCATACTTCTCCACAGATGTGATGTTCCAGTACTAGTCTTGCATCCCCACTGATTTCTACACTTGGAGAGGGGGAGGAGAGCTCTGTACAGTCCCTGCAGAAATGGTACCTCAGGAGGAATGTCTCTATAACCAACCTCACTCTGACAGACTTTCTTAGCCAAACACAATATTCCTTTGGTTCGTCAGGTTTCCTAATCACTCAAACAAGACTCCTCGCAATTTGTAGCTGCTCCCCAAGGTGACAATGCCCTGAAAGGGACCCGCTTTGAGCCATGAGAAGAAACTATGCAGCATGTGACGGCCACACTGTACTCCATTCTGCCATCCTCTGTGATCATGCTTCCTAAATATTTAAATTCTTTAACTAGCTTCAGAGATGTACTTTTTATTGTTCATTTAGTGATCCAGGAGATCTGCTGATCTGCACCACTTTCATATCTGTTGTATTCATGTTTATATTGTATCTTATGCATATTAGGTTCAACTGGCTTATTGATGTGATTTTGTAGTCTACCCTTGACACCATAAACCAGGTATTCATTGTCTTCTATGGCCTTTCTTAATTGCTTCCAACAATGCTGGGTAAACAACAGTACTGAGTTGAGAACTTTGAAGATAATTAGGGGTTCAGATTTCTAGGTAGTTTGAAACTTTGAACAGACCCCATATGTGCACGTGTCCCTCACCTGGTGTTTATGTTTAATTTTATGTGTATATGTGCAAGTTCTCCTTGACTGGTGTGTATGTGTACTGTAGGTGTGTCCCTCACCTGGTGTGTATGTGTAATGTAGGTGTGTGAATGTTTAATGTTAGGTGTATATGTGCAAGTGCTACTTGACTTGTGTGTATGTGTAATGTAAACGTGTCCCTCACCTGGTGTGTATGTGTAATGTAGACGTGTCCCTCACCTGGTGTGTATGTGTAATGTAGGTCTGTGAATGCTTAAGGCTAAGATCATATGTGCAACTGTTCCTCATCTGGTGTGTATGTGTAATGTAGGTCTGTGAATGCTTAAGGCTAAGATCATATGTGCAACTGCTCCTCATCTGGTGTGTATGTGTAATGTAGGTGTGCCCCTCACCTGGTGTGGAGACTTCAGTTCTGGGGGAGCTCTAGCAAACAGAAAGTGAAGTGTGACACTGTATGGAAGTATCTCTCCCAAGGCTGGGCTGTTAGAAATATGCTCCGGCGTCTGGAACAGGAGTGGCCTGAAAACAACATCAGTGACAATAATGAGGAGTGTTCTGAGAACATAACATCAGTGATAGTAATGAGGGTTGACCAGTACACGTAACATCAGTCACAATAATGAGGGGTGACCAGTACATGTAACATCAGTCAAAATAATGAGGTGTGGTATGTACACATAATATCAGTCACAATAATGAGGAGTGGTCTGAGAACATCACATCAATGATAATAATGAAGAATGGCCTGAAAACATCATTAGTAACTGCCATGAGATGGATACGAGAAACAGAGCAAGTGTGTAAAACGATGTCACTAAGACACACGGTTGAGAAATCAAGTGAACACCGGGGCACGAGTGGGCGGAGTTAGTGTGGTCACATGATTGCACCCAGGCCAAAGCCGGAAAGCGAGTGTTCGGGAGACGGAGCTGGGACATGAGAGAGAAAGGTCGATGAAAGTGTTGGGAAGTCATTCAAACCGCAGTCCAAAAGTTAAAGAATGTTCCTGTTGAGAAAGTTGGCGATTATAACGCAACACATTGAAGCTGACACCTGACAATGGGGCTGTAAATGCCGACAAGCGGTGGCGAGATAGCTGACACAGTTTTGAAAACACCTCGACCAGAAATAGCGGGCAGAAACACGATGTGACAAAGCCTTGTTGGTCACAACTGAGATGCATGAGTACAATCGTACGATCTATAAGATGTATCAACTAAAGTTCCTACTGACGATTAGATTAACCATGCATTGTATATTGGTAGTCAGTGGGTGTGCTGGTCATATGCAGAACGCTGAACGGCAGGAAGCCGGCGGTGTATGACAGCCACGGGTGATAACTGTTCTACAATAAAAGTGACTGTGTTGTCTAAGGACGCAACGGACTTGTGAGTTGTGTGCATAGTAGATCTGTACATCGTAATGTGTTTGTACGAGCCATTAGAAATATTTCACCCTGGACAAGTCCCAAGATGTCGGACCAGTTGGAATGATTCCGCCATGTGGCATGAATTTGGCACTTGGCAGTAACAATAATGAGGAGAGACCAGTACACATAACATCAATGATAATGAGGATAGCTATATACTCTTAACATCAATGACAATAATGAGGATAAGCCTGTACACATAACATCAATCATAATAATGAGGCATGGCCTGTACACACAACAGCAATGATAATAATGAGGCATGGCCTATACACACAACATCAATGATAATAATGAGTGACCTGAAAAAAACATCACATCAAGGATAATGAGGACAGGCAGCCTAACCCAGGTTCTGATCCCCAGTAAGACCAACCAATGTTAGGAGGAGCGGCTGGCCGAGTGGCTAGAATGCCGGACTCTCCTTTGGGAGACCCTGGTTCGATCCTTCGGTAAGGTTTGGGAATTTTTTTCTGTCAGGGACTAAAAGATAATCCTAACCTGCACAGTTCACGGCGACTGCATTAGCCAGGCGGCCTTTATTCCTCAGGCTTAAAGACCCCTCTGCCATACACCTCAAGATAATATATTGGCAGTAAATGACAGTTTGACAGAAGTAAAATAACAAAATTCTTAGCCTGAACTGTTTGACGACTACTTGAGCAAGTGACTTCTATTGCTACAATTCTTTAAAAACTCTCCTGACAATCAATCAATCAGGTGCCATCTCCACAATGAAGGTTGGCTGCAATGGATCTCCAACACTCTGTCTCTCGCCATGACTGTAAATTCTGTCAAATTGTTGTTCATCCACCTCTTGATGTTATCTCTCCACTTGTATCGTTGTCTACCTCTTGCTCATTTGCCTTCAACCTTACACTCCAGTATGGTTTTTATAAGAGTGTTATGTCTTTTAACGTAGCCAAAATATTTCACTTGCCTCTTTTTTATTTCTTTCATCAAGTTTCTTTTCCTTCCCAGTTTTTCTAGAACCTCTGTATTATTTTTGTTTCCATGAAATACGACATATTCTTCTATATATCCACATTTCCAAGGCTTCTATTCTTTCACAGAAAGAAGATACCATATGAAAAAAATGGAGAAAAAAAAATAACTTTCAATAAATGTGGCACTTCAAGTGTGCATGTCATTACAAGTTGCACACCTTGGTGGGAAGCAATAAATAATTCACTTTCAGCAGAAACAGGTAAATTATGCATACCTGAAGGCACGTAAAAGTCTGTACGTTTTCCCCAGGTCAGTCGCTCGTCGACAAAGTGGGGAAATTGCCAGTTCCATCTGTGCAAAGTCTGCAGCCAGTCGCATTTTTCCACCATCTCCAATTGGTCGAACCAAACTGGCATGTCGAACAAACAGATCAACACAACGAATGGCCAGAGGAAGAATGCTGTAGAAGGACAAAGGCAAATCTAGTCATCATTACACATTATAGACGAAACAATACTGTACAACCATGTACAACACTGAGCTATGTATATAAACTATATATTGGAGGTGAGCACAGCTGGATGGATAAGAGCACTTGCTCTTAAACTTCCAGTGTGCTGATGTCAAGGTACTGGGTTCAACCCCTACACCAGTCAGCTAACTAAAATTTTGATTTCTCATCCTTGACTTAGGGACATAAATTACAAGTACCTCAGAAGTCGGAGTGGGTTCGCCTGATGGCGAGGGGACACTGGTAATAGGGAATTCTAATCCACATGCAAAAACCAGTCCAGTGCACTAGAAATAGTAGCACTTGTATGGACTACGCTTGAGTTCAAAGCGAGCAAACGCTTGAGTTCAAAGCGAGCAAACACAAAAAAACGTACCATACATACTCTATAAAGGTAATACTATGGCAGATACTTACTGCCATTGGGGTGTGGTCACAGGCTTATATAAACACAAGTGCATAATGAAATGAGGTGACCAGTTCTTTCCCAGACACCTCACAGAATATGATAATTACCTGGTAGCCATTTTTATGAACCTGTGTCAGCCTCAGAGCTGAACTGGTTAGAAAAGAGAATTTTATCACTGCATAGGATTGAACCCGGGCCATTGGGTAGGTAAGCCAGTGATTTACTCTACACATTCTACAATAATAAATGGGACAAATGCTTTTTTTATACAACTACATACAGTATTCAAGCAAAAGCTGCATCTCAGAAGATGAAAAATATCTGGTGTAATAAATCACTTCACTGAATCTCAGAAAGAGCTTACTGAATTGTACTGAATCTGTTTTACTGTAAGGCAGTGAATCTTGAAATGTGGATGAATAAACTAGGAACAGTTTGGGGGCAATGGAGATGTGGTTTCTGAGGCAAATGTTGAGAATACAGTCAGAGAAACTAACAACTGTTGCCTGCAAGAGGCTAATGAGAACAATAAGAAAGAGATAAAAAGTGTTCTTTGGTCATATAATGAGGAGAGAGGCATTGAAGAATATCGTGACTGAAAAACCAAAGGTGGCAGAAGCAAACAGTGAGAAATAATGCTTGATGTTCTGAGATGATGGATAGAGGAATATCATCAGTCGAATTGATCCAGAACCCCAAGGACCGAGATCTCTGGTGAGACATAAACGCCTACGGCAATTGGCAGGAAATATGATGATGTACAGCACATACGTTGTGTATTGTACAACCAACACCTGTCCAAGATCAATTTTAATGACACAAACAATGCGCCAAGATCAGTGTTAAATACACAACACGCCTGTCCAAGATCAATGTTAAAAAACACACAACGGTCCAAGATCAATGTTAAATAACGAAACAACGCACCTGTCCAAGATCAATGTTAAATAAACAAACAACACACCTGTCCATGATAAAATTCTGACATCGGAAATGAGACAGGTAATCAGTCTGGCAGCGAGAGATGAAACTCTGCAGTTCTCTCATGTACAGGGAGCAAGGTGGATCCGCATCCTGCTTGCTTGGTGCTGGGCTGTAGAAACAATTATACAATCAACATGAACACATTTGTGATACAGTAAGCCATCATAATCTTCTGTTTTTGCCATCAAGCATCATGGGGAGGAATAGTTGAAATTCCAGCGCCCGATGGTTGGTACTGGATAGTGTCATTCCATGTGATTGTACAATGTCTTTGATGTCATTAATCCATTTTCTTCTTGGGCGTCCTCTTGTTCTCATATGAGATCTTCTTTGATGTAGCGCCAGTGCTGGTAGTTGATGGTGTTGCATTCTAACGACATGGCCAAACCATTTGATCTTCTGCCTTTCAATATATGTGGCACAATATATGTGGTCTCTGGTAGTTAAGTTACAATATGTACAATCCAAAAATGCGGGAATCTCTCACACGATTCCAATCTTTAAGACTAGTAATAGATGAGCAAAATCATTGAGATGAAAACATTTCATGAACTGTGTCTGGGAGCTGCAGTAGCATAGTGGCTAGACACTCACCTTCTGGCCCAGTGTTTATGGATGCAATCCACTTCTGGGTGGATTCTAATTGTTTAAACCGGGCTCCCAGGCTGACCCAGCCTAAAATAGGTACTCAGAAATGTCCAGGGAAACAAAGGCAGCTGGTATGATACTGACCACAGCACCCATTGAGTGGCAATTGGTCTATACAAATATGGGTTTAGCACCATATGTCCAATGAACCTTAAGGTGTGTAAAAAAGGGTGTTACTGTTACACAATGTGTACCAGGTCTGACCAGAGCCTGCTTCCACTGACCTTGCTCTGTACATCAACAACAGCAACACAAAGCTCACCCTGAGAAATCCTCCTGGTGGATGGTTAAGATAATGGCCTCCAGGGCATCAGAGATGGACGACAGCAGCGGCTGGATGGCAGTTCTCATCAGCTGAACTACAGACTCTAGGGCCATTTCTATGCTTTCTTTGGCTTCGTCAGGGAAATGGGAGACACCAGTCAGAACCTGGGGTTTAATCAAGTGTTGCAATGATTTGTGATGGGTGGAGGGAGAAGAAGAGGTGTTTAAACCCTCACAAGAGACAGAGAAATAAAGGGGTAAACATACACAGATAACAGAGGGATCAACAGAAACAGAGGAATACACAGAAGCAGAGGAGTAAACAAACACAGAGAAGGTAAAGGGATAGAGAGACAGAGGTAAATGGATACATATTTATACAGAGACAGGGTTAAAGGGATAAAAATATAGAGAAAGACAGACATACATGGATAAACATACACTGAGGTAAAAAGATAAACATACACAGAGACACAGGGGTAAAGAGATAAACAAGCAGACAGAAAGAGGTAAAGGGATAAACATACACAGACAGATGGGTAAAAGGATAAATATACACAGCAAGACAGACATAAAGGGATAAAAATTCGTAGAAATAAATGGATAACCATGCACACATAAATTTGGATAAACATAAAAAGGTAAAAGAATAAACATACACAGAAAGACAGAGGTATAAGTAAAATACACACACAGTGAGGTAATGGTGGAGGGATAAAAATAAAAATAGATAAGCAGTCAAAGAGAAATACAACAGATGATGACAGACAGACATAGAAGTAAATATACATGAAAGAGACCATGAGAGATAAATAGAGAAATAAATATACATAGAGACTGCGATAGATAAATAGAGAAATAAATGTACATAGAGAAACAGTGAGAGATAACCAGACAAAGGAACAGAGGGGGAGAGACTAACCTTGAACACAGCTTGATGGAAGTGGTACAAGATATTGACAATCCCAACATTACGAATCTGACCGGGAGACTGAGGCCCAATAACCTGACTGGCTTCACCATCAGTGGACAACTGCAGGACACAAACAGAAATGCTCAACAGACTAGCTACTTTTTTGGGGTTTTTTGTTGTTGCGTTCACTCGCTCTGAACTCAAACGTAGTCCATACATGTGCTTCTAGTACACTGGACTGATTTTTGTGATGTGGATTAGCTTTCCCTATTACCAGTGTTCCTCACCATCAGGAGGACCCACTCTTGACTTCTGAGGTACTTGTAACTTACATCCCCAGGTCAAGGACAAGAGGAGTTGAACCTGCTAACTTGGCATCAACACACCGGAAGTTTTAGAGCACTCTTATCCATTTGGTCTTGCTAACCTTTAGGCTAGCTACTGAAATACATACTAGAAAAACATCCAACAATCTGATGCATTAAAATACATCCTAGAAAAACATCCAACAATCTGATGCATTCAAATACATCCTAGAAAAACATCCAACAATCTGATGCATTCAAATACATCCCAGAAAAACATCCAACAATCTGATGCATTCAAATATATCCTAGAAAAACATCCAACAATCTGATGCATTCAAATACATCCTAGAAAAACATCCAACAATGTGATGCATTCAAATACATCCTAGAAAAACATCCAACAATCTGATGCATTCAAATACATCCTAGAAAAACATCCAACAATCTGATGCATTCAAATACATCCTAGAAAAACATCCAACAATCTGATGCATTCAAATACACCCTAGAAAAACATCCAACAATCTGATGCATTCAAATACATCCTAGAAAAACATCCAACAATCTGATGCATTCAAATACACCCCAGAAAAACATACAACAATCTGATGCATTCAAATATATCCTAGAAAAACATCCAACAATCTGATGCATTCAAATACATCCTAGAAAAACATCCAACAATGTGATGCATTCAAATACATCCTAGAAAAACATCCAACAATCTGATGCATTCAAATACACCCTAGAAAAACATCCAACAATCTGATGCATTCAAATACATCTTAGAAAAACATCCAACAATCTGATGCATTCAAATACATCCTAGAAAAAACATCCAACAATCTGATGCATTCAAATACACCCTAGAAAAACATCCAACAATCTGATGCATTCAAATACATCCTAGAAAAACATCCAACAATCTGATGTATTCAAATCTGACATCAACTGGCATTATCACTATGTGCCCTGCAAAGTGGCATAGGCATTCATGTCTCTCCAAAGATCTCAGTCCTTGGTGTTCTGGATCAGTTCTGTTGACGGTATTTCTCTAACAGATCATCTAGATCCTCCAGCATCATTTATCGTGGTCGGCTTCTACTTCTTCTACCACTGATCTTTCTACTGGTCATAATGTGCTCCAATGCCCCTCTTCTCATTATGTTACATCATAATGTGCTCCAATGCCTCTCTTCTCATTATGTTACGTCATAATGTGCTCCAATGCCCCTCTTCTCATTATGTTACATATTAATGTGCTCCAATGCCCCTCTTCTCATTATGTTATGAAAGAACACTGTCTCTTTCTTATAGCTGTGTATAATGTTTAATTTTCATTAGCCTTTTCCAGGCTATAGTTATTAATTACACTAATCATTCGGGACGCAGAGGTGTTTCCAAGGCACCAGGGCCGGGTTATATACTGGCCAAGACCTATTGACGCGTCCTCGTCGAGCGTCCTGGGCAACAGGTCCCTTCAGGGTCCTGGCTAAAGTCAGTAGGATCGCCGATTCCTCCGAAGTCGGAGAGTGTCTGCCTGTACGGCGAGGAACCACCACTCTGCACACCAATAAGCCAGACATGGGACAACGGATACTCATGTAAACCTCAGGGCCAGTATGACATCACACTGATGTTGGACAACAGGATGCCTTCATCCGACATACAGGACTTTGTGCTGGAGCTCAAGCCAACAAACGCAAGCAAGCAAGCACTGATCATTCAAGGTATTTGCAAAATTCAGCTCAAAAACTTCATCTATCCTGCCTCCAATCTCTTCCTGTGTTGTTTGTTCATATTTCAAGATTCACTGCCAAATAGCATAACTGGTTCTATGTTCACATTTCGAGATTGACTGCCAAATAGCATAACTGGTTCTATCAACATAATATTTCAGTACTCTCTCCTTGAAATTATGACATGAATACATAACCCACACAAAATTCTTACAGGACAAAATGGGCAAAAGGCCACTTGGACCAAATAAAAACTGATGCTGATCATCAACTTTCCAAGTTAGATAATCATTATTATAGCAATCAATGATGGGAGAATTGTATACAAGAAATAATAACATTCAATGATACAATAAATAATTAGCATTCAATGATACAATAAATAACTAGCATTCAATGATACAAAAAATAACTAGCATTCAATGATACAATAAATAACTAGCATTCAATGATAAAATAAATAACTAGCATTCAATGATACAATAAATAACTAGCATTCAATGATACAATAAATAACTAGCATTCAATGATACAATAAATAACTAGCATTCAATGATACAATAAATAACTAAAGACCAATGATTGAAGAATGCTATACAATAGATAACTAGTGATAAACAAGAGAAGAATATACCAGAGAATGTTATAAAATAGACAACTAGTGATAAACAAGAGAAGAATATACCAGAGAATGTTATACAATAGACAACTAGTGATAAACAAGAGAAGAATATACCAGAGAATGTTATACAATAGATAACTAGTGATAAACAAGAGAAGAATATATCAGAGAATGCTATACAATAGACAACTAGTGATAAACAAGAGAAGAATATATCAGAGAATGCTATACAATAGACAACTAGTGATAAACAAGAGAAGAATATACCAGAGAATGTTATACAATAGATAACTAGTGATAAACAAGAGAAGAATATATCAGAGAATGCTATACAACAGACAACTAGTGATAAACAAGAGAAGAATATATTAGAGAATGCTATACAATAGACAACTAGTGATAAACAAGAGAAGAATATATTAGAGAATGCTATACAATAGACAACTAGTGATAAACAAGAGAAGAATATATCAGAGAATGCTATACAATAGACAACTAGTGATAAACAAGAGAAGAATATATCAGAGAATGCTATACAATAGATAACTAGTGATAAACAAGAGAAGAATATATTAGAGAATGCTATACAATAGATAACTAGTGATAAACAAGAGAAGAATATATCAGAGAATGCTATACAATAGACAAACTAGTGATAAACAAGAGAAGATATATCAGAGAATGCTATACAATAGACAACTAGTGATAAACAAGAGAAGAATATATCAGAGAATGCTATACAATAGACAACAAGTGATTAAACAAGAGAAGAATATATCAGAGAATGTTATACAATAGATAACTAGTGATAAACAAGAGAAGAATATATTAGAGAATGCTATACAATAGATAACTAGTGATAAACAAGAGAAGAATATATTAGAGAATGCTATACAGTAGATAACTAGTGATAAACAAGAGAAGAATATATTAGAGAATGCTATACAATAGATAACTAGTGATAAACAAGAGAAGAATATATCAGAGAATGCTATACAATAGATAACTAGTGATAAACAAGAGAAGAATATATTAGAGAATGCTATACAATAGACAACTAGTGATAAACAAGAGAAGAATATATCAGAGAATGCTATACAATAGACAACTAGTGATAAACAAGAGAAGAATATATCAGAGAATGCTATACAATAGACAACTAGTGATAAACAAGAGAAGAATATATCAGAGAATGCTATACAATAGACAACTAGTGATAAACAAGAGAAGAATATATCAGAGAATGCTATACAATAGATAACTAGTGATAAACAAGAGAATAATATATTAGAGAATGCTATACAATAGATAACTAGTGATAAGCAAGAGAAGAATATATTAGAGAATGCTATACAATAGATAACTAGTGATAAACAAGAGAAGAATATATTAGAGAATGCTATACAATAGATAACTAGTGATAAACAAGAGAAGAATATATCAGAGAATGCTATACAATAGATAACTAGTGATAAACAAGAGAAGAATATATCAGAGAATGCTATACAATAGATAACTAGTGATAAACAAGAGAAGAATATATTAGAGAATGCTATACAATAGACAACTAGTGATAAACAAGAGAAGAATATACCAGAGAATGTTATACAATAGACAACTAGTGATAAACAAGAGAAGAATATATCAGAGAATGCTATACAATAGACAACTAGTGATAAACAAGAGAAGAATATATCAGAGAATGCTATACAATAGATAACTAGTGATAAACAAGAGAAGAATATACCAGAGAATGTTATACAATAGATAACTAATGGTAAACAAGAGAAGAATATATTAGAGAATGCTATACAATAGACAACTAGAGATAAACAAGAGAAGAATATACCAGAGAATGTTATACAACAAACAGCGAATGTAAGGACAGAATCTGAGAAAGAATACAACAACTGTTGATCAATGATGGGAGAATGTTATAAAACATGCGACCAATGTAAATAACTTACCAACTGCTCACTCTTCACGCAGAACAGTTTGACTGTTTTGGCCACATTTTTTGCAATAGTGATGCTCAACTTGGTGTCCACGCTGGATACATTCAGCTCACTGGATAGACACAGAAACACACACAAGACAAAAGTTCATGAAAAAGCCAACAAGGCTTCAGTAACAAGCAGTCTAATAAAGAGAGGCAGAGGTCAAGGGAGAAACAGACAGGCAGAGGTAAAGGGAGAAACAGAGAGGCAGAGGTCAAGGGAGAAACAGACAGGCAGAGGTCAAGGGAGAAACAAACAGGCAGAGGTAAAGGCAGAAATAGAGAGGCTGAGGTCTAGAGAGAAACAGAGAGGCAGAGGTTAAGGAGAAACAGAGATGCAGAGGTCAAGGGGGAAATAGAGAGGCAGAGGTCAAGGAAGAAAACTGAGAGGAAGAGGTCAAGGGAGAAACAGAGGCAGAAGTAAAGGGAGAAACAGAGAGGCAGAGGTAAAGGGAGAAACAGAGAGGCAGAGGTAAAGGGAGAAACAGACAGGCAGAGGTCAAGGGAGAAACAGACAGGCAGAGGTAAAGGGGAGAAGAAACAGAGAGGCAGAGGTCAAGGGAGACACAGACAGGCAGAGGTCAAGGGAGAAACAAAGAGGCAGAGGTAAAGGCAGAAATAGAGAGGCCGAGGTCAAGAGAAAAACAGAGAGGCAGAGGTTAAGGGAGAAGCAGACAGGCAGAGGTCAAGGAAGAAATAAAAAGACGGAGGTAAAGGCAGAAATAGAGAGGCAGAGGTAGTGGGAGAAACAGAGAGGCAGTCAACCTTGTAGTACCAGCGCCTATAAGGTGCAAAGAATATCAAACACAGTGAAGGTCAGCATGGCCAAATGGATTAAGAGTGCTCATTCTTAACCATCCAGTGTTCTGATGCTGTGGTAGCGGGTTCAACCCCTACACTGGTCAGTTGGACTAACATGTTGACTTCTTATCCTTGATTTGAAGACGTAACTTACAAGTACCTCTGAAATCGGAGTGGGCTCGCCTGATGGCGAGGGACACTGGTAATAGGGAAAGCTAATCCACAATCAATTATCAGTTCAGTAGTTGCACATGTATGGACTGCTATGCTTGAGTTCAAATAGAGCAAACGCACACAAAAGAGAAAGAAAGCAAACATGGTAACCTACCATGCATGTCGTAAGTGGTAACTTTGGAGGGACAGAATGGGACTGTCTACTTCATCCCATAAAATATTTTGTTTTGCATATCCTATTTACAGGACATCACTGTCAACACCAGCATTTTACTGCTGTTGTCGATGTCATGGCAAGTTTACGTTCAGTAGTTTGCCATTGCTTTATGAACGACCAGCTCCCATACCAACACGCCAAATCCCAGCACAACACGGTCTGCTGCCAAATCGGTTGCAGCTGTGTTTCGAACGCAGGCAAGCGAGCCTACGAATCGCATCCGCAAGCCCTTAACTACGGAGACCGGCCATAAAATATAGTAGCTGCAAAATCCAACCAAGTATGACAGGTCTACAGAGGAGGGATAGAAGTGAGTTGGTTGAGGGTCTATACTCCATTACAAAAATAGGCACAAGATAAAGAAGACAGTCTGAAGTTTAAGGATAAACAAAGAGGCAGGGTTCAATGGATAAAAATTAGCACATGCAAAGGGATAAACAGTGAACTCTTATTATCAAAGAGTAACAAACAGGGTATGCAGACCCATTTTACAAGCCCTTCCAGCCAATCATCTTTCACACAGCAATTATATGTTCCATATGCATGTTAAATTCATGTTGCAATAAACATAATAATATGAATGCTGAGAACATACACAATATGGGCTAAACAAACAAACAAATATCCATCCATAATCACAGACACACACATACTGAAGCATGTAAGTATGCATGCATGCGCAAACACATACATACAAACAATATCTCTCTTTCTCTGTCTCACTCACTCTCTCTCTCTCTCTCACTGACTCATTCTCACAAAGAGAGATCAATGCACAACAAGAATACAAATAACACATCAGTATATTCAAATAGTATAAACAAACAAACCTGGATATTGTCTTGACGATGTTATCCACCTCCTCGGATGTTGGTGGATTGGATGAGTTGGAAGTGAACACAAGATTGATTGGATCAAATAATCTCGAGAGGGAGCGGGACAAGTAGGCATTTTCAAACAGGGCCAGTGTGTCCCTGAGAGCTTTTCTGAGCTGTAACTGTAACACAGGTATAATATGTCTCGTAGTTCTCAAATTTACTGATTATCTACTCATTTCTACTGTTGATAATCTACTCATTTCTACTGTTGATAATCTACTCACTCATTCTATAGATTATTTTCTCATTTCTACTACAAATAATCTACTCACTTCTACTACAGACAATCTACTAATTTCTAGTGTGGATAATCTACTCATTTCGAGCAATATCTCCGGCGGGCCTATTTCCGGTGGTCGTGGGATCCGCAAAAGTCAGGCGGGGAGTCTGACAGTAGTACACGCTTTACACAGGTCCGGACACTTGTGATTGACAGATGTACGCGTCATACGATCCAGGCACGTACGAGGCCCTCACCTGTGGGACTTGGCTGAATGCCTCTAAGTCGGGTCTCTTGGGTGCCAGGGTCTGGCCACCACTCGCCACCTGTTCGTGGAAGTGAGGTCTCGGAGGTTTGACGTTCAGCCGCCAGCGTCTACAGCCTACCCTGTCCCAGACGTATTGGTTACCCATTCCTCTGGACCAGACAGGGCAAGGCCGAGAGAGGGAACATGCCGTTTGGGCACCACATGTTCTCTGAAGCTCTGCCCAGGCATTGTGATAGAATTTTGGCCAAATTCCAACTCCCATACTTTGGTCTGTCAAGACCGTAAAGTGCCACTAATCTACTCATTCCTTCTACAGATTATCTACTCATTTCTACTATGGATAATCAACTCATTCTTTCTACAGATTACTACTCATTTCTAGTACGGACAATCTACTCATTCCTTCTACAGATAATCTACTCATTTATACTACAGATAATCTACTCTTTTCTACTACAGATTGTCTACTCATTTCTACTTTGGATAATCTACTCATTCCTACTACAGACAATCTACTAATTTCTACTATAGATAATCTACTAATTTCTACTTTGGATAATCTACTCATTCCTACTACAGATAATCTACTAATTTCTACTACACATGACCTTCTATACTCAACTCCAGAGAATCTACATATCCCATATATAAGTGTTGAAATGTATGTAAAGCAGCCACACACCACACAGACAAGTCTGGCAATTTTCATGTAAAACAACCACACATACTACTTGAAGTTCATGTAAATCAACCACACATACTACTTAAAGTTTGTGTAAATCAACTACACACTACATTCACAAGTCTTGCAGTGTATATGTAAATAAAACTTCTGTGTAAACCAACCTGCCACACAAGACATCAACATACAACGTACTCATAATGTTGTTCTGCCTTCTCTGTTTGGACAAAGAAGTCTTCCTCACCATCTCTGGATGTCGTCAGGTCAATTCCTACACTAGGGGTCACGGTCATTGTGATGCTGAATTGATGCAGACGCCGCCACAAGTCATTGTACAGACGCAGCAGTTTTGGATACTCGCCTTCAAATGCTTGCTTCAGGAATGATGAGTCTGTGGGAGGAGGGGTGGGAACAAACAACTGGTCAAATGTACTTCATCATACACACTTTCTCATCGTGGTTTGGGGTGGGGGTGAGGGGGGGGGGGGAGCGAAGAAGAGGAGAGGGCCAAATGACTTGTGAAAGTTACTTATTGACAAACATTTTGTGTAGAGGGAAACAAACAGCTGGTGAGATCTACTTCATGGTACAGATCTGTGGGCAGGGAGAAGTGGGAGGGGTGGGGTGGATTAAAGGAATTTAAAAAAAGGGGGAGGGAAGCGCCATGTCTAGTAATGAATATTTTACTATGGCAATCCTTCTTCTTCTCCTCCTCCTCCTCCTACTTCTTCTACTTCATTTTCTTATTCCTCTTCTGGCTTTCATCTTCCAATGTGTCATAAGCCCTCAGCCAACTCTCACTAGTACTGTACATTTTACTATGGCAATAATTCTTCTTCGTCTACTTCTTCTACTACTTCGTTTTCTTCTTCTACTGCCTTCCACCTCCCAATGGAGCATAGGCACTCAATCAACTCACATCAAGTCCTTTGTAGACTTGTTCATGGCTGGTTAGATTTAGCAGCTAAGCCAATTACAGGTAGATAATAATTGTGCCTATGTGAGTATGGGTATGTGTGTGTGAGAGTGTGCATGTGTTTATTTGAGAGAGAGAGAATAAAAGAGAGAGAGAGAGAGAATGAAAGAGAGAGAGAGAGAGAGAGAGAGAGAGAGAGAGAGAGAGAGAATGAAAGAGAATGAAAGAGAGAGAAAGAGAGAAAGAGAGAGAGAGAGAGAGAGAGAGAGAGAGAGAGAGAGAGAGAGAGAGAGAGAGAGAAAGAGAGATAGAGAGAGAGATAGAGAGAGAGAATGAAAGAGAATTGAAAGAGAGAGAAAGAGAAAGAGAGAGAGAGAGAGAGAGAGAGAAAAGAGAATGAAAGAGAGAGAAAGAGAGAGAGAGAGAGAGAGAATGAAGAGAGAGAAGAAGAGAGAGAGAGAGAATGAAAGAGAATGAAAGAGAGAAAGAGAGAGAGAGAGAGAGAGAGAGAGAGAGAGAGGAGAGAGAGAGAGAGAGAGAGAGAGAGAGAGAAGAGAGAGGAGAGAGAGAGAGAGAGAGAGAGAGAGAAAGAGAATGAAAGAGAGAGATAACTTTATTTTCAAAGGGTCACTAATTGGGCACGAACTCACATTCAGTCCTTCCAATTACTCATCTTGTGTACATCTATTATCTATTGTACATGTTACATTCACAAAGAAAAAACAAATATTGTCAAATGACTGTAGTGAACATAAACAATGTCTATTACTATGTTATGAGACAGGCAGGTAGCCAGACACACATACATATAGGCAAACGCACATGCATAAACACAGACACACATATGCATAAACACATACTTACATACCTACATACATACTTATATAATTTATACAAACCCTCACAGTTGTGCACCCACTCAATAACTGACAGAGAGAATAAGATTGATTGAGAGAGAGAGAGAGAGAGAGAGAGAGAGAGAGAGAGAGAGAGAGAGGAGAAGAGAGAGAGAGAGACGAGAGAGAGAGAGGAGAGAGAGAGAGAGAGAGAGAGAGAGACTTACAGTCAGTCAGATATTAAAAGATGGAACAGAGAAAATGAGACTTACATACAAACAGGCATAGTAGGAGAAAAACAAAGAAATACCAGACAAATACAAAAGCATATGAAATTTACAGCTGATAAATTGACTGCTTAAACAGAAACACTGGCAAATAAACCAATGCAGCAGAAGAAAGTGCGGACGAGGACAACAAGACGTTTGACTCACTCTCAGCAGCATCATGAAACTCTTTCTTCAACATCCTGGTGATGTTCTCCCAGAAGTCATGTATGATGTTGACATCACCGTGCCGATGCTGCAATCAGTCAGGACAGAGATGTCAGAATGGACGGGTCAAGTAATGTCAAGGCATTGGGCACGTGGTTATAGACCAAACAGTCAGTACTTGGTCGGGTCATGGGCACGTGGTTATAGACCAATCAGTCAGTACTTGGTGGGTCATGGGCATGTGGTTACAGATCAAACAGTCAGTACTTGGTGGGTCATGGGCACGTGGTTATAGACCAAACAGTCAGCACTTGGCGGGTCATGGGCACGTGGTTACAGACCAAACATTCAGTACTTGGCGGGTCATGGGCACGTGGTTACAGACCAAACAGTCAGCACTTGGTGGGTCATGGGCACGTGGTTGCAGACCAACAGTCAGTACTTGGTGGGTCATGGGCACATGGTTATAGACCAAAACAGTCCAGTACTTGGCGGGTCATGGGCACGTGGTTACAGACCAAACAGTCAGCACTTGGTGGGTCATGGGCACATGGTTACAGACCAAACAGTCAGTACTTGGTGGGTCATGGGCACGTGGTTACAGACCAAACAGTCAGTACTTGGTGGGTCATGGGCACGTGGTTACAGACCAAACAGTCAGTACTTGGTGGGTCATGGGCACGTGGTTACAGACCAAACATTCAGTACTTGGTGGGTCATGGGCACATGGTTACAGACCAAACATTCAGTACTTGGTGGCTCATGGGCACGTGGTTATAGACCAAACAGTCAGTACTTGGCGGGTCATGGGCACGTGGTTATAGACCAAACAGTCAGTACTTGGTGGGTCATGGGCACGTGGTTACAGACCAAACAGTCAGTACTTGGTGGGTCATGGGCACGTGGTTATAGACCAAACAGTCAGTACTTGGCGGGTCATGGGCACGTGGTTATAGACCAAACAGTCAGTACTTGGTGGGTCATGGGCACGTGGTTACAGACCAAACAGTCAGTACTTGGTGGGTCATGGGCATGTGGTTACAGACCAAACAGTCAGTACTTGGTGGGTCATGGGCACGTGGTTACAGACCAAACAGTCAGTACTTGGTGGGTCATGGGCACGTGGTTATAGACCAAACAGTCAGTACTTGGTGGGTCATGTGCACGTGGTTATAGACCAAACAGTCAGTACTTGGTGGGTCATGGGCACGTGGTTACAGACCAAACAGTCAGTACTTGGTGGGTCATGGCACGTGGTTACAGACCAAACAGTCAGTATTTGGTGGATCATGGGGTCAGTATCACACATTGTCTTTCCTTTCCAGGGCATTTCTTCGTACCCATTTTAAAAAAGGCTAATGAAAAGCAATGACAGGTAAACAATTCAAGTGTGAAGCAATGACAGGTAAACAATTCATATAAAAAGCAATGACAGGTAAACAATTCAAGTGTGAAGCAATGACAGGTAAACAATTCATATAAAAAGCAATGACAGGTATACAAATCAAGTGTGAAGCAATGACAGGTAAACAATTCAAGTGTGAAGCAATGACAGGTAAACAATTCAAGTGTGAAGCAATGACAGGTAAACAATTCAAGTGTGAAGCAATGACAGGTAAACAACTCATATAAAAAGCAATGACAGGTAAACAACTCATATGAAAAGCAATGACAGGTAAACAACTCATATGCTTGCTTGCTTGCTTGTGTTCGTTGGCTTGAGCTCCAACGCGAAGTCCTGTGTGTCGGATGAAGACATCCTGTTGTCCAACATCAGTGTGATGTCATACAGGACCTGAGATTTGCGTGAGTATCCGTTGTCCCATGTCTGGCTTATTGGTGTGCAGACTGGTGGTTCCTCGCCGTACAGGCAGACACTCTCCGACTTCGGAGGAATCGGCAATCCTATTGACTTTAGCCAGGACCCCGAAGGGACCTGTTGCCTAGGACGCTCGATGAGGACGTGTCAATAGGTCTTGGCCAGTATATAACCCGGATATGACAAGTAAATATAATGTGTGTGATGAGCAGTGGCAAGTGAATATAACTCAAATGACCAGCAGTGACAAGTGAATATAACTCAAATGACCAGCAGTGACAAGTGAATATAACTCAAATGACCAGCAGTTGACAAGTGAATATAACTCAAATGACCAGCAGTGACAAGTGAATGTAACTCATATGACCAGCTAGTGACGGGTAAATATAACTTACAGAACATTATCATCATCATGTGCCCTTTCAACTGGCATAGGTGCTCACACATCTCCATAGATCTTGGCCCCTGGTGTTCTGGGCCCAGTCTATTGATGATGTTTCTCTATACCACCACCTGTCCCTCCAGCATCATTTCTCCTGGTCTGTCTCTGCCTCTTATACCAATGATCATTCCAGCTGTCACAAAGTTTTCCAGTGCCTCTCTTCTCATTATGTCATGAAAGAATGTTGTTTGTCTCCTTCTTATATTTGTAATTAATGTTCTACTGTCATTAGCCCTTTCCACTGACTTGTTAGTTACTCTGGCAAAACAATGACTGTAAGCCATGGCACATGTTAAAAATGACACAGTAAACCATGACACATGTTAACAATAACACACTGAACCATGACATATGTTAACAATGACACAGCAAACCATGGCACATGTTACAATGACATAGTAAACGATGACACATGTTAACAATAACACACTGTACCATGACACATGTTAACAATGACACAGCAAACCATGACACACGTTAACAATGACACAGTAAACCATGACAAAGTAAACCACAAAATATGTCAACATGACACACAGTAAACAGTGACACATATTAAACAGCTAAACACCCGGGAAGGTTAACCTGGTCAACAAATGCCTGCAGAAGTCTGATGTGTCGGCCTAACGGTGCAATAACGCAGCTCTGCTGTAAACAGGCATAACGTAATCAAGTCCGAAAAAATTCTCCGGATGAACGCAGAAGAAGAAGAAGAAGAAGAAGAAGAAGAAGAAGAAGAAGAAGAAGAAGAAGAAGAAGAAGAAGAAGAAGAAGAAGAAGAAGAAGAAGAAGAAAACAGCTAAAGTGACATGGGTCAAGAATGAGAAGGGAAAACACTGACCTGGCTGAGCTCATCTATAAAACACACATGGGACACCGGATCTCGCTTCTTGACCAGAACCTTCTGTAAGTGTTGCACCTGGTGGGAATTTGAGAAAACAGTCATTTAACACAACAGGTAATAGTGAAGTAATTATGACGTAAAACAAATAAAATAACAATGTAATATATGTTTTCCCTTCAGTTTCACACGAATAACAAGCCAAAATCTTAGTGCACAAATTCCATGCACAAGCCCAAATATGAATATATTACACAATGAAACCGAAATAACAGCCACTGCGAAGTGGACAAGGGAAAAACTCGATAGATACACACGACAGGAGAAAGATGTCTGGGAGTCATGACTCAGACGGGTCTGCCCCCTGAGAATGTCAGGAAAGTATAGGGGCTGAAACATTCATCGAAGGGGACCTCTTTTGATGATTAGAAGCCTCCTGCCGTGCTTGCTCCCCGGCGGAGTTTTTACCACAAAAGATACTACTACTACTACTGATACCTTGCTGTCTTAAAGACGATAGTTTGTTACGTTGTACTTAAAATATAACACCTACAACCCTTGGTGGTTGCGAGCATGATTGATTAGACCAATTCGTGCAATAAGTGTTTGTCCACAATGGATGCATGTGAAAACATGGCGATTTCCAACACCATGCAACACAAATGAGTACAACACATGGTAATAAAGGCAATTAGTAACAGGTGGTATAACAGGCAAATTTGTTTAATTGATGATAAATAGATCATTAGTTCAACAACTGGTATAACAGGCAAAGTAGTTCAGTGGGTGGTGCAAAGGTCCTTAGTACAACAAGTGGTACAACAGACAAATTGATTCAGCAAATGGTGCAAATAGTAATTAGTATAATAGGTAGTACAATAGGCAATTAGTACAATAGGTGGTGCAAATTGGTTCAACAAGGAATTAGTAGAAATGGTAAAGAGGCAATCAGTACAACCTATGGTACAAGAGACAATTAGTACAATCGGTGGTACAAGAGGCAATTAGTACAGTCTGTAGCACAACAAGCAATTAGTGCAACCAGAATACATCAAGTAGTACAATCAGTAGTGCAACAGGAAATTAGTACAAGTGGTTCAACAGACAAATTAGTGCTAACAGTGGTACAGCATGCAACTAGTGCAACCACTGGTACAATAGATGCATATAACTGGCAATATAACAGTCAATTAGTACAACCACTGGTATAATAGGCAATTAATACAACTAGGGATACAACATACATTTAGCACAACCAGTTAGTACAAGAGGCAAGTAGTACAACCAGTGGTATAACAAGTAATTAGTAAAATCAGAGCTACAATAGGCAAGTAGTAAAACCATTGATACACCAGTTAATAAGTAAAACAAGTGGTTGACACAATACATGGTAGATCAGGCATTACAACAAGTAGTACAACCAGTGGTACAACAGACAAGTAGTACAACCAGTGGTACAACAGACAAGTAGTACAACCAGTGGTACAACAGACAAGTAGTACAACCAGTGGTACAACAGACAAGAAGGACAACCAGTGGTACAACAGACAAGTAGTACAACCAGTGGTACAACAGACAAGAAGGACAACCAGTGGTACAACAGACAAGTAGTACAACCAGTGGTACAACAGACAAGTAGTACAACCAGTGGTACAACAGACAAGTAGTACAACCAGTGGTACAACAGACAAGTAGTACAACCAGTGGTACAACAGACATGTAGTACAACCAGTGGTACAACAGACAAGTAGTACAACCAGTGGTACAACAGACAAGTAGTACAACCAGTGGTACAACAGACAAGAAGGACAACCAGTGGTACAACAGACAAGTAGTACAACCAGTGGTACAACAGACAAGTAAGTACAACCAGTGGTACAACAGACAAGTAGTACAACCAGTGATACAACAGACAAGTAGTACAACCAGTGGTACACACAGACAAGTAGTACAACCAGTGTTACAACAGACAAGTAGTACAACCAGTGTGTACAAACAGACAAGTAGTACAACCAGTGGTACAACAGACAAGTAGTACAACCAGTGTACAACAGACAAGTAGTACAACCAGTGGTACAATAGACAAGGTAGTACAACCAGTAGTACAACAGACAAGTAGTACAACCAGTGATACAACAGACAAGTAGTACAACCAGTGCTTACAACAGACAGTTAGTACAACCAGTGGTACACAGACAGTAGTACAACCAGTGATACAACAGACAAGTAGTACAACCAGTGGTACAACAGACAAGTAGTACAACCAGTGTTACAACAGACAAGTAGTACAACCAGTGTTACAACAGACAAGTAGTACAACCAGTGTTACAACAGACAAGTAGTACAACCAGTGTTACAACAGACAAGTAGTACAACCAGTGGTACAATAGACAGGTAGTACAACCAGTAGTACAACAGACAAGTAGTACAACCAGTGTTACAACAGACTAGTACAACCAGTGTTACAACAGACATGTAGTACAACCAGTGTTATAACAGACAAGTAGTACAACCAGTGTTACAACAGACAAGTAGTACAACCAGTGTTACAACAGACAAGTAGTACAACCAGTGGTACAATAGACAGGTAGTACAACCAGTAGTACAACAGACAAGTAGTACAACCAGTGATACAACAGACAAGTATACAACCAGTGGTACAACAGACAAGTAGTACAACCAGTGGTACAACAGACAAGTATACAACCAGTGGTACAACAGACAAGTAGTACAACCAGTGGTACAACAGACATGTAGTACAACCAGTGATACAAGAGACAAGTAGTACAACCAGTGGTATAACAGACAAGTAAATACAACTAGTGATACAACAGACAAGTAGTACAACAGATAAGCAGTACAACCAGTGGTACAACAGACATTTAGTACAAACAGTGGTACAACAGGCAAGCAGTACAACCAGTGGTACAACAGACAAGCAGGACAAACAGTGGTACAACAGACAGGCTACAACACACCTTACCTGGGCACAGGCTGAATAAATGTTGTCCATCAACTTCTCCATGTTGGTCCAGAGGTTAGCTCTCAAGGTCGCAGCATTTCCAGGTGACGGCATAGCCGCTCTTCCCGGGGCACCTGAGAGCCATATAACACACGGGGGACATGATGATGATGATGATGATAGCATGGTGCATGATGAACACAATAATGATACGCAGTACGCGAAGACAATAATACAGGGTAAGACGATGATGAATCATATCTGAAGCAATCACACCTGATATAACCACATTCGTTACAATCACACCCGATACAATAACACCTGATAAAATCACACCTGACACAATTACACCTGACACAATCACACCTGACACAACCACACCTGATACAATCACACCTGACACAATCACACCTGATACAATCACACCTGATATAACCACATTTGTTACAATCACACCCGATACAATCACACCTGATAAAATCACACCTGATACAATCACACCCGAAACAATGACACCTGATAAAATCACATCTGACACAATTACATCTGATACAATCACACCTGACACAACCACACCTGATACAACCACACCTGATACAACCACACCTGATACTATCACACATGAAACACAATCACACATGATACAATCACATTTGACATAATTACATCTAATACAACTGTGGTCTATGTCATCTAACTCCAATGTGCTATAGTTTGCTTGCTAGTCAAGTGCCCGCGAGGCAGTGAGATGGACAACGATAACTAGTTGTAATCACCTTTCCCTGAGCTTCCATGGGCCATTGTCAGAGCTTGAACATCCAGGTATGTTCTCACCTGTTGATGCAGGGTTGCACGGCAACCATCAACAACAGATTCAACAACGTTATGCAGGCAACCCAGGTTGTAAAATACCTGCAAGGCCGTGGCAACCGCTGTCTGGTTCTAAACAGAAGAACAAATTTTGTCACTTTGGAAAACAGATACAGGCATCAGAAAATGCATACCCACAATCCCACGTTGAGCCATGGTAGGAAAAGGACCCATTTTCACATCATAAGGTGTACTGGGTATATGGTGAGTCTCATATTGATTAGATCTATGGGCTTCTGGTGTGCTGATGGCGAGGTAGTGGATTCAACCCCTACATCTGTCAGCTGGACTAAAATGTTGACTTCTCATCCTTGACTTGAGGATGTAAATTATAAGTACCTCTGAAGTCAGAGTGGGTTCGCCTAATGGCTATGGACACTGGTAATAGGGAAAGCTAATCTTACTTCTTTCTTCTACTTCTATGAGTGCCAAATAATACATGCATGTTTATTTATGAACTGTCTTGGTGGCCTCAAAAGGTTCCCCCAACTGATATTAGAAAAATATGAAGAACAACTAAAACAATTACCAGTAAACTACAAGGATTAATTAATTATTAGTGCCTGCACTGAATAGGATCAAACAAGTATGACAGAATCGCTATTGCAGGAGTTTCGGGAGAACATTAGACAGATTCTAGTCAATCAAAAGGTGAGAAAAAGATGCTGTTGCTGAATAGAAAACACATTAAGAAAACATAACAGTATAAGTAGAAAGTCCTTTCTCTGGAATATACAGGGAAAACATAATAGGAGACCTAAAACACCTAGGAAAGAGAATTAAGGACAAAGCTGAATAATGTGGGGAGAACGTGGAGTGAGCTACAAGAGATAGCAAAAGAATGAAAACATACAGGTGATGTTTGTTGTTGGTACATACCTGTGTCTCCATGCCTTGTTCCAACATTTTCTGTGCCTGAGTTTGAACCTCTTTCCTTGCCTGCTTCACAAACCTCCTGTCCTGTTCAATAACCTCTACCCCCGCCAAATCAACACCTTCACAGATATAGTCTGAGGACATTTCATCACCATGTGAAGGCATCATTACAAGATATATTTCAATACTTTACATTATCAAAAACATCAGAGAGAGGTCCGTCATAATTTTTTTGGCCACATTATGAGAAGACAAAAATTGGAACACATTATGAAAACTGGAATGATTTATGGAAGAAGACAGCGAGAGAAAATTCTTGATTGTCTTGTGGCTTTTTCTGATGTTTGTGACAAGTTGTCTTTGTTTCTTAGCCTCTTTCAAGTGAAAGCATCATTACAGACATATTTCAATATCTTCTGGTTAGACTATGTCCGAGGACCTTTCATCACTAAGTCATTCCAAACATCAAAATTTGAAATCATCATTACAAGAATTATTTCAATACCTTGGACTTCCAGTCCAATATGCAGATAGGCTATTGAGCTGTTAAGGCCTGTGGAGCGTTTTTGTTTCTGGCTATGGTTTGCGTACACATTTTCCTCATGTTGAAGTGATAGTACATGTTTCGTCACCCAGCTACTGGGTTAAGTATGTGAAACGACACTGTGAGCTGTGGATTTCACGTGGAATGCTTTTACATCTGTCTACGGTTGTTTGTATTGTGAACTGCATTATTAGAAACATTATGGCGACAGGTTGCTGAACTAGCCAGTTTTGCCTTATGCTGTAGTGCGTGTGCTACTGCTGGATTTATAGTGACTGCTCCTTCCATCGACAATGAACTCTAATTTGAGTGGCAGACTGTTGTGTTTGCATTATGGCAACAGCCATATGCATGTTGTTGGTATGTCAGGACTGCTGTCTGTTCCACTTTTCACACGGGACAGTGAGGGACATTTTGTGTGATATTCACTGGCACGGGAACGGAGCATTATGGGGTGACCCATTGTCATGAAATTGGAACTGCGGTTAATGATTAATTTCAATACCTTATGGTTATACTTAGTTTGAGGACAATACCTTATGGTTATACTTAGTTTTTTTTTTACCACTTAGTCATTCTAACCATGAATATGTGAATGCATCACTATAAGATATATTAAAATATCTTCTGGTTAGAATCTGATCTATCATTTGTCAAGAACTGACATCATCTGACTCTGGGCAAATCCATAGATGGTCTGTCTTCCTCAGCAAATATTACAAATATTATAAGATCTAGAAGCCGATTGTTTAAGCAACATACTGGTGGTAAAAACATTGGGTTCATCCCTTGATCTGTCTCTCCTTGTCAGAACCACACTTAAAGCCTAACTCAAGACATCCTGAGATATGCTGCCTCATGGGATATTATGCTTTCAATTATCTCTAATTCACTGACATTCTTCAAAATATCTCTGTTGTCCATCTTGAATGTTTCAACAACTGGTGCTCTTGCAGCCAACAGAGCCGTTCACTCCTGGCCTCATGCTCCAGCATGCCATAGACACTAACTTAAGTCAGTCTTCATATATCTCCTACTAAGTGCTGTACTGAATCACGACCTGGTTACATCCTAATATGCCTCTTCCATATGGGATAAAAACCTGGTGTTGTTAAGTCAACCTTGTCGGCTTTTAAGCGACTTTTTATGCCTCTCCACAGATGTGGAGTGCTGGTGCTGGTCCTGCACAACTTGCTGCTTTCTAAGTTTGGAGAGGGGAAGGACACTTCTGCACCACAATCCCCATGGAGTACTTCTGTACTGAGGTGCAAAGATGCAAGAATGACCAAGGCTCAGATAACCTGGAAACACTAATGCATCAGGCTTAAGAGTCAGAACTCAGTCTTCCAGAAGATTCTAAACCACTCAACAACAAAACCAATATCAACTAACCACCCAACCAACCAACTTCATAGGCCACCATTTGACTATAAATATGAAATGCAACAATTACTGGGCTTTCATAAACAGCTACATGTATTACCTAGTTCATTCAAACTCTGAACAGCTTTCATAAACAACTACATGTATTACCTAGTTCATTTAGACTCTGAGCAGCTTTGGTAATCTCTCTAGCCCCTCCCTCCAGCTGGCCGTGAAGTCGCTTGCTGACGTACATGATACGGATAATACGTCTCAGCAAATCACAGGTTTCCTAATGAAGAAACATTCAACAACTGACCAACCACAGACATGCTGCTGGCCACAGACATGTTACTGAGATCACAGACATGTTACTGAGACCACAGACATGTTACTGAGACAACAGACATGTTACTGACCACAGACATGTTACTGAGATCACAGACATGTTACTGAGATCACAGACATGTTACTGACCACAGACATGTTACTGAGATCACAGATATGTTACTGACCACAGACATGTTACTGAGATCACAGATATGTTACTGACCACAGACATGTTACTGAGATCACAGATATGTCACTGACCACAGACATATTACTGAACAGACATGTTACTGAGATCACAGACATGTTACTGAACAGACATGTTACTGAGATCACAGACATGTTACTGACCACAGACATATTACTGAGATCACAGACATGTTACTGACCACAGACATATTACTGAACAGACATGTTACTGAGATCACAGACATGTTACTGACCACAGACATATTACTGAACAGACATGTTACTGAGATCACAGACATGTTACTGACCACAGACATATTACAGAACAGACATGTTACTGAGATCACAGACATGTTACTGAGATCACAGACATGTTACTGAGATCACAGACATATTACTGAGATCACAGACATGTTACTGAGATCACAGACATGTTACTGAGATCACAGACATGTTACTGACCACAGACATATTACTGAACAGACATGTTACTGAGATCACAGACATGTTACTGACCACAGACATATTACTGAACAGACATGTTACTGAGATCACAGACATGTTACTGAGATCACAGACATGTTACTGAGACCACAGACATGTTACTGAGATCACAGACATGTTACTGACCAGACATGTTACTGACCAGACATGTTACTGAGATCACAGACATGTTACTGAGACCACAGACATGTTACTGAGACCACAGATATGTCACTGACCACAGACATGTTACTGACCACAGACATGTTACTGAGATCACAGACATGTTACTGACCACAGACATGTTACTGACCACAGACATATTACTGAACAGACATGTTACTGAGACCACAGACATGTTACTGAGACCACAGACATGTTACTGACCACAGACATGTTACTGACCACAGACATGTTACTGAGATCACAGACATGTTACTGAGATCACAGACATGTTACTGAGATCACAGACATGTTACTGAGACCACAGACATGTTACTGACCAGACATGTTACTGACCAGACATGTTACTGACCAGACATGTTACTGAGATCACAGACTTGTTACTGAGATCACAGACAGGTTATGGAGATCACAGACATGTTACTGACCACAGACATGTTACTGAGACCACAGACAAGATACTGACCAGAAATGTTACTGGCCACAGACATGTTACTGACCACAGACATGTTACTGACCACAGACATGTTACTGAGATCACAGACATGTTACTGAGACCACAGACATGTTACTGAGATCACAGATATGTTACTGAGATCACAGACATGTTACTGAGATCACAGACATATTACTGACCAGACATGTTACTGAGATCACAGACATGTTACTGACCACAGACATGTTACTGACCAGACATGTTACTGACCAGACATGTTACTGAGATCACAGACATGTTACTGAGATCACAGACATGTTACTGACCAGACATGTTACTGACCAGACATGTTACTGGCCACAGACATGTTACTGACCAGACATGTTACTGACCACAGACATGTCACTGACCACAGACATGTTACTGATCACAGACATGTTACTGACCACAGACATGTTACTGAGACCACAGACATGTTACTGACCACAGACATGTTACTGAGACCACAGACATGTTACTGAGACCACAGACATGTTACTGAGACCACAGACATGTTACTGAGACCACAGACATGTTACTGACCACAGATATGTTACTGACCACAGACATGTTACTGACCACAGACATGTTACTGACCACAGACATGTTACTGACCACAGACATGTTACTGACCACAGACATGTTACTGACCACAGACATGTTACTGACTAGAGACATGTTACTGACTAGAGACATGTTACTGACCAGACATGTTACTGACCACAGACATGTTACTGACCAGAGACATGTTACTGAGACCACAGACATGTTACTGACCAGACATGTTACTGACCACAGACATGTTACTGGTCACAGTCATGTTACTGAGACCACAGAAATGTTACTAACCACAGACATGTTACTGACCACAGATGTGTTACTTACCAGACATGTTACTGATGACAGACATGTTACTGACCAGACATGTTACTGACCACAGACATGTTACTGGCCACAGACATGTTACTGAGATCACAGACATGTTACTGACCACAGACATGTTACTGAGATCACAGACATGTTACTGACCAGACATGTTACTGACCAGGCATGTTACTGACCACAGACATGTTACTGACCACAGACATGTTACTGACCACAGACATGTTATTGACCACAGACATGTTACTGAACCACAGACATGTTACTGAACCACAGACATGTTACTGAGACCACAGACATGTTACTGACCACAGACATGTTACTGACTACAGACTTGTTACTGATCACAGATATGTTACTGACCACAGACATGTTACTGACCACAGACATGTTACTGACCACAGGCATGTTACTCACCACAGACGTGTTACTGGCCACAGACATGTTACTCACCACAGACATGTTACTGAGACCACAGACATGTTACTGAGACCACAGACATGTTACTGACCACAGACATGTTACTGACCACAGACATGTTACTGACCACACTTCGTGGCTTGACTATTCAAGTGGCGAGAAGTAGCAATTTCTAATTCAGAAATTTCAAAGGGGGGCAATGGAAACAATGAAACAAAAACACATTTATATTAAAGCCAGGAAACATCACCTTTTATAATGTAACCATAAAACAACAAAATATTTTTTACTCAATCTGTGGAACAAAAATTCATTTATAATAAAACTATGAAACAACACATTTATAGTCAAACAATGAAACAATAACACATTTATACATAAACCATAAAACAACAACACATTTATTTTTAAATCATGAAACAACAAAACATTTATATTCACATCATGAAACAACAACACATTTATATTCAAATCATGAAACAGCAATACATTTATACTCAAATCATGAAACAGCAATACATTTATACTCAAATCATGAAACAACACTTCATAGTCAAACCATGAAATTGCAACATATTTATAATATAACCATAAAACAACATCATATTTATAATCAAAATATGAAGCTATGAAGCTCCACATTTATATTAAATAACATTTATATTATAACCATGAAACAACAACATATTGATACCCAAACCATGAAACAACACAAACAACACAGTTTGAGCCCATGCTATCAGCCAAATGTAAACTCTTGACTTGCCTGTAAATGTCGCAGCTGAGTTGTCCTTGCCAGTATTTTTGAATATGGTTCAGAAACCTTGACCCGGATTCTATCCAAATAAAAGCAACAAATTATTTTGTTTTAACATTTTAATGAAAATATACTAAAAATAATTGTCTGGAAGAGGTTAATAAAACTAGAATAATATATACTAACTATAAGAAATACAAGCAGCATTCTTTGGTCAAGTGATGAAAAGAGAAGCATTGGAGAATATCTGGACAACCGGAAAGATGAGTGGGTAAAAAAGACAGAGGCAGACCAAGAAAAATGATGTTGAATAGACTGAGATGGTGACATGGAGGAATATCATCAGCTGAGTCGATCCAGAGCACCAAGGACTGAGATCTGTGAAGAGACATGAACGTCTATGCCAACTGGCAAGGCAGATGTTGATGATGATGACATTTTATGTAGTTTAAGGGGCACAGAGGTGTTTCCAAGGCACCAAGGCTGGGTTATATACTGCCCAAGACCTATTGACGCGTCCTCGTCGAGCGTCCTGTGCAACAGGTCCCTTCAGGGTCCTGGCTAAAGTCAGTAGGATCGCCGATTCCTCCGAAGTCGGAGAGTGTCTGCCTGTACGGCGAGGAACCACCAGTCTGCACGCCAATAAGCCAGACATGGCACAACGGATACTCAAGCAAACCTCAGGTCCTGTATGACATCACACTGATGTTGGACAACAGGATGCCTTCATCTGACATACAGGACTTCGCGTTGGAGCTCAAGCCAACGAACACAAGCAAGCAAGCATGTAGTTTTATTTGTTTGTACCTGCTCCGTGGTGGAGGGGTTATGAACGCAGTTCATGATCCCGCATACCCGCATTCGAAACACAGCTGCGGGCAACAGACCGCCTTGCGTTGGGTTTTTTATGAAATGGTATGGGTGCCGGTCGTTCAGAAAATAATGACAAACTACTGAACATAAACTTGCCAAGAGACCACAACAGCAAAATATGCTGGTGTTGGCTGTGACGTCCTGTGAAGGATATGCAACTATTTTTTTTTATTTGTCTGTGATAACCTTGTGGGGCTTGTGCCTAAGTCTTGTGAGTCACATGACAAAGCTGTTACTGAGAATAATTATGAAAAGAATAAGAAACAAGATTAAACAAGAAATTAGTGATGAACAGTGTGGATTTGGGAGGAAAAGGACACAAACAATGCTATATATATTCTCAGGACACTATTAGAAAGAGCTATAGAAGTAAAAACTGATCTGTACTTATAGACTACACAAAAGCTTTTGACAATGTGAAACATGACAAAATAATAACATTACTAAAGCAACTGAACATTGACGAAAAGAATCTGTGAATAATAAAGAACATATATTGGTAGCAAAAAGCAGCCATAAGAATCAACAACCTGGTAGGAACATTTCAGTGTATAAAGAATGGCGTCAAACAAGGAAGGTTGTGTATTGTCTCCTACTGTTCTCACTGTACAGTGAACATATCATGAGACCTACAGAAAATATGTTAGGGATCCTGGTTGGTGCACATAATATAAATAACATGGTATGCTGATAAACCGTCTTGAAAACAACAAGTCAGAAGTATCTACAGGAAATGATAGATACAGCGGATGTGGAAAGTGAAAACAGGGGCCTTAGTTTGAATAGCACAGATTGTGCCTAAATGTGCATTTAAAGTAAATGATGTTATTTTGGGGCAAGTGCAGAAATTCAAATGTCTAGGCACATGGATAAAATCAGATGGAAGACGTATCACTGAGATCAAGAACAGAGTAGGACAAGCAAAAACTGCATCCTATCAAATGAAGAATGTGTTTCATTGTCCTTGAAAGTTAGAAAAAAGTTCTTGCATGTTACATAGAACCAATTTTAACATACGGCTGTGAATCCTGGATAATTAATAAATAGGCGAAAAAAAATCTCTGAAGGCCTTGGAGATGTGGTTTTATAGAAAAATGCTGAAAGTTAATTGGACATGTTGAGGGAAGCTGAGTCACAAAGACAACTTATCCCAAACATCAGAAAGAGGCAGTCATCAATTTTTGGCCACATTATGAGAAGACAAAAACTGGAACATGTTGTGACAACCAAAAAGATCACAATTTGTGGAGAGGCATGATCACAAGGCAGCCGGCAAGGCATTGGATGATGAGGGGAAATAACTAGAGATTATACATAGTTACCTGTCCATTGCTGCTAACAAGGACTGTATTCTCGTCTGCATCATCTGCAGTACACCTGAAATCAGCAATTGAGATGTACAGCAATAATGATACAGAAACAGCTGGGTATAAAAAGTTAATGTTACATAAACAGCTGGATACAGAACATAAATGTTACATACACACTTAGGTACAGAATGTAGTTTAACTGGGTACAGAATGATATATAAATTGGGTACAAAACATGAATATTACATATACAATTGGGTACAGTATACTATTGTTTTTAAATGTTCGCTTGCTCTGAACGTGCTACTATTTTTTTAGTGCACTGGACTGATTTTTGCGAGAGGATTAGCTTTCCTTATTACAAGTGTCAGATACCATCAGGCGAACCCACTCGACTTCAGAGGTACTTGTAATTTACATTTACACCCTCAAGTCAAGGACAAGGTATGTTATATAAACAGTACAGAACATGCGTGTTACATTTACAACTGGGTACAGAATGCTATATAATTTGGGTACTACTTCTTCTTCCTCTGCGTTCATCCTGAGTTTTTTTTTCCGGACGTGATTGCGTTGTGCCTGTTTGCAGCAGAGCTGTGTTCTGCACTGTTAGGCCAACACATCCAACTTCTGCAAGCATTTGTTGACCAGGTTAACCTTCCCGGGGGTTTCGTAAGACGTTTGAATAATTTGGGTACAGAACATGATTGTTACATACACAGCTGGTCACATAATGCTATATAACCTAAATCTAAATCTACACAGTGATTTATGTACCCTGTTTCTTTCTTTTATTGTTGTTTTTGTTTGGTGTTTTTGTAAGAAAATAGAGAAAATGGTTACCTTCTAGTGTTTCCACCCCAGTTGCTTGTGACAGCAAGTCTTCATGGTGGCTTACAATCTGAAACAACAATATCATGTTGCTGGATAAAAATACATTAACAGTAAAACTAAAGATAAACAGAAAATATATCACCTCAAATAGAAAGCAGATTAACCAAACAGAAGAAAAAGAGATGATCTCAACCAGAAATAAGATCAGTTCAAACAGTAAACAAAAGATTAACTCAAATATAAAATAGATTAACTCAAACAGTAAAGAAGAGATTAACTCAAATATAAAATAGATTACCTCGAACAGTAAACAAGAGATTAACTCAAATATAAAATAGATTACCTCGAACAGTAAACAAGAGATTAACTTAAATAGAAAATACATTTAAACACAGAAGTCACAGTCAATATGTTGCATGATTTATTGACAACATATTTCGCTGCATATCGTCAGGTGCTTACTGCAGATATATATCATCTGAAGTAATCAATGAATAATACTTTAGCTGAAACAACTAAAACACAAAATATATGTACAGCACAACAAGCAATGATTTACAGATCAAACAGAACCCGATTAACAGGCCACCATGCAAACGATGGACAGCGGGAATAACTGAGTCCATGGGAATCTTGATGGGCCAGCAACAGGGCACTTTCTCACTGTTTAAGCTTCACCTCGACACCACAAGGAACAAGAGGAACAAGATGAGATGATGATGATGAAAAGTGAAAATAGATTACCTCAAATAAAATTAAGATGATCTCAAACAGTAAACAAGAAATTACCTCACAAAAACCTAAAATTACCTCAAGCAGAAATGATGTAATTAAAACAAGTAAATCACACTGTGGGGAAATACACTTGAAAACTTTGTGACAAATGGTAAACTTGATGGAACATGAACAGGGGAGATAAATACTTGGATGAGTTGGCCACACGGCATAATCCAGACAAAAACACAGACCTGAACTGAGACTATGGTAATCACATGGGATGGTAAATCATGAATTTCCATGATTATCGGAACGGTACATGATGATGACATAAATATAATCTCCTCAACCCCATCTATCCCTCTCGCCTGGATTCCTGCCAAAGTGACTATAGGAAATTTGTTTCTACCTGAGAGTGGATTTCTTTGTCCAGGAGACTGATACCCTCAGCAAGCTTCCCCAGCTGTTCTGAAATGATCATCCCTTGAATTGCTTTGTTGGCGTGAGCTTTTACATCAAAGCTCTCATCAAGAAATTTGCTGAACACATCTGTATGCACACACAAAAATATCACATCAACACAAAATGTTCACTCTCAGGGGTGAACAGAGAGGTAAGCAAGGACAATCTGAGTGGGTGATATTTGTTGACAAGACAGGTACCAAACAAACGATAATCAATAAAATATGAGGTGTATTCAATATTTGTTAGTGACACCTGTGTATGTGTGTATTCATGTGTGTGTGAGCATGTGTTAATGGTGAGAGAGATAGATAGATAGAGAGAGAGAGAGAGAGAGATAGAGAGAGAGAGAGACTGTGTATGTGTGTGTGTGTGTGTGTATTCATGTGTGTGAGCATGTGTTAGTGGTGTGTGAGAGAGAGAGAGAGAGAGAGAGAGAGAGAGAGAGAGAGAGAGAGAGAGAGAGAGAGAGAGAGAGACTGTGTATGTGTGTGTGTGTATTCATGTGTGTGAGCATGTGTTAGTGGTGAGAGAGAGAGAGAGAGAGAGAGAGAGAGAGAGAAGAGAGAGAGAGACTGTGTATGTGTGTGTGTGTATTCATGTGTGTGAGCATGTGTTAGCGGTGAGAGAGAGAGAGAGAGAGAGAGAGAGAGAGAGAGAGAGAGAGAGAGAGAGAGAGAGAGAGAGAGAGAGAGAGAGAGAGAGAGAAGAGAGAGAGAGGTCATTTACTTTAATTGCACATTTAGGCACAATATGTTTCTTTGATATAACCATGACTTCTGTCTGTCTATTTTTCAAGCTAAGGCCCATTTTTCCACTTTCTGTAACCACTGTATCTATCATTTCCTGTAGATCCTTCTGATTGAGGAGTGAGAGAGAGTTATGGACCATTTCGTAATCACTAAAATGGAAAATTTGAACTTTTGATCTGAAATGTTCTCAGAATAGAGTGAACCAATAAAAATAAAAATACTTGCATTCTGAAAGATCTGAACCCTGAAGAAAACAGGGTAATAAATTGCACCATGTCTCGTAAACTGAAACACTTTGACCCTATAAAACATAAAAATGGCTTGGAATAAAAGGTTATGAAGGGCATGCTTCTTGGAACAAGAGGGAGGGATCAACCAGCATGTAGATGGACACAATATATTGCAGATAATTTGGACATGAGAGGGCACTAATACAGAAGAAATGGCCAGAAATTGAGAAACTTTTCACCGGGGACATGATGAAAGCGATATTCTGCAATGAACAAGACCCCGTTTCATGCCGTGAAGTGCTAGCCCCATATGTTAGAATGGTTAGATCACTTGGCTTTCCCTTGGATGTTGTGGCCTTCTTCTTCTTCTTCTTCTGCGTTCATCAGGAGTGTTTTTTCAGACGTAGTTGCATTGTGCCTTTTTACAGCATAACTGCGATACTTGCGCCTTTCGACCGACATATCCAACTTCTGTGGGCATTTGTTGACCGGGTTAACCTTCCCGGGTGGGTGGTGTGGTCAATATCACACAGGCCACATTTACTTCGGCGGACATTTTCTTGTACACATTTTAGGAAAGTCAATCTGGCAGTCCAGGTGAATTAAAACCAAAAAAAATTCCTAATCGATGGGGATTTCAACACATGAACACGGGGCTGACTAGTAAGTGTGGTAGCTACTATGCTAATGTTGATATTGTTGCTTATCATGTTGTTCTCATCCAGACTCTTCTGAGCAGTTTTTATAAACAACTACATGTATTACCTTGTTATTTCAGACCGAGCTGCTTTTGGAAATAACTACACATATTACCTAGTTCATTCAAACTCTGAGTTGCAAATTTATTTGCTGGTGACGTTGTTAGGTCCTTTCGGGGTCCTGGCTAAAGTCAGTAGGATCGCCGATTCCTCCAAAGTCAGAGAGTATCTGCCTGTACGGCGAGGAACTACCAGTCTGCACACCAATAAGCCAGATATGGGACAACGGATACTCACGAAAACCTCAGGTCCTGTATAACATCACACTGTTGTTGGACAACAGGATGCCTTCATCCGACATACAGGACTTCGCGTTGGAGCTCAAGCCAACGAACACAAGCAAGCAAGCAACATGACGGAACATATGGATGAAGTCAGATTTAATATCCATCAGTGGCCCGTCTGAGACAGTCATGTTGGACCGGAAGTGGCAATAATTAAAAACAATGGACCCAATTTTTCCAGTCTCAAAGTATGAATAGTATAGTGAAATATGCATCGAGATTTTGACACTCAGATGTGAATATCTCCGCTCAGAATTGACATCCAAGCATAATTGAGGCACAATTAGATTGCGTTTTTCAAGGTCTATTTACTGTGGTTGTTTCATTAGACTTAGTAAATACCCAATTTGAACGTCAAGATGGAACCTCCTACTGTTAACCTTTATGTTATTGATGAGAGCATTGTTGATAAACATTATTTTCAAGGATGTTTATACAATGTTGACAATTCTGTTATTACTAACTTAAACCAACATCACTGTATTCGGGTTTACTGTAAAATTAAAAATATTTTAAATATTTAAATAATAAAAACAAATGAATTTGTGATGTTTATGCTTATAGCTGCGAGTCTTGGGACATTGATTAGCGCGTAGGAAATGGGACATACGCAGATATCAGAGAGCAAACTAGATAGGATAAAAGAAAAACAGTTAAAGGTAGACTAGGATTGTTGTGGTAGAATAATTTACCATCTGTCTCCAAATGAGACCAGACATCGTCCACATCCGCCATATTGTTTCCGTGTCTACTGCTATGTGTATATAGGGGCAGATTACTCTCGTGTTTCAACAGGGTTGCCAACAATTGGTCTTTTTGGGGCTAAACCTAACTAGTAAAATGGCTAAAACCTGCTATATTTAATGCACCAAATTTATTTTTCATCATCATGACTATATATTATACTATTATATATATAGTATATATATAGACGCATATTTGGACCCATTAGGGATACACAAAGTGGAGAGTGGAAAAGAAGAAGTAACAAAGACATTTATCATCTGTTTATTGTTTAAGTCCCCGCTAATCACTGGTATCATGAAGGCTAATAGTAATAGACTACAATGGCTGGGGCATATAGAAAGAATGGAAGATCATAGGGAAACAAAACTCGTTTACACTCAGGAAATAAATGACCGTAGACCCCGAGGTAGACCAAGAAGACGGTGGAGAGATAATATATATACAGACCTACAAGCACTTGGAATCAACGACTGGCAAGAGGTCAACCAGAGAGACGAATGGGGACGGATTGTATCTGCAGCAAAGAACCTCAATGGCTCGGAACGCTGAAGAAGAAGAAGAAGAATATATTATATATACAGCCGTCTCCCTGGCTAAGGTGTTAACGTCTTTCTCTGTAATCCCGTATATCCACGTAGGGTAACGAAGCTGCGCGAGATTCGGTAGCGGATCGCGTCGCGTGGTTACTTACGGGGGTATGTGAACTGGTCGCTCAAAAAGCAATGGAAAACTACTTAGCGTAATCTTGCCAAGAAATCAACAACAGTGGTAAAATGCTGGTGTTGACAGCAATGTCCTGTAAATAGGATTTACATGCACTGTGGGAGGTGAGGAGCAGCTGGCCGAGTGGCTAGATTGCCGGTTTCTCCTTCGCGACACCCGGGTTCGAGTCCTCGGTCAGGTGTGGAGTTTTTTTTCTGTCGGGAGCAAAAAGAAAACTCTAACCTACACAGTTCGCGGAGACTGCACCAGCCAGGCGGACTTAATTCTTCAGGCTCAAGACTCCTTGCCATACACCGCAAGGTACTATATAGGCAGTAAATTAGTTATTTTAAACTGACTTTGTGGGTCAGCATGGCCGAATATTTAAGAACGGATATGCTGATGCCGAGGTAGCAGCAGGTTCAACCTACATTGGTCAGTTGGACTAAAATGTTGACTTCTCTTCTTTGACTTGGGGACGTAAATTACATGTAGCACTGAAGTCGGAGTTGATGCGCCTGGTGTCGAAGGACACTAATAATCAATCAATCAATCAATTAATCAATCATGTGCCATGCCGGAAAGCGTGGGCGGTCATGACTGGCCATTTCACTCGATCACCAGAGTCGTGGATCAGCTCTGTGTTCCTGTATCGTCCATGCCACGTGGCCAAGCCATCCAGGTATTTTTCCTCTCGATAATAATAATAGTAATAATAGGTAACGCTAATTCACGCGTAGTCTAGTGCGCTAGAAATAGTAGCACGTGTATGAACTACGCTTGAGTTCAAAGCGAGCGAGCGACGAAAAAAACATATCATGTAAAGTAATATTTATCAATATAAATATGTAAACACAGAAGTCTCGATATATATTATATTTGAACAATCGTTATTGGTTTTAGCAGTTATGCGGTTACAGTAAATTTTGTGCAGACAAAAAGACTTCGTTTTAATTTTGCGAATATCGTGAGAATAAAAATGCTCCATGTTTGAGTAATATAAGTGACTGTGTGTTTTAAGTATTTCAGTCAAAGAATAATTCATTTATTCCCTTCATGGGATATATAACTCTGTAGTATACACCTATCGAGATGCAGCTAAATACACCAGGCAATAAATCTTGCAACCTATTGTTCGTGACTTCTATGTTTAAGATAAATATGTTCAAACTAAAACATGACTCATCATATCAACCAGTGCCTTGCTGGCTGGCGTGGGCGATAATGCCTCTCCACAAATTACGATCTCTGACGGCATGAATTAATTAGTGTCTTGACTCCCTACCGTGCCATGACACAAGACTGTCAAGAATAATCTCACGCTGTCGTTTTCTGCCTCTCTTTCCGCAAATCTTTCCGGTTGTCACAACACGTTCCAGTTTTTGCCTTCTCATAGTGTGCCCCCCATCCCCCCCCCCCCCCCCCCCCCAAAAAAAAACATGACTGCCTCTTTCTGATGTTTGTGGTAATGTGTCCTCGCCACTCAGCCTCCCTCAAAATGTCCAGATTGCTCATTTTGGCTGTCCAATTAATTTTCAGCATTCTTCTATAACACTACATCTCCAAGGCTTCCAGGGATGTTTTTTCACCCGTTTACTAAATTGTCCAAGATTCGCAGCCGTGTGTTAAAATTTGTTCTTTTTCTAACTTTCAAGGACAATGACTTATTGAACATAGCGTTCTTCATTTGATAGAATGCGGGTTTTGCTTGTCCTATTCGGTTCTTTATCTCAGTGATGCATCTTCAATCTGATTATCGTGATATTATCCATGTTTCTAGATACCTTAATTTCCGCTCATGTCCCAAAATTACGTGAATATAAATTATAAATAATAAATTATTATAAATCAAACCCGCCTCATGTTAGCATATGTTGTTGTTGTTGTGGTTGGCATTGCTGTTATTGTTTTTCTTCTTCTTGTCTGCATCTCTTCTAGTAATTTCGGTTTTGTGGATGAATATTGCTGTAATTTGAAAGCCCTCTAATTGGTTTATTTTTAAGTAAATAATACCCAAATGCAAGAATTGACAGACATCTTTGCCACAGAAAGCGGAAAGAAAGGATTACAGCTAAATAACGCACATACACACACACAAGCGCGCGCGCACACACACACACACAACGTTACTACCAAGGAAAAAGAAAATAAAGTAGCAAACGTGTAAAGTGACAGCAACCGGAATAAAACTGAAACAAGTAAGCGAGATAGTAAGTAAAGAGACGTTGCTCACAGCTTAAGGCTCATTAGGTATTGTGTCAGTCCCATGTATTGCGACCCTTCCATATCTTTTATATTTATTATAATATATTCGTTAACTTGGAATAAAAGAGCCGGCTTCGTGGCTTAGAGGTTATGACTTTTCTCCGTAATCTCGTATACTCTCGTCGGTAACGTGAATTGGTTCAAATCAGCAGTGGTTCGAATCGCATCGGTAACTTACGGGGTATGTGAGCCGGCCGCTCAGAAAGCAATGGCAAACTACTGAGCGTAATCTTGCCAAGAGATCAGCAACATACAGCTGAAAGATGCTGGTGTTGACAGCTAAGTCCTGTAAAGGATATGCTAAAAAAAAAGAATAAAAGATCTACATGGAATGTACATAACTGTCATGCTCCTGTCTTGATTGGCTGGTGTTGATCAACTTGGTTATCCATTTTTGTGGCAGCTTTTATTTTCAGTATATGTTTTTCGCGACTCCAATTACTTTCCCATTAGTTTGAAGATTTGCGTGCATGTTTATCATGTTGTAGTGTCTTACTAGCCGGCGCTGTCGCGAAGCGGTCACGAACGCAATTGAAATCCTGCATACCTCGTTCGAACACAGCTGTAGACGATTTAGAAACAGACCGCCTAACGTTGGTTTTTACACGGTGGTATGAGTGCCGGTCGTTCAGAAAGCAATGACAAACTACTGAACGCACATTTGCTAAGAAAGTAACAGTCCCAAATGATAGGGTTGACTGCGGCGTCCTTAAAGGAAATACAACTAATGAAATGGAATATTGCTTGGATAGCAAATCCATTACGTGGAAAGTCCTGAATCAAAAGCCCACTATGTGGGCTTCATAACAGGTGGAAAAGTGTCCTAGTGGCACGAAATGGAATATTGCTTGGCTAGCAAATCCATTACATGGAAAGTCCGAATCGAAAGCTCACTGTGTGGATGTCATCTGCATACTGCATACTTCTGGTTTCCGGAAGAACAGCCTATGGTGAACGGAAGGCCCAATATACGGAAGTGAGGCTAAGCAGCCATGTGCAGGACGTGACGATTCCTTGGGTGAGCCCAGTACCAGAGCGCTATGTATCGGCTCTGCAAGTATGGAAGCCTCCTTGGATGGCGGGGAATGCCCATGGTCTGCCCCTGCCTTCCCTTGAGGACTGACCAGGATCTTTGGCTGTTCTATATGGACCAGCTGGGATGGGGGATAACACCACAACAGTGAGAGTCAAACGTCCTAAGAAACCCCCGGGAAGGTTAACCCGGTCAACAAATGCCCGCAGAAGTCGGATGTGTCGGCCTAACGGCGCAAGAACGCAGCTCTGCTGTAAACAGGCACAACGCAATCACATCCGAAAAAAAAAACTCCGGATGAACGAAGAAGAAGAAATAGAGGCCCTGGAGATGTGGATATACAGAAGAATATGTCATATTTCATGGAAACAAAAAAAAAAACAATCAAATACAGAGGTTCTTGAAAAGCTGGGAATGAAGAGTTGATGACAGAAATGAGAAAGAGACAATTGAAATATTTTGGCCGCGTTAAAGGACATAACACTCTTATAAAAACCACACTGGAGGGCGAGGCCGAAGACAAGCAAGAGGTAGACAACGATACAAGTGGAAAGATAACATCAAGAGATGGACGTACATCAATCTGACAAAATGTACAGTAAGGGTGAGAGACAGTGTTGGAGATCCGTTGCAGCCAACCTTCGTTGTGGAGACTGCACCTGATTGATTGATTGATTTTTCATGTCATCCATGCCTTAAAAGGGCCTGCACCATCATCGCCTGCATGTCTGTGAGACCATGCTGAGGACTCTCCATCCCACTTCTAGCTCGGAAACTAATAGGGTGTGCAATACCAGTACTGGATCTTCAATTCTGGGAAAAGGTATTAGAATGTATCTAGGTCATGATTCAGCTCATCACATGGATGCTGGGGTTATGCTCAAGTTGGTAACGTTTCCTCACAGGTGTTAGTATTTCACTGTCAACAGACTCAACCCAATGCCAGGAGGAAACATAATACAAAGCACATTTAATTTCATCTTACGTAAGTTTGTATGTGGCCATGAAATAAGGGGTGACACTGCTGTAACACAGACAATAAATAGTTAAACCACATTAGCCATGAAATCACTATAAGACTGGACTCTCCTGAAAACATTGAACATGTCAACAGATGTGCTTGTCTGTGACAACCATTAATCATTATGTCGCAGGTCCTTTACAGAACAGCATGCTAAAAAGATTCTCTATTCTTTGCCAGTTATTTGAATTTTCATACTCAAAATGTCCCAGGCCTATCTTAAATATGTTTGACCCTTGCCTCTTGCTGGTAGACTGTTTCTTTTTCCAGGAACCATTCTGCCCATCACTGTTCTTTCTGAATCACATGTTTAATATGGCCAGAGTATTTCAGTTTCTGAGACGTGATGCTGTTTATGACCCAGTCTTCTTCTGTGTTAATATCTTGTACAATCTGTGTTTCTTCAGTTCCTTCTTCTTGGTCCATTACTCTAAAAACTTTTCTAAAGCACGTTTATTCTTTAATGATTGCAAAATGGCCCATGATTTACATCCAAATGATGTTACCATGGGAAAGATGCATGTACTCAAACATATTACTTTAATTTGCTTGCTTGTGTTGTGCCATTAGTTCTTTATAATGTTTAACCTCTTCTTTTCTATGGCCAGTCTATACCTGACTTATTTTGAACAGTCCTCAAAGTTTGTGACTTGTTCATTTGTGATTGTTATCTTTGGTTGGCATGTATTTACAATCATTACTTACAGTTATTGTTGACTTAAAACAAAATTTTTTTTTACTTTAAGGGTTACACTCAATGTAGATTTCTTTCCTTCATTAATTCTTCTCTGAAGTCAGTAACGACACACAACCTTATTCATTCATTAGGTCAGTCAGTCCAAAGACTTTATTGGAGTGTCTGATCACGTCCCTCTACTGTCACTTATCTTCAGCAATAATCTTCAGCCGAGCAGACAACTGTGCCTCGCATGTTTGTGTGACGTAGTTAACCTAATGGCTGATTTATTCATTTGTCCTCAGTTGGTCACTCATTAATTTCACCATGACCATATTATTGAGTGGTACACTGAGAATTGACAAGTTTAATTCCTGATGTAAATATAATGATAAATGTACATTTTGCTTCTAATGTCTAAGCTTAAGACTTGATTTGCAGTCTAAAAACTATAAGTAATATTTTCATGCTTGTAATTTTTAAACTGGTATATTTTCCAATCTAAAAGCAATACAAAATTTCTTCATGATTATAACGTCCATGTGTCAAATGTAATGTAAAAAAAATTTTTTTTTAAATTACAAAAAAAACAATATGAAATTAATTCATACTTATAATGTCCAAACAGGCAGTATTTTCCAACATATATACGATATGATAAAAATCTTAGCTTTTAATTTCCAGATATGCCTCACAATGTGCAACTTATCTTAAATGTATTCCTGCTTGATTTGTTCAAACTTACAGAGATGCTGAGAAATTTTTTGCTGCACTATGTACAGAACTAAACCAGCCATGAGACGATGTGGCTTGCGAGTGTTGCAGGTTCGTTCCTTAGCTTCTCAACCCTTGCTTATTTTATAAATTTTGCTTGTATTTAAATGTTTTTACCCAGACATTGTTACTTGTAAAGGGAGAAGAATGGGTAATGCATCTGTTCATAAAACATGTCAGACCTAGTGATTAGAAGCGATCAGGTGATACATTTTGTCTTGAAATATGTCAGACCTTGTAGTGGACAGTAGTGATCGTGTGATACATTATTCATAAATCATGTTACTGGTGGAAAAAAGAGATCAAGATTTTGTAACAAACCTTGGTGTATCTGTGTTGAACTCTTGAGTTCAACAGAATGCAGATGGCTACACTCTGAAATCTGCTATGACAGAACATTTGGGTCTGTTGCCGAGTGCAATTCCATTTAGATTCTAGGCCCCCCAGCTAACTCACATCAAGTTGTCATATATTTTGCTGTATTCTGTCGCTTTCTTCATGCCCTCCTATTACTATTCATGTCTGACCTCTTGATTCAGTTTGAGATGTCTTTAGTTCTCGCTCTAATCTCCACATTAGTGAAATCTTTAAAGTCCTTCTATTCTGCGTAGGCAGTGGTAATTAATGTTTGTAGTTTATTATTAAGTATTGTTTTAGTCATTCTCCATATTTTCATCCATACAGCAGTACTTATTTAAAATTAGAGTTACAGGTTCTAAGTTTGGTACTAGTTTTAATTTATTTTGGTTTGAATTGGGTGAGGACTGATGCTACAATTGGAGATTAACTAAAAAAGTTGCTCAAAAGTCGACAGGGTCGACTTCATCGCACCGGGTTTTATCCCATATGGCTCGGTACCTTTCCGCAGCGCGGAAAGCGTCGCACAAAGCATGAACTCCGTAGCTTTTAGTGACGACCCACAGGAGTCTCCGAAACATTTAACTCGTAAACCGGAGGGTGCGGCCCAGAATCGAACCCACAACCTTCTGAGCACGAGTCAAACGGCTTGACCACTTCGCCACAGAGACTCCCGGAGATTAACTAATTGAACTAATTCAGTACCAAACAAAAAGTAGGTTTGGACCAAACGTGGTACACAATCAAATGTACAAGTATAATGTAAATTTCCGTTCACTAAATATTGAAGTTGCGAAAGATACCATGAAACAAAATAAACAACACAATGACCCTAGTATGGCATTATGTCATCCTTCTGTCCAAATCAGGTGTTACATTTAGGTGATATATTATCATTCGACACTGAATAGTTAAACTTTGAAGAAAAATAATCCTCTATGACAGTAATTGAAAATGTCAGTGTCTGGAGGTTATTAATATTATGCTCTGGTTTGGTCATGTCTGTAGTGTTAGAAATATGGGTCATGCAAATAAGAACCTATTTCCTGTGTACATTTTCTCTAGGTGTCCCCATCTCTGACGGGAACTAGCGTGGTTCATGAAGGCATCGATGATGCACTGCATGACAGTTTGATACCAACACATCATGCTTCAGATCGCTGGCATGCGAGTGGCTTAAAGCAAGCACAATGCAGAACTTGGCCGGGAGGGTTGTCATTTGATGTCTCCTTCACATGGAGTTTCACAAAGTGGATAACAGGTGTTAATGGTGTTCACTTCATGAAGTGGATATAAGATGTTCATTTCATTACACAGACGTTGGATGTTAGCATGATGTTTCAAGTAGTGGATACAAGTGTTACATGATGTTAGTTGTTAGTTCCACAGAGTGGATATCAGAGGCCCGATCCGAGACTGGTCGTGTGAGATTGACAACCATGGCTGCCCATGTTTATAGGCATGGCACGTGATGATATTTGTTCACTTTAATTATAATTTTGTTTGCTCGTTTTTTGTAATTTTTTGTTTTATACTCAAGAATTGTTTATTTACTTTGGCTTCAGTGTTTGATGTAGTTTGTTGTGATTGTATTCATTATGATATCAATAAAACTCTTAGTTGAGATACTGAAGTTGAGTTTTGTTATTTGGTTAAAGTATCCATAATACCTCGTGCGTGTGTGTGTGTCTTGATAGACAATAGTTTGTAAAATGGAGTTATACCTCCCTTTGGAGACCATGTGTTGCCCATGCAGCATTATCCCTCTCCCGGCCTGTCTAGTTTACATCAGAGGAACGGTAGCACCAATACATTTGGAACAAGACAAGCAATTGGCTCAGCTTAGCAAAGCTCTGTCAGCCTATTGGAGCTTCCATCCTAGACCGTTTGCCTACTGTGACATTTAGTCTTTAACATGGCATCATACTTCTGGTCTCCAACATGGAGGATAGGCGGTTGAGCTGTTGAGGCCTCTGTAGTGTTTATGCTTGTTTGCTTATGCATTTTCCTCGTGTTGGACTGGTAGTGCCCCAGACGTATAGTATCTACAGAAGAGTGATAAAAATCCCTTGGACCCGCAAAAAAAAGCAATTTATATGTTGGGAAAGAGGAGGCTGTATTTCCTCACAAAAGGGTAAAGCTTGCATCTTCCCAATTGTGCTTCTCTGCCCAAAGCTGTTGTCACAGTGTGGGATATATATTGTGTGTGTATGTATGAGAAACATCAAAACGTCAAACATCAAAACCAAAATGGGTATTTCATGGTCTTCATTGCATTTTATTTATATGTCATTACTGTAGAGTGCAAGGAATACAAGGCTGCAAACATTAATGGATATGAGATTTACGTAGTATAAAACAAAATGTTTCATTAGAAACTATATCATCGTATATCTACTACTGATATACAAATTCTTTCCATTATCATCATCAAGTGCCCTGACAGCTGGTGTTCATGACTCTCCACAGATCTCGGTCTTTGGTTTTCTGGATCAACTCTGCTGTTGATATTCCTCCATTAACATTACGGGCAGAAAAACAAATGAGGCAGTTCTTCAAGAAACAAATGAAAGCCCTAAATGGATTAGAGAAATCTGATATAGAGTCAAAATGGGCATGCTGATGGGAAATAAGCTTGAAAACTTGTGACAATTGGTAAACTTGTTGGGAATAGAGCAAGGGGAGGGCAGAGATAAATACATGGCATAAAACAGACCTGATCTGAGACTATGGTGATCGCATGGGATAGAGAACCATGACTATCTATGCTTATCTGCGTGGCACATGATGACATAAATATAATCTCCCCAACTGCCATCCATCTCTCTCCTGGATTCCTGGCAAAGTGACTATAGGAAGTTTGTTTCTACCTGGGAGTGGATTTCAAGAGACTGATACCCTCAGCAAGCTTCCCCAGCTGTTCTGAAATGATCATCCCTTGAATTGCTTTGTTGGCATGAACTTTAACATCAGAGCTCTCATCAAGAAATTTGCTGAACACATGTATGCACAAACAAAACATATCACATCAACACAGAGCAGGCAAGCAAGGACAATCTGTGTGCGTGTGATGTTTGTTGACAACCCAAGTACCAAACCGTAATAAGAACAAATAAATTTACTAAAAATTTGATAGTGACACGTATATATAATCATGTGTGCACATGCGTATATGTCTGTGTGAGAAAGTGTATATGACAGACAGAGGTGGATATTTTTTGCAATCACCACAGGAAAACCTGGGCTTTTGATCTTAGATGTTCTTAGAATACCGGCTGAAATACTAAAAGTATTTCAGGATCCTTGTTGGTGCTACAGAGTTCGTGCACTGAGCTGAGTTTCTCCAGTTTGAGTTAGAAGGAAAACGGAGCACTAAAACCATGTGCCGTGATGTTGATCAATCAACTAAACTAAACTAGAATACCGGCTGAGTGGTCATGAGGTATGGTGTCTACCTTGAGTGCTTGAGGTCCCGGGTTCAAGCCCCGGTGAGGGTCGGGATTTTGTCACGTGGACTTCTAGTAATGAAATTTCCCCTGGTCTTTGGGTAATGAGATCGAACTCCCGTGTGTGTTGTTGCGCACGTAAAACATCCTTTGGAAATTGAAAAAGAGTAGCCTAACTGCTGCCCGGGCAACATTTCGAGTTAAAAATATACCCAAAGTATTTCAGGATCCTTGACGGTGCTACGGAGTTCATGCACTGAGCTGAGATTCTCCGGACTCTGACTTGAGTTAGGAGTAGAACTGAGAGCACTTATGGGTTACACCCGTGTGCCGTGATGTTGATCCTTCGACTAAACTAAACTAGAATATTGAAGAAGAAAGTATTTGGATTATACAAGATGTGAACATTGAAGAAATCAATCATATATACTATTACTATTACTATTACTATTTAGCAACAAAACAAAATTGTGATGTTTATGGTTATAAATTTGAGGCAACGGGCACTGATTGGGGCTCATGAAATGGGACATACGCAGATTACAGAGAACACACTAGTTAGGATAGAAGAAAGACAGCTAAAGATAGTCTGGGATTGTTTGGTAGAGTAATTTACCACCTGTCTCCAAATGCATTATTGTTTCGTGTCGTCTGCTATGTGTAAAGAAGGGCAGATTACTCCCAGGTTACAGCGGGGTTGCCAACAATGTCTCTTTTTGGGCTAAACATGTCCCCTAAAATAAGCTAAATGAAATTAGTTAGTTAGTCACGGTTCCAACTTCACAGCAACGGGTCGTCCCCATTATGCTCCGTTCCTGTGCCAGTGAATATCACATAAAACGCTCCCCACTGCCCAATGTGAAAAGTGGAAAAGACAGGAGTCTCGACAAACAACAGCCCGCACAGATACACTGTGCATAATGCCGCCGCCAGAATGTCAACACAATAGTCCCCCACGAAACATCCAGTTTATCTCTGATGGAATCGGCAGTCATTTTCCCATCTGGATGTTTCCCAGATGTTCACCCACACAGTCCACGAAAATACAGTTCATCGTCGATGGCAGTGGCAGTCAACCAGCAGCCACGCATTTCTGCATAAGGCAAAAACCGGTCAACTCTGGGAGCTCCGTACATGCAGTCACGTTCCAAAAATCCTTGGGCAGATTCAAAAGCATTTCACACGAAACTCACAGTGTCACGCACTCACTCAGTTGCAGGGCGACGGAACCATAGCCTCCTTAGTCGCCTCTTACGACATGCGTGGTAGACTACAGTGTTGCTATTCTTTGCTTCCCTTATGGGCCTCGGCAACACACGGGATAGCTAAATGAAATATTATCATCCAGTGCCTTGCCGGCTGAGATGCCCGATCATGCTTATCCACAAATTACGATTTCGGACGGCATGGATCAATTCGTATATTGATTCCCTCCCGTGCCATGACACAAGACAAAATCGTTCCACGCTGTCTTCCTCTATCTCTCTTTCCGCGAATCTTTCCGGTTGTCAGAACATGTTACGGTTTTTGTCTTCTCATAATGTGACCAAAAAACGATGACTGCTCTTTCTTATGTTTGTGATGTTATTTTGCGACACAGATTCCCTCAAAATGTCCAGATTGCTCATTTTGGCTGTCTAATTAGTTTTCAGCATTCTTCTATAATACCACATCTCCGAGGTTTCCAGTGCTTTTTTTCACGCGTGTACTAATTGTCCAGGATTCTTAGCCGTATGTTAAAATTGGTTCTTTAACATGCAAGAACTCTTTTTCTTACGTTCAAGGACAATGATTTATTGAACAAGACGTTCTTCATTTGATAGAATGCAGTTTTTGCTTGTCCTATTTTATTATTTATCTCAGTGGTGCATTTTCCATCTGATGTTATCCACGTGTCTAGATATCTGAATTTCCGCACTTGCCTCAAAATAACCTAAATAAAAAAATATAAATTACAAATAATAAATTATTTTAAATTAAACTTACCTGATATAAGCATCCATTGTTGTTGTTGATGGCATTGTTGTTGTTGTTTCTTCTTCTTCTTGACTGGTTTGTTGATGCATATTGCTGTATTTGAGAGCTCTCTAATTGATTTATTTTTAAATTAAATAATACCAAAATGCAAGAACTGACAGAAATATTTGCCACAGAAAACGGAAAAAAATTATTCCAGCTAAATAACACACAAACAAGCACATACAGTTGCTACCAAGAAAAAGGAAACTACAGTACCAAACGTTTACAGTGACAACGACCGGGATAAAAATGAAACAAATAAAAGAGATAGTAAGTAAAGAGACGCTTCTCACAACTTAAGGCGCATTGGGTATTGTGTCAGTCCCATGTATTGCGATTCTTCCATATCTTTTACATTTAGTTTAGTTTAATTGACGGATCAACATCACGGCTTACGGGTGTAGCCCATAAGTGCTCCGTTCTACTCCTAACTCAAGCATGAGTCCGGAGAATCTCACTACCAAGAGACCAGGGGAAATTTTGTTACTAGAAGTCAGCGTGAAAAAATCCCTACCCTCACTGGGACTTGAACCCGGGACCTCCAGCACTCGAGGCTAACACCATGCCTCGAGACAACTCAGCCCCTTAATCTTTTACATCTATATATATAAAAAAGAATGTATGTATGTATGTCCTTTATGCGTTCGCGAACGGTCCATCCGATTGAGATGAAATTTTCTACACGTGTTCCTCTCATTCCGGTGCTGCCAACAGTTTGTTAGTCTAAAACAGTTATTTACTTAATATTATTTAATATTTCAATTTACATTATATTGTATATATAGCGAGGGGACATAACTTCTAATAATCTTCAAAAAATCTTCTTGATGGGACTCATACTAATTGTTCGATGTTGATCACATTCTAAGACTTCTGATTTATTTAGGATAGCAATAAACACACATTTACAAAAGGCAAGGTTGTTTGGCTCATTGTGAAGTGTAGCCCACACACGCGCTACTACTACTTCTAGTGTACTGGACTGATTTTTGCGTGTGAATTAGCTTTCCTTATTACCAGTGTCCCTCGCCTTCAGGCGAACCAACTCCTACTTTTGAAGTACTTGTAATTTACGTCCACGGGTCAAGGACGAGAATCAACATTTTAGTCCAACTGACCAGTGTAGGTGTCAAACCGGTTACCTCGGCTAGCGCTCTTATCCATTCGTCCCCAGAAACCAAATTTCCATCGCAATTAGATGTTTCTCACCTTGTCCGCTTATTGTTCATGTTTCACATCCATATCTCGTAGGTTCTGTATAGCATTTAGACACTTCTTGATGTTGTTGTTGTTGCATTTGACAGCTTTTTATTGGTCTGTATGTTTTCCATCTTGAAAAAGGCTACCTTTGCCATAATGATTCTTGTTCTAATTTATTGAAGATAAATCTCACTATATGTTATGGCTGTTCTGAGATAGTTGTACCGATTTACTTGTTTAAGAATATTCCTATGTACCAGTTTATTAGATTGTGGTATTTCTTTCTTTTTTTGAGACGACAGTAATTTATGATTTCTTGCAATTTAATTCTAATCCTGGTATTCATGAATACCTGTGACTTTTATTTTTTATGCATCAAAATTTTCACATTTTCGGCTAATGAAACATGAACAGTGAATAAAGAAGGGTGGTCTTGGGTTCAAATCCGCATCGACATATCGGACCTAGATTCACCCGCAATAAATGAGCTTTTATTTGCAGATATTAGTACCTGTTTTATAGCTGGGAGGGCAGACTGTAAAATCATATTCGTAAGCCGAGTACGACACGCAGCAGATACAATATGAATGTAAATACAGCCAAAACTGAAGTAATGCAAGTTACCAGTTCTCCTGGTCCACTAAGTATACTGATAAATAACACAGCTCTGAAATAAGTTAAAGAATTAAAATATTTTGGAAGTATGATCACAGAAGATGACAGAATAGACAGAGAAATATAAATCGGGTATAAAAAAGCAGGCGCGCTTATATGTCAACTATAATTCATACTGAAACATCAAAATATATATATATATAATGTCTATATTCGCAAAATGTAGATTGGCACATTGCCGTCATGACAGACGATAGCTTGTTACATTGTATTTCAAAAAGGCATAAAAACTACAACCCATAGCGGTATCGAATCTGACTGATAAGGCTAATTCGCGCTGTAAATGTTCGTCCACAGTGGATGCATGTGAACACGTGGTCATTTCCACCATCATGAACCATCTTACGCCTCACACGCTCTGTGTGTGACTTATCTGCAATAATTTTCTCCTTTGTCTTTATTCCATTTCTGATGTTTGTCCTCCATGCAACACTTTCAGCGGCGACTTGCTCTCAGTGTGCATCGTCAATGCCTGTATCAATCATGTCCCGCTTACACACATCTTTGTATCGTAGTAGAGGCCGACCCTGAGATCTCTTACCCATCTGTAATTCACCAAAAAAGATGTCCTTAGGCATTCTACCATCATCCATTCTCCTAAAATGTCATATCCATCTAAGTCTACGAAGACTGAGCGTGGAACATACCGTCACAAAACCTGATCTTTCCAATAATTCAGTATTTGTGACTTTGTCCACTTAATACCAATTATCCTTCGCAGACACCGCATATGAAAGTTGTTTAAACGTTTCTCTTGGTGTGAGTAAGTAGACCAGGCTTTACTGCCATGAAGAAGAGTACTAAGGAGACAGGATTGATAGACAAGGACTTTTGTTTTGGTAGTAAGCTTCCTGTTCTCCCAGAATCTTCGTGTTAACCTGATCATTGTTGTTGCTGCCTTACCAATCCTGGTATTGATTTCCGGATTTAGGGATAATTTGCTATTTACCTCTGATTCTAAATATGTAAAATGGTCGACTATCTCCAGTTCGGCGTCTTCAATAAAGATTGATGGCTCCCCATGTGCACCTTGTGACACATTCTGTGTCTTCTTATTGCTAATTGTTAAACCAAATTTAGAAAAAGCATTGGATAATGCAGATAGTAGGTGTTGTAATTCTTCCTCAGAGTGGGTCGTAATTGCAGCATCATCTGGAAAAAAGCAACTCTCTGATCAGTACCCTCCTAATTTTGGTATTGGCCTTCAATCTCTGAGCATTGTAGAGGCCGCCATCTGAGCGTGAGTGAATGTATATACTACCATCCTGATCACGAAAGGCATATTTCAGTAGAAGTGAAAAGTATATTCCAAAGAGGGTGGGAGCTAGTACACAACCTTGCTTAACTCCACTTTTGATTTCAAACTCTTCTGAAGTTTCACCATCAAACTTGATACACCCTTCATGTCTGTGTGGAACGATTCCAATATAAACAGAAGAGTTGGTGAGCAGCCAATCTTCTTTAGTGCGTTGAACAGACCCACACGACTGACCAAGTCAAATGCTTTTGCGAGGTCGATGTAGGAAACAAACAGTGGTTGATACTGTTCACGGCATACCAGGGATAGAGTTATATTTCTCCATAGTACAAAGCCTGGGCTAAAATATAGAGACCATGTGTTGCCCTAATGGCAATACCAATACATCTGGATCAAGACAAGCTGCAGAAGCTGCCGGATCAGCAAAGCAATGCTCTAACTGTCCGCCTGTCGGAGCTTCGATCCTAGACCAGCTGCCAACCAAGGCTTACGGCCTGGTCTGCCCTGCCATGACATTTTGTCTTTAGGTTGCATTTCCTCGCACCAGGATAAGGCTTGTACCCTCCCAATTGCGCTCTTCCGCCCGAAGCCGTTGGCACAATGTGGGATGTCAGGTTTGGTAAGCACCGCCCAACATTCGGTGCTAACAGAAAACAGATAGTTCCGTCTACTGTCATACGGTAGCTCTGTCATATCTGATTAAGACCTGACACCTAAATGCAAAATGACAGATAATAAATAGCATATTCATACCAACCCTATGATACCAATGTCAAACGTGGACATTAACCAAATCACATTTACGCAATATCAACACCTATGAGATTAGATGCTTGAGGAGAGCTGCTAATTTAAATATCTGTGACCGAATAAGAAAGGATGCTTTCAGGCAGACTATAGGATGAACACCTTGTGCTACAAATCAAATATTGAAAGACAAGATCAAATGGTTTTTCCATCTTGTTCAAATGCACACCATCAACTACAAGCACTGACCCTACATCAAAGATCTGAGGACCACTGAGAAGAACATGAATTGACGACATCAAAGACATTGTACAGTCACACGGAATGACACTAACCACTGCCACCCTTCGGGGGCTGGATAACCAACTATCCCACCCCACGGCTCTATGATTATGTAAACAATATAAAATGACACAAAGTAGTGCAGCTTTACATAATAGAATTAAGACACATACAGGACGTTGACTAGCCTTCATCAGCAAACAAACACATTCACAACATACAGTCAAGGAGATCTCCTGTGACTACATCAGAAGGTGACGACAGGACGAGAAGAACAAAAGGATGAAAAAAAGGCTAGTCGCCGCAACGTCCTGTATGTGTCTTAATTCTGTTATGTAAAGCTGCACTACTTTGTGTCATTTTATATTGTTTACACTTTCACAGCTTTACCGCAGTTCCACCCAATTTTATTCATATTTCTCTATGATTATGGTCTGTTCCGTTTGGTTTGTATATATTTCGGCTAACTTCTCATACAATCGACTTTATGTGGCCAAATATGGCTAAACCGTCAGGCAACTCTTCAGCTTGTGGGTAACACAAATGTAACGCATGTTTACACCGTGTGGGAAGTCTGATTACATTCGAGCGTCACACACACTGGACCCTACAGCTTGGACAGAACACCTGGGCGTTCACGTCGGATCTCGCATCATATTCTTCAGCGGACCTCAGTACTAGACTCGGACCTCACATTTACTAAACGAGCTAGGTCTCACACGTGAATCTGAAGTAGACTAGGAAAGTAGAACATCGTACGATCCACTACACTACACTACTGCCAGACTCTGAGACTGCCACTCACCAGGCGAGAGTATTAACTAAGTACTAAGCACTAACCACTTAATTAATTAGATTTGTTGTTGTTTGTCAGGTGTGAACGTTTTTTTAAAAATAAAATCGTTAGCAGAACAATGCCGTAATTTAGCACTGGTAATTTTAATTAGTTGAGAGCCAGTGTAGTGCATTTTCATTTAGTAAGCTTGCCCACCAATAGTAATAGTGGTTTGGGAGTTTGGGTTTCAACTGATCATTGGACCAGTCCAGTAATAGACTAATAGGCTTGAATAAAATAAAATTAGCATAAAATAATTAGTTGGACCTCAGCTGTGAAGATAAGCAACATAAGCACGTTTCCATATAATTTTTTTGAATAATTATAAACAATTATTTTAATTTTGTTTAAAAAAATAAACAATTTCAATTAGTTATAAATATTGTCAGTTGAACCTTAGTGATGTAAACCTCTGCCGAAAATGTACACACTATCTCATCTCATCATCTCATCTCATCATGTTCCTCTTGTACCTTGCGGTGTCGAGGTGAAGTATAAACTTCGTGAGAGTGCCCGGTTATGGGCTTCGTATATCGACATTCCCATGGATTCTGTTATTCCCTCAGTCCAACGTTTAGTACACACTATCAATATATTTATTTATAATATAATATAAACATGTTGTTTTCCGCAAATGTGTTTTGAAAGTTGCAGTATTTCGTGTTCATTTGTCTATATCTCAAGTAAAGTTGGATTGACATTGACCCTACCCACTTCTCTAAACGTTTTAGCATTTTGGACATTTCGTAGTTGTGAAAATTTAAACACTATAAACGTCCATATAAATCTTTTGAAACCCCGGGAAGTTTAACCCGGTCAACAAATGCTTGCAGAAGTCAGATGTGTCGGCCTAACGGCGCAAGAACGCAGCTCTGTGTAAACAGGCACAATGCAATCACATCCAAAAAAAAAAAAAAACCAGATGAACGCAGAAGAAGAAGAATTTTTTGAAAAAACAATTATTTATAATAAAGAGTTTCAATTAGTATTAGTTGAACTGTGGTAAACTAAAGCTGTGGAAATCAGAAATGCAAACAGTATTCAATATAAACACGTTTTCCATAATTGTGTTTTATAAAGTTGCATTATTTCAGGTTCATTTATTTTGTGTCTAGATCTCAAGTAGTTGGATTGACTTTGACCCTACCCACTTCTCTAAAAGTTTTTGCGCTTTGGACATTTCACAGGATATTATCTGTGTAAATTTAAACAGGCATGGGAAAGAATACAAATATGCTTTTTATAATCAGGGGTAAAAGAGTAACTCAAATCATAACACAGCTATGTTCTTTGGGCATGTTATGGGAAGGGGGAGGAGAGGCGAGGGGAGACCAAGAGCGAAGATGTTGGACATCATATCATGGAAAAACATGTCAGCAATGGTTGGTAGTTATGGACACACATTCACATGATCATGAATGTCACATGACATGGACTATATATAATAAATTAATAAATCTGGGATAGTTATCGTTAGAAGGATACACTAATACTTTAATGAGTGAATTTGAATGAAGGTTTGATGCCTGTGCTTCCCATTCACTATAAGTCTGGCCACCTATTTCTCCATGTGTTCAAGCCTACAAAATGTGGTATCTCTCTTCATTAGACCCATCCGGCATTGGGACTCAATTTAATCTGGCGTATATGTGAGCTTTTGAGGTTTGTGTGTGTGGTTTAGCACAGATTGGTTTCGCTTGATGATGTCGTACTTCTCAAAGTATCTGGTCTTGTATTTTAATCAGTATCCACATGTAATGAGAAGAGTGACATTGGAGAAGATGTGACAACTGGAAAGATCAGTAGTAGAAGAGATAGACTCTCTGTATATCTCTATAGATCTCTATCCCAGGACAGAGATATTATAAAATAATGATTTAAGATGAATAAAGTAATTAAAGGACCATACACAAGCCTCAAGCAGCATTAGGCACATGGTGCCATATTTTTATAGACCAATCTATACTCAGTGTGTGACAGTTTTGGTACGTGAGGATTATCAATTTAATTAATTCAGAACACCATGGGCACGAGATCTGTTGAGAGACTTAAATATCCATACCACTTGGCAAGGCATATGTCGCTATGGTGATCCACTTGTATTTGTTAAATTCGGAGTCGTTTACAATTTTTGTTTTTAATGGCATTGAAAGTGGTGATTTGCTGCTGCAGGTATAACCATCCTAAATAGCACAATGGAACTGTCTTTCTCTATTACTTTGGTCAGTTTGCTTGGTCTGTACTCTATTTGGCTCTGGAGATCACTATGCACAGAGGTTCTGGTAGTGTTCAGGAATGCATTTCCTGCTAGTTAAATGGTACTCATATTGCAAGCCTAATTTCTTAGATCTGAGCTGAACTTTCACTGTGATGAATCATGTTCCTGAGTTCTATGCCTTCATGATTCATCCGAAGACTTTTCTCCTTTTCTATCAGGTCTATAGTAGTCCACTAAGCATTCTTCTTCTTCTTCTTCTTCTTCTTCTTCTTCTTCTTCTTCTTCTTCTTCTTCTTCTTCTTCTTTTCTGTTTTTTTTTTCCAGATGTAATTGTGTTGTGCCAAATTTATTTGTGCCCTTAGGCCGACACCTCCAACTTCAAAAAACTCCAACAACAAAAAAGTGGTATTAAACTTTTTGTTTTCATTTTAATAATTGTCTTGTTGAATTATATCAGTAAACTTGTTACCAAAACGCAACCAAAATAGAGAATATAACCACATTCTGAAAATGTCGATGTTAACACTATTGCTTATCTTATGTCTGTCCAAAAAAAAAATCATGTTTTTAATTAATTCAGTGTTTTAGATTTAAAGTAACATTATAAACAAATTAACAATATTATTGTAGGTCAGCATGGCTGAATGGATAAGAAAGAGCACTAGCTCTTAAACTTTCTGTAGGGGTACCTACACTGGTCAGTTGGAATAGATTCGTCTGATGGTGAGGGACACTGATAGCAGGCAAAGCTATGCAAAAACCATTCAAAAATCAGTCCCATGCAATAGAACACATGTATGGACAGCACTTGATTTCAAAGCCAGCGCATGCAAAAAAAAATTTATTGTTGACAAACAACTTCATTGGTGTCTGTTATTTTGACATCTATAGATGGCCAAATCAAACATGGAGTCAAGTAGTTTCATCTCAGAGAAGAAACATCCATATCTGTACATGAAAGTTTCACTGTGAGTATTTTATTTTCAACTCTGTATACAATCTCGTAAATTTATTAGAGAAATTAGATGTAGACAGTCAAAACTGTTTGGACAAGAAATGGATTGGAGAACTTAGTGACAACTGGCAAGATCGAAGGGAACAGACCAAGAGGAAGACCGAGAAATAAACACCTGGATGGCTTGGCCACATGGCATGGTCGAGACAGGAACACTGAGCTGATCCACGAGTCTAGTGATTGAGAGAAATGGCGAGTCATGACCGCCCACACTTTTCGGCATGGCACATGATTGATTGATACAATCTCTGTCATTTTTTTGCTTCCCCATCTTGCAATGAAAAGTACATGTGATGTTCCTATTGCAGGCAGTATGTGATTAGGTAAAAGCATTGGATACTTCAGCTCAATACTGTATGAATCCTTTGTCTAATGTACAATTTGTAATTTCTCACCTCTTAATCTTGCAATGGAATATTGGTTTGATGTACTATGTAAGACAATGTGGAATGAGGTAAAAGCACTGGATACTTCAGCTCAATGCTGTATAAATATTTTCAGAACTCTAGATGGTGAGGATGCCGGCCAGTTAACTCCTGTCCAGTACAAGTATTTAATTGTGCAAGCTCTAAAGGAGACTCTTGGCCAGGTAAGCTGTATATCATTATCAAAACATGCCTTGCCATCTGGTGTGCGCTATCATGCTATATCAATTCATGTGATGATACCGTTCTGTGCCCTGACAAAAGGCTGTTCAGAATATTCTCTTGCTGTCTTCCTCTTTCCACACATCATTCCAGGTGTCACTACTTGTTCCAGTTGATATATATTGTGTTCTGATTATACATTAGTTATATAATTAACATACAACTTACCTCTGAATTCAGAGTGGGTTCCCCTGATGGCGAGGGACTCTGATAATCAGGAAAGCTAATCCACACGCAAAAATTGAGTATGCTTGAGTGCAAAGCAAGCGAACGGGGAATAAAGAAAAACATATGACTAAATTAGATGTCTGCCAGCCTGGTTGGTGGTAATGTGTTCAGATCCCCATTGAGGCAAAGATTATTTTAACAAGTTGACATATTTCCAGGTTGACCCAACTTATAAGGAGTAAATGACTTGGCAAGTTGATATTGATCACATCATTGGTTGAGTGCCTTTCAGGCTATAATAAAATGGGGCTAGCATAATTGATCCAAATAGGGGAAGTGGAAAGCAACGTTTGCCTGCCTGCCGGGTGGTCTTATGTTGAAATATTGAGGCATATTTTTGAACAAATTGACCAAGACTCCCAGGTCGACCGAGCCTAAAATAGGTCAGAGAAGCAATGGCTGCAGGAGGATATAACAATATAAAATACAAACACATTGACCTCTGAGGAACAAAGATACACTGACATCTTTCTATGCTATGATGCAAGACTGCAGTATATTCTTTCTGCTTTTCTGTCTCTTTGACCATTAAATCTCACCAACAAAATATAACAGTTAGCTACGTAACAAGGAAATTTGCAGTCTCTTCTTCAAGCTTTCTATTTCTTGCTCGCACATGCACACAGAAGAAATATTTTCAGTTTGTGCTAATCTAACTGAAAGATGCCAAAATTCATATCTTCTGTTTGTTGTCTGGAGTTTAATGTTGTCCATGTGCTGCCACAGCTTGTGAGTGATTTGTATCTGAATGTTTCAGGTTGGTGCAAGTAACATGGTTGATCTGCTCAAGTTGTCCAACAATGGAGTGGCACTACTAAGACTACCGACTAGGTGAGGCAGGCATGGTTATTAGCTGTCATGTTATGTGTGTTGGTTGTAAATCCTCTCAAAGACAAGTCTGATCCATTGACCTTTCAGGTCATACACATCCCAAAAGGGCCTGCACCTATTGGAGAGGTTGGTGTACAGACTTTTGTCCTGACGTGGTACTAAAGTACCATCACCATGGCCAGTCTCTACCTGAATTCTTTTGAAAAGTCCATATTGTTGTTGATTGTGGGACTAGGATATTCAAAGTTTGTGACATTTTCAATTTCTCTGTTTGTGAATGTCATTTTTGGTTGGCATGTAGTTACAATCAAGGTTACATTACAAGGTAATGAGCGGGCTGACAAAGCTCGCAGGTAAGGCTACTGTGGAGGGCGGACGCGCCATGGACCAGGCTGACATTCTGAATGCTCTACGAGAAGTAAGACTTTTGCGAGAACCAAGTGATGACTGTGAGTCTACAACAATGGCCAGACTGCGAGAACAGCAAATTAAAAGAGGTGTGGCCAAATAAGAACACTACGCAGGAAGCCAACGAAGATTGATAAACCAACAAAAAACTGGTTCTGTTAGCTGCTACATGCTGCGGGATTTGATGAGGAGGGGATCCGAGCGATTATGGACTGAATGGTTCGAGGTGCAATGAGGATGATCTGTCGACTAACCAACTAACTAACCAACCAATGTAGTTACAATCATTACTTACAATTATTGTTTACTTTTTTGGACTTTAAAGTTTACACTGAAAGTAAATCTGTTTCCTTCATTTATTCACTGAGGTCAGTAAGGGCACACATCATCATTCATTCATTAGGTCAGTCAGTCCAAAGAGTTTATTGAAGTATCTGATTACGTCCCTCCACTGTCACCTATTTTCAGCAATAATCTTCAGCCAAGCAAACAACTGTGCCTCAATATCCTTGCATGTTTATGTGACATAGTTGACCTAATGGTTAATTTATTGGTTTGTCCCTCAGTTGGTCACTTATTAATTTCTTCATGGCCATATTATTGAGAGGTAACTTGAGAACGCCGGTCTCTCTGGCTGAGGGGTTACAACACTTTCTCCGTTATCCCTTTATCACGCAGAGTCTCGTAGCGAGAGAGAACTGGGAGCGGTTCGACCCCCGCTGGTGACTTGCGGGATAACTGAGCCGGCCGCTCAGAAAGCAATGGCAAACTACTAAGCATAATCTTGCCAAGAAATCAACAGACAGCTGAAAGATGCTGCTGTTGACAGCGATGTCCTGTAAAGGATATGCAAAAAAAAAAAAAAAAACCTTGAGAACTAATTCCCAAAATAAATATAATGATAAATATACATTTTTGCTTCTGATGTTTAAGCTTAAGACTTGATTTGCAGTCTAAGAATGATGAGCAATGTTTTCATGCTTGTAATTTCTAAACTGGCATATTTTCCAATATGAAATGTCTTTATGCTTCCAATCAATTGTAGTTTCAAATGAGAAAAAAAAAAAGAAGAAAATAATATGAAATGATTTCATACTTGTAATGTCCAAACAGGCAGTATTTTCCAACACATTAATGATATGAGATATATATATCCGCAGAAGTCGGATGTGTCGGCCTAACGGCGCAAGAACGCAGCTCTGCTGTAAACAGGCACAATGCAATCACGTCCGAAAAAAAACTTCGGATGAACGAAGAAGAAGATATGAGATATATTTCACAATGTGTAACTGATCTGAATTGTATTCTTGCTTGATTTGTTCAAACTTACAGTAATGCTGAGAAATTATGGGCTGCACTAACTATGTATGGAACAACACCAGCCAAGAGACGATGTGCCTTTCGAGTGTTGCAGGTTTGTTAAAGATTGGGTGATGCATTTTGTGTAGTATTGGAAAGAAAAGATTGGGTGATGCATTTTGTGTAGTATTGGAAAGAAAAGATTGGGTGATGCATTTTGTGTAGTATTGGAAAGAAAAGATTGGGTGGTGTATTTTGTGTAGTATTGGAAAGAAAAGATTGGGTGATGCATTTTGTGTAGTATTGGAAAGAAAAGATTGGGTGATGCATCTTGTCACAAACCTTGCCATAGCTTAAGGGTTCAACAGAACAGATGGCTATACTCTGCTGATGTGACATAGAATGTGTGTGTGTGTTCAGAGTGCAGTGATATCAATTCTAGTTGAGTCAATCTGGGATATAGCATGAGAAATAGTTTCACAGGTATTGATTGACACACTTGGAAGCAACAGGAAGGAAGAAGTACAGTATAACAATTCCAGGCACGCTTGGGTTGTGACATACTGCTCCCATATGACAATAGCACCTTACTGAAGGAACATGTGTGCTTTGACTCATGACCAAACTCTTCTCGTTTTTTATCTCCTATTGGTGCATAGGCCTTCAACTATCTCACATCAAGCTGTTCTATCTTTTGCTATCTTCTGTTGCTCTCTCTATGCTCTCCTACTATTCATGTCTGACCGTTCTGGAAGAATCTCAAAACTGAGATGGAAGACCAGGAGAACTTTTAATTAGATAGTGCTGGGAACGATTAGTAGTATGACTCTTCACTGGCTGTTGAACGAGGGGACTGAGCACTTATGGGAATGTCCTGAGTGCAGTGATGTCGGTTCTTAACTCAACTCAACTCTTCTCTGTGTTATAGTTCTGTCATTATTCTGCACCTCAGAACAGGACACAATAGATTACGCAACCACATGTATACAAAATTTAAGATTGGTGACTCAGCCATGTGCACATATGGTTTGGCGTCGCAGACAGCAGAGCGCATACTCCAAGACTGCCCAAACTACAACATATCTAGGTAAACCTTCTGGCCTAGAGAGACAACAGTGGAAGATAAACTCTATGGACCGCTGAACTAAAAAAGACTGTTATATTCATACAAGAGACAGCATTGCAGTTATAGACATTTTTCAAGCAAACGAATGAAGAAGAAGAAGAAAACACTCTAGGCATGCTTGGGTAGAAACATGTTGCTTCCATATGACAATAGCACCTTACTGAAGGAACATGTGTGCTTGACTCATGACCAAACTCTTCTCTCTCTTCTTAAGCTTTATATCCCCTGTTGTTGCATAGGCCCTCAACTCACATCAAGCTGTTCTATCTTTTGCTGTTTTCTGTCGCTCTTTCTATGCTCTCCTACTATTCATGTCTGACCGTTTCTCTTCTCTGTGTTTTAGTTCTCCCTCTATTTTATTTGCCCTGAGGATTGCAGAGAAAGGACTTTCTAGATATGCTATTGTCATGTTTTCTCAATGTGTCCCCTATTCAATGCCAGCCTCTTTTTTGTCACCTCTTGATTCATTTTGATATGTCTTTAGTTCTCACTATCTCCACATTAGTAAAATCTTTTACGTCCTTCTGTTCTGCACAGGCACTGGTAATTAATGTTTATAGTTTATTATTTCTTATTGTTTTAGTTATTATTCATTTTTTGATCCATACAGCAGTGCTTATTTTACATATTCTAAGATATTAGTTTTAATTTCTTTTCCATGAATAGGGTGAGCGCTAATGCTCCAATTAAGGGTTACTGGTTCAGTGCTAAACAAAACGTATGTTTGGACAATACATGGTACACAATCAAGTGAACAAGTATAATGTAAATTTCTATTAACTGAACATTGAAGTTGTGCAAGATACCATGAAACACAACCAATAACATGATGACCTTAGTGTGGCGATATATCGTTCTTCTATTCACTGAACATTGAAGTTGTGCAAGATACCATGAAACACAACCAATAACATGATGACCTTAGTGTGGCGATATACCGTTCTTCTGTTCACTGAGCATTGAAATTGTGCAAGATACCATGAAACACAACCAATAACATGATGATCTTAGTATGGCGATATATCGTTCTTCTGTTCAAATGGGACGTTACAATTAGCAATATATTATCCTTCGGCACTGAACCAACATGGAGGATAGGCGGTTGGGCTGTTAAGGCCTCTGGAGTGTTTATGCTTGTGGCTACGGTTTGCTTACGCATTTCTCTAATGATGGACTGGTAGTGCATGGTTCTGTCGCTCAGCTACTGAATTAAGTGTGTGGAGCAACACTGTGGATTTCACGTGGGGTGTTTTTGCATCTGTCTGTGGTTGTTTGTATAATGAACTACATGTTCACAAAAATGGCGATCAGCCGGTCACTGAACTAACTGGGTTTGCCTTATACAGTAATGTGTGGCTGCTGGTTTATAGTGACTGCCGCTTCCATCAACGTTGAACTGTATTTTTTGTGTGGGACTGTTGTGTTGGCGTTCTGGCAATGGCCTTATGCATAGTATACCTGTGCGGATTGTTTGTTTGTCGAGAGTCCTGTCTGTTCCACTTTTCACATGGGACAATGAGGAACATTTTGTGTGATATTCACTGGCGCAGGAATGGGGCATTATGGGGACGACCCCATGCCATGAAATTGGAACTCCCGACTGATTGACTGAATCAGTTAAACTTTGAAGAAAAATAATCCTCTATGACAGCAATGAAAGTGTCAGTGTCTGGAGGTTATGTATGTTCAGGTGTGTTCATGTCTATAATGTTAAAATATGGATCATGCAAATAATAAACTGTTTCCTGTGTACATTTGTCTCTAGGTGTCACCGTTTCTAATGGGTCTGGTGTGTGATTCACGAAGGCTTCAGTGATTCATTGCATGACAGTTTCGTACCAACACAGTATGCCTCAGATTGCTGGCATGCAAGTGACTTGCAAACTCAATGCAGAACTTGACAGGGAGGGTTGTCATTTGATGTCCCACTCACATGGAATTTCACAACGTCGATAACAGGTGTTACATGGTGTTCACTTCATGAAATGGATATACGATAACAGATGGGACATGGTGTTCACTTCACAAAATGGATATAAGATAACAGATGTTACATGGTGTTCACTTCATGAAATAGATATAACAGGTGTTACATGGTGTTCACTTCATGAAATGGATATAAGATAATGGATGTTACATGGTGTTCACTTCATGAAGTGGATATAAGAACAGATGTTACATGGTGTTCACTTCACGGAATGGATATAAGAGGATGTTCGCTTCACTATGTGAAATCGCATGTAAGATAAAATACCCTGCCCACATGATATAATCAGGACAAGAACCCGTGTCTGATTCAGGACTGTACGTGTGAGACACTTATTGGCATGGCACATGATGGTATTTATTCACATTGACTATAATTTTGTTTGTTTTTTGTACTTTTGTGAATATTGACTATAATTTTGTTTTTGTTTTGGTTCTTTTGTGTTATTTTTCGTTAACTTGGTAATTGTTTATTTACTTTGATTTGGGTATTTGATATAGTTTGTTGTGACTGTATGCATTATATCAATAAAACATATAGTTGAGATATTGAAGTTGCATGTGGTTCTTTAGGTAAAGTATCCACAATATCATTGAGATATGTGTGTGTGTATGTCTTGGAGCAAATGAAACATTATAACAGTGGGTATTTTATTATCTTTATTGCATTATAATTATTTTATATGCGATTACTATAGAGTACAAGGAATATGCTGCAGCCATTCATTGATATGAGATTTACATAGTATATTAAACATAATGTGTCAGTGGACATACACCATACATTATTCTGTCACAGCTCACATCAGGCATTTGAATCATATAAAAAAAAAGATTTGACAGTCTTGTGACATGGCACGGAAGGGAGTCGACACATGAATTGATTCATGACGTCAGAGATCATAATTTGTGGAGAGGGATGATTGTCCACGCCAGCTGACAAGGCACTGGATGTTGATGATGATAGAAAAAGACCTTTTTCCACACCTGGCAGTGGAATATTGTAAAAAATAAAAAATTAAGCTCTTTCTTGGGAACGTGCTATGATTCTGTGTAGTGCTGGGAACAGCACATTTTTATATACACTTGATTGCACAGAGGGGCAGGTGGTCAGTCTCTCTCTCTCTCTCTCTCATAGCGAACGACAACTGGCATCATCCCTGGTCTGACCGAGCTCATGTCATTGTCCGCGTTACGGCCTGTTACACCAATACGGTGTTAGCCTACATTATGTGCGTGTGTGTGTATATATATATATAGAGAGAGAGAGAGAGAGGGGGGAACCTGAGTGGTCCTGAGTTATGGTGTCCGCCTCGAGTGCTAGAGATCATGGGTTCAAGCCCCGGTGAGGGCCGGGATTTTTCACGTGGACTTCTAGTAATAAACTTTACCCTGGTCTCTGAGTAGTGAGATGGGATGCCCATGTGTATTGTTGTGCACATACAAAAAATCCCTTGGCAGTTGGAAATCGAAAAAGAGTAGCCTAACGGCGCTGCCCGGGCAAAATTTTGAGTTAAAATCTACCCAAAGTATTTCAGGGTCCTCACCAGTGCTACAGAGTTCGTGCACTGAGCATGAGTTAGGAGTAGAACGGAGTACTTATGGGTTACACCCGTGTGCCGTGATGTTGATCCGTTGACTAAACTAGACTAAAAACTGTGTCCAACTTATGCATTAGGCGTCATGGGGAGGAGTTATTGCAGTTCCAGTACCTGTGACTAGCACTTTTCCTCCATGATCCATGAGCAGCATTGTTCTACCAGTTTGCCAGACCTGTCATAGGTTCCTTCCCTACTTTTATATTTACTACTACCACCATGCAGGCTCTGTGGCAAAGGGATTACGAATGCATTTCAAAATACTGCATTCAAAACACAACTGCTGGCGATTTGGAAGCAGACCGCCTTGCATTGGATTCTATACAATGGTATGAGTGGCAGCCATTTAGAAAGCACTGGCAAACTACTGAATGTAAACTTGCCCAGGAATCACATACAGCCCAAAAAATGCTGGAGTTGACTGCAACTAACTACCACCATGTCACACTCACGGACAGACTACTCGTAACATATATCAGAAACATGCTCAGAAGATATCTGGTTTGTTCAAAAACATGAACCGAGAATCAAATCTTTATGAATAAAAAATAGTAACACTGTTAACTACCATGTATGTCATAAGAGTTGACCAAGGAAGGTTGGCATAAGACTGGGTACCACATCCCACAGTAAACTAGCTACAAGATCCAAGCAATCATGAAGGAATCTTTACAGAGACCTGGCGTGAGTTGCTTGGTGGCCTATGCTGCAGTGGGAGATGAAAGGCAGAAGCACACAAAAAGCAAACTTCCCTGGAGTGTCAAGTGCAAAACGGTCGAAAAACTTGCATTTAAGAGAAGTTTGCTTGTGGCAGTCAAGGACTCACTGACATCTGTCACTGGTTACAGCCGTATGACTGACAGGCGTCACTGTTACAGCTGTATGACTGACAGGTGTTACTGGTTACAACTGTATGATTGACAGGTGTCACTGGTTACAGCTGTATGACTGACAAGTGTCACTGCTGTATGCATGACAGATGTCACTGATTACAGCTGTATGACTGACAAGTATCGCTGACTACAGCTCCCGCCCTTCAGCCTAATGCTGTGTGAATGTCAGTGAAGTCAAGGACACTTCTACACACCTTCAAGCATACTGGATACATGTAGCTAGGTCCATATTTGTACAGACCAACCAGCGCTGGCGAATTGATGTGGTCAACATGCTGGGCACCTTTATTTCCCAGGAGTGCAGGTCAGCATGGCCGAATGGGTAAGAACGTGCGTTCTTAAACATTCTGTGTGCTGATGCCGAGGTAAGCGGTTCAACCCCTACACCGTACAGCTGGACTAAAATGTTGACCTGTCGCCCTTGACTTGAGGATGTAAATAACAAGTACCTCTGAAGTCGGAGTGGGTTCGCCTGATGTCGAGGGACACTGTTAATAGGGAAAGCTAATCCACACGCAAAATTCAGTCCATCACTACTATAAATGGTGTATACGGACTCTGCTTGAGTTCAAAGCGAGCGAGCGCCAAAAAAAAAATTCCCAGGAGTAGTGATACATATACAGGCATCAGCTGCTGTGTTTCACATAAAATGCTCGTGTCTGGCTTTTGCTGATGCTGGGGTAGCAGGCTTAACCTCTACACCGGCCAGTTGGGGACTACAATTTTGAATTTTTGTCCTTGACTTGGGGACGTAAATTACAAGTACCTCTGAAGTTGGAGTGAGTTTGTCTGATGGTAATAGGGAAAGCTAATCCAGACACAAAAAGCAGTCCAGTGCACTAGAAGTAGTTGCACATGTATGGACTAACTTGAGTACATGAAAAAAAAATATCTGGCTTTGAGGGAAGTAGCAACTTCCTAATACCTTACAAGAGCTGGACACTCAAGAATACTTGTATGGACATAGAGACCAAACACACAAGAAAGTCAAATATACAAGTGAAAATTAATGCATGTGTCACTCAAGTATATCTGTATGGACACATAGACCAAACACCCAAACAGTCCACCATACATGTGAACAATTATGTATGTGTCACTCAAGTATACCTGCATGAACGCAAAGACCAAACACGGGGGTCTTTGTGCCGAAGTGGTCAAGCCGTTTAACTCGGGCTCCGAAGGTTGTGGGTTCGATTCCGGACAGTGTCCTTCGGTTCACGAGTTAAATTTTTCGGAGACTCCTGTGGGTCGTCGCTAGAGCTACGGAGTTCGTGGTTTGTGCAACGCTTTCCTCGCTGCGGAAAGAGGCCGAGCCATTTGGGATAAGACCCGGTACAATGAAGTCGACCCTGTCGACTTTTAAGCGACTTTTTTTTATAGACCAAACACACAAGATAGTCCAATATAAAATGGAAAATTAATGTATGTGTCAGTCAAGCATATCTGAATGGCAAAGAGGCCAAACAGTCCAACACACACATGAAAAATAATGTATGTGTCACTCAAGCACACTTGTATGGACATATAGACCAAACACACAAGGCAGTCCCAATATAAATGTGAAAAATTAATGTTTGTGTATATGTTTAAAACTAAATAATACAACCCTAGATTCAAGTATACAAATGTAAACCAAACGTAAAATGTGTTCAAACATAAACACACAACTGTGGACGGAGATTTTGATTTGATCACCTAGAGGTCAACAACATTGACCTCTAGTTGCGTGCTCAGGTTCTTGTTGATGATAATCAAGATGGACATCATATGTGTATGATATTCCATGCACACACAAACGTGTATGGCTTTGTTTAGCACAGGATAACAATTTGTTTAGCACGGGATAACATAATGCTGAACTCTCATTAAATTATGGTACTTGATGTTGTCCTTCTCTGCTAGTTGTTCAGTAGCATAATATAATGTCAACTTCTTATTAGATCATTGTACTTCACTTTTGTCACTTCACAGCTTTGTTCAGCACATAACATTGTGTTGACTTCCCATTACATCATTGTACTTGACTTTGTCACTTCTCTGCTAGTTGTTCAGTAAAGGTAACAAAAATGTTGACTTCTCATTGTCATTGTCACTTTATAGCTACATTTGTTCAAGATAGGACAACATAATACTGACTTATCACTATATCACTGTACTTGGCTCTGTCACTTCTCTGAAACAGCTGTTCAGCATGGTACAACACAATGCTAACTTCTCATTAAATTATTGTATACAACCTATCATTTCTTATCTACAGTTCTTCAGCACAGTACACCATATCACTTACTTCTCATTAAATTACTGTACCTGTCACTCCTCATCTACAGTTACTGGACAACAAACTGCTGACTTCTCACTCAATTATTATACTTGACTCAGTCATGTCTTATCTGGAGTTGTTCAGCATGAAACAACATAATACTGACTTCTTATTAAATTATTTTACCCTGTCACTCCTCATCTGTAGTACAGGACAACAAACTGCTCGCTTCTCATAAAATAATTGTACTTGACTCAGTCACTCCTCAGCTAAAGCTGAGTATAGAGATCACGTCCTTCTTGTGGGACAATCTCTGGCAGCTGTGATCCTTGTGGGACAATCTCTGGCAGTTGTGTATGCATGTCAAGTACCTAGACATGATATTTCCTTTTGAGGATGTCGATGTAATCTTGGGTGGACTGGGTGAGAGTTGATGTCAGTCGTACCGGTTCCTTCACTGGTCTCAGCAATGGCCTCTGGTCATGGGGAGCTGGCAGGAGAATGATTAGCACACATAGCTGAGGTACACAGTGTTAACGTGTATACTATGTGATACAAGTCAAGTTCTGTCAGTTACATGCCACATTTATTTGATGTATGTGAAATTCTATTGTTTAGTTCTATCTGACACAAATCGAGTTCTAATACTGTTCAAAAAAAGAAACACAACATTTTTGGTGTTACTTTTATAAAAGATATTCGCTGCTTGGACATCAGTCAACCTATTGACTGTGTTCATCTGGTAACAGGTTCATGATAATCCCATGAAACTTACTGAACACAAACCTCTCTGACCATATTATTGAATACCTCTAAAAGATTGACACTCCTCGAATAAATTCAGTGGAAAATTCAATGCGCAAGTATGGCTCATCTCACTACAGAACAACGACTCATCATCATTCGATGTTTACAGGCTGGACAGTCACAAAGTGTAGCAGCCAGAGAATTTAATGTGGTTAGAAGCACCATTAGTTGCCTTTGGAGGTGATTTCAAGAAATTGGCGCATTGGCAGACCAGCAGTGCAGTGGAAGACCCAGAATAACAACTGCTGCCCAAGACAGCTTCATACGGCTGCGTCACCTTGGGAATCGATTTGAATCTGCACCTCCACAGTCCAGTCAATGCCAGGAGCTCGTCGAATTTCAGATAAAACGGCCAGGAACCGGCAGCGCGACGCTGGTCTTTGGGCTAGAAGACCCTACAGATCTCCTGTTCTTACAGACCGGAATCGCCAAAACCGACTGCAGTGGGCGAATCAGCATCATCAATAAAATGTCGGTACAAGTTTGCAACTGAAACTGCAATAATGTTGCGTTTCTTTTTTTAAATAGTATATTACATACAAGTCATGTTATATTACATACAAGTCAAGTTCTATTTGATACATGTCAAGTTTTTTTTTTCTATCTGTCTAGTTCTGTCTGACACAAGTCGAGTTCTATTACATACATATCAAGTTCTATTTTCTATGTGTCTAGTTCTATTTGACGCAAGTCATGTTTTATTACATACAAGTCAAGTTTTATTACATACAAGTCAAGTTCTATTTTATACATATCAAGTTATAATTTCTAGGTGTCAAATTCTATTTGATACAAGTCAAAGTTCTATTTCATACATAACAATGGCCAAAATTATAATCCACGATATAAAACAGCATTTGACATCTAAATAGCTAAGTAACAAATTGAAATTAAATGTGACCAATCAATGAAACCTACATGTGACAAGCAAATCAACCAATTAAACCTACAGGTGACAAGCAATGACAAGCAAACCAACCAATTAAACCTACAGGTGACAAGCAAATCAACCAATTAAATCTACTTTTGACAAGCAAACCATTCAAGCTTAAGAATGGAGGTGGAGGCAGTCAGTGCAGCTTTCCGCAGGATGGAGAATACGATACACACACACATCGTGATTGTAACTGACTCAGAAAGCATGCTGAGTATGGTGAGGACTGGCAAGCTTCGTGCCGAGTGGCTTGCTTTCGCTTCGGAAGTCACGGGTGGCAAGCATCGTCTGGATATTTTCTCCGGGGCATGCTGGTGTGTTGGGGAATGAACAGGCAGACAGATTGGCTGGCTCTGCAAAACTTGGTGGAGTATTGATGCATGATAAGGCAGACGTGGTTGCGGCCTTGTGGGAGCACGTGTACACCTCGGAGGAGCAAATGGATCACCATGGTCTGGCAAGAATGCGACAGCGTGGAGTGACTAACATGTGACATGCAAACCAACCAATCAAATCTACATGTGACAAGCAAACCAACCAATTAAATCTACATGTGACAAGCAAACCAACCAATTAAATCTACATGTGACAAGCAAACCAACCAATTAAATCTACATGTGACAAGCAAACCAACCAATTAAATCTACATGTGACAAGCAAACCAACCAATTAAATCTACATGTGACAAGCAGACCAACCAATTAAATCTACATGTGACAAGCAAACCAACCAACCAATTAAATCTACATGTGACAAGCAAATCAACCAATTAAATTTACATGTGACAAGCAAACCAACCAATTAAATCTACATGTGACAAGCAAACCAACCAATTAAATATAACATGTGACAAGCAAACCAACCAATTAAATCTAACATGTGACAAGCAAACCAACCAATTAAATCTAACATGTGACAAGCAAACCAACCAATTAAATCTAACATGTGACAAGCAAACCAACCAATTAAATCTAACATGTGACAAGCAAACCAACCAATTAAATCTACATGTGACAAGCAAACCAACCAATTAAATCTACATGTGACAAGCAAACCAACCAATTAAATCTACATGTGACAAGCAAATCAACCAATTAAATTTACATGTGACAAGCAAACCAACCAATTAAATCTACATGTGACAAGCAAACCAACCAATTAAATCTAACATGTGACAAGCAAACCAACCAATTAAATCTAACATGTGACAAGCAAACCAACCAATTAAATCTAACGTGACAAGCAAACCAACCAATTAAATCTAACATGTGACAAGCAAACCAACCAATTAAATCTAACATGTGACAAGCAAACCAACCAATTAAACCTACATGTGACAAGCAAACCAACCAATTAAATCTAACATGTGACAAGCAAACCAACCAATTAATCCTACAAGTGACAAGCAAATCAACCATTGAAATCTACTTTTTACAAGCAAACTATTCAATGAAATCTACATTCGACAAGCAAATCAATGCACTTAAATCATTGTCTGACAAGCAAATCAACCAATGAAACCAACATATAGCAAACATACTAACCCAATAAAATTTATGTGTGACATGCAAACCAACCCAATAAAATCTATGAGTGACAAGTAAACCAATTAATACAATATAAGTGCGACAAGCAAACCAATCAATAAAATCTATATGTGACAAGCAAACTAACCAATGAAAACTACATTTGATTAGCAAATTACTCCAATGAAATCTCTGTCTGACAAGCAAACCAACCAGTGAAATCTATGTCTGAAAAGTAAACAAACCAATAAAATCTACATCTGACAAACCAACCAATGCAATTAAATTGACCGATGTTTGACAAACAAATCATCTAATGAAATCTACATCTGACAAGTGAACCAACCAATGAAATTTATGCCTGACAAGCAAACCAACCAATAAAATTACATCTGACAAGCAAATCAGCCAATGAAATCCATGCCCCATTACTCACCAGCTTCCATGTGTTTTGCTATACTGCGGTCTAATTCAGCCTTGATCTTATTGCTCAGTTCATCATCGTGGAAGCCATTTATCCTGCCAAGGTCAAAGCTGTTATGGCTAATGATAGAACTGTTAATGTTGCCGATGCTGTCAGCAAGATGGTTGCGATGGACACGCTCGTTGCTGTAGACAGTGTCAAATCAAATATTGATCAGCAGTTGCGTGTTTCAGTTCCAGTATTTCTTTTTTTTTCCCCTCTTAACACTAAACATAGAATATTTAACTCTAATGGTCAATCACCACTCCTAACTCAAATCCTACTGTATGGATCAGAAACACAGAGAACAACTAAATAAATTAGTAATAAATGTAGCACAGTCAGTAAGTGATTGCTGCACAGGATAGAAAGACTAGAATGATATGACAAAATCACAAATGTGGAGCTCATGAAGAGAACTATAAACAAATACCAGTGAATCAGGAGGTGATAAAAAGAAAAGAAATTGATGCTGGATAGAAATCACATTAGGAAATTGATAATTGCATATCTAAGAAATTCTCTGCCTATACACCCGCAGTTGGTTAGTTATGTCATTTACAGGATGTTACAATCAACTCCAACATTTATTGGCTGTCTGTGATTTACTAGGTAATCTTATGTTAACTAGTTTGCCATTGCTTCTGAATGGCCAACTTGCCCGTGGCTGACCTCGAACCTTCGACTCGGTATCCCAGTGAATTGTGAAACTGCCTTTTGCTAACCCCCAAGCCACAGACCCCCAACATAACCCAGTGAGCCAATGAAATAGAGAAACCTAAAGACATATGGAGAAGACAATTGGAGACGGTTGAATAACACAAGGAGAACATGGAGGGTGACAGGAGATAGCAAAATATAAGAGGGCGCGGTATGAACTGGTTGCAGACATAGCTCCATTGTGGGATAAAGGGCATCGGAAGAAGAACAAGAACAGTGTTAACGACATAGAACATAAGAAAGATGAAGGTTATTATTTGCTTGATTTATTTTAATTATGCATGGTAGATGATAATGCTACTATTCTTTGCTTACCATTAGGGCCCTGGTAACACGTGCGGAACCTCCCTAGTCGCCCCTTACGACATCCATCCATTCATCATGTGCCATGCCGATAAGCTTGGGCGGTCATGACTTGCCATTTCACTCGATCACCAGAGTCGTGGATCAGCTCAGTGTTCCTGTCTCAACCATGCCACGTGGTCAAGCCATCTAGGTATTTACTTCTCTGTCTTCCCCTTGTTCTCTTCCCTTCGATCTTGCCAGTTGCCACCAAGTTCTCCAATTTATTTCTTCTTATAACATGTCCAAAAATTTTGACTGTCTACGTGTAATGACTCTAAGACATCACCAATCCCTATACATATAATCGCAAATTATTAAAACACTATCTCAGTACGGATTACCTTCCCCCTTAATGATATAAATAATAATAACTCCCTTTAGGGTCCACTAACATATGGTGTGGTAGTCTTTACTTTCTTGGAAGTTTCTGGTACCCATCTGAGCCTAGGTCAATTACAACAAATTCACCATGACGGGGACTCGAATACATGACCACTGGGCTAGAAGGCAAACATGCTAGCCATATTACTGCCTTAGTTATATAGGCTTTCCTAGTCTCATTTCATCATGTTCCTCTTGTACCTAGCGGTGTCCAAGTGAAGTATAAATAGCAGGAGTGTGCTCATTTATGGGCTTCATGTATCGAGATCCCCATGGACTCTGCTATGCCCTCTGTCCACCGTTTACATGGTCGGTTTCTTCTTCTGCTTCCATTTTGTCCGTACATCATTGCTTGTTGTGGTACACTGTTAGTTTGTAACCTAGTTACATGGCCAAACCATTTAATTTTCTGCCTTCTTAGAGTCCAGCACAAATTTGTAGAAACATTTTCAGCATGCCAAGGCTGTTGGTTCATATGTCTGTCTTCAGTAAGAGAATTATAAGTCTGTAAAAAAGAACACCTTAATCAAACAAGATTATGTGGCACCTAATATGTTTAACCACCAATGTGGAGAGAACTAGACAAATACTAGTGAATCAAGAAGTGAAGAAAAGACGATGGCGCTGGATAGGCCATACACTGAGAATAGCATAACTAGAAAGGCCTTTGTCTGCAATTCACAGACCAAAAGAAATAGAGGAAAACACACAAAGAAGAAAAACAGAGACAGCAATGAATAGTATAGGGAGGATATGAATGGAACTGTATGAGATAGCTAAATATGGGACAGGTTGGAGTGATCTGGTTGGGGGACTGTGCCACAATGGGCAATAAAGGGCAAAATAAGAAAACGAATATGATTGTCTCAGTCAGATATAATGGTCTCAGCAAACAAGATGATTTCAGAAAAGGTTTTCCCAGATGGAAACTTACTTTAATTTTGATTTGAGATTGGAACCTCTCTCTGTAGCCAACTGCAGTTGGTCACTGACTCTAATTCGCCATTTCATCTCCGACTCATAAAGTTCTCTGAAGCGTTTTGCTTCCATTTCCATCGTCTCTCTTTGAGACACTGCTTGCTCAAACTTCACTCTTATATTATGAATCTCCTCCTGGAACACCACAAGCATAAATTTTACACTGTGAATCACTTAATGCAATATGACAATCATAACATATACATTGTGAATTTTTTCCTGAAATATGACAATCATAATATTTACATTGCAAATCTCTGTCTGAAACATGACAATAATATTTACTTTGTGAATCTTTTCATGAAACATGACAAACATAACATTTATGCTGTGAATCGCTTAATGAAATAACTAACATAAACAATGTGAATCTCTAACTGAAACATGACAATCATAACATTTAAATTGTGAATATTTTACTGAAATAAGACATTTACACAGGAGGCCAGCATGGGCGAAAGGATAAGAGTGTTTGTTCTAAACATCCGGTGTGCTGATGCCGAGGTAGGGGCTCCAACCCCTATGTTGGTCAGTAACCTAATAAGTTGGCTTCTTGTCCTTGACTTGGGGATGTAAATTACAAGTACCTCTGAAGTCGCAGTGGGATCACTGGTAATAGGGAAAGCTAATCCACTCAAAAAAGCAAGTAAACGACCAAAAAAACAAAAAAAAAAAACAACACATTTACACTGAATCTTTACTTAAAACATGACAATCATAACGTTTACATTGTGAATCCTTTACTGAAATATGACAGCTCTTGCAATGTAAATCTAATGTTGAAACATGACAAAGGCAATAATTAGAGTGTGACTCTCTTACTGAAACATATTATAAGAATATTTATTTAGTGAATATCTTGCAGAAACATGACAATATCTTTTATGCTGTGAATCTCTTCTTGAAACATGACAAACATATCTTTTACAATGTGAATTTCATACTGAACATGACACATATTGACACTGTAAATCTCCTCTTGAAAAAATAAAAGATTCAAATCCTACATTATGACCCTCCTGAAACAAAATAAACTGCACCGACCGCTATAAATATGTCCACTCGTATAAACTATACACACTTATGTAAACTTGTCTAAACACACACAGCTATAAATATAGACACACATCTATACACTCTAAACTTATATAAACTTGTACACACATACAAACAGTGCACACTTATATCAACTTGTGCACACACACACACAGTTGTTAAAATAACTTGTCTAGAAAAGCTGCAGATAGTCTTATAGCTGATATGCCATTGGAGTATGAAGTGTCAGATTTTGACATATTCCAGGCAATGGACCATAATAGGGGGGGGGGGGGGGGCTGAGTGGTCTCAAGGTATGGTGTCCGCCTTGAGTGCTGGAGATCCGGGGATCAAGTCCTGGCGAGGGCCGGGATTTTTTCACGTGGACTTCTGGTAAAAAAATTTTGCCTAGTCTCTGGGTAGTGAGATCGGACGCCCGTGTTTATTGTTGTGCACATAAAACATCCCTTGACAGATGGAAATAAAAAAAGAGTGGCTTAATGGTGCTGCCCGGGCAAAATTTCGAGTTAAAAAAAGTATTTCAGGATCCTCTCTGGTGCTACAAAGTTTGTGCACTGAGCTGAGATTCTCCGGACTCAGGCTTGCGTTAGGAGTAGAACGGAGCACTTATGGGTTACACCTGTGTGCCGCGATGTTGATCCGTCGAATAAACTAAACTAAACTAATATACTATAAGCTGGGTTGGCCAGTTCCATTCATCATCAACTTCGCCTTCTCAATAAAATATTACCAGAACATTCTGAACATTTTTATAAGGCTGGGTCGACCCCAGCGCCGGACTGATCTGAGAAAATAATCCTGCCTCTGCTAGGGACTGAACCCAGGCCTCTGTCTTGTGAGGAAAGCTTGCCAACGACTATGCCATCACAGCTAGAAACACGTATTGGGACTATTCATTTTGGGACTATACTTCTGAATGCTCTACGAGAAGTAAGTCGTTTGCGAGAACCAAATGATGACTGTGAATCTACAACTATGGTTAAGCTGTGAGAACAGCAAGCTAAAAGAGGTCTGGCCAAACAAGAACACTAAGCAGGAAGCCAAAGAAGATTAATAAACCAACACAGAACTGGTGTCGTTAGCTGCTACACACTGCAGGATTTGCTGAGGAGGGGATTCGAGCACTTATGGACTGAATGGTTCGATGTGCAATGAGGATGATCTGTCGACTAACTAACTAACTAACTAAACTTAACTAACTAACTAACTAACTAACTATCTAACTAACTAATTAGACTTGTCAGTTCTTGACTTAGATCAGCCAGAAACATGTATGTATTTATCTATAAACACATGTACACAAATACATGTGTTAACATCACATAACAACAAAATCTGTATCAATATCACATAACAACAAGACCTGTGTCAACATCACATAACAACAAGACCTGTATCAACATCACATAACAACAAGACCTGTGTTAACATCACATAACAACAAGACCTGTGTCAACATCACATAACAACAAGACCTGTATCAACATCACATAACAACAAGACCTGTGTTAACATCACATAACAAGGCCTGTGTCAACATCACATAACAACAAGACCTGTGTCAACATCACATAACAACAAGACCTGTGTCAACATCACATAACAACAAGACCTGTGTCAACATCACATAACAACAAGACCTGTGTTAACATCACATAACAAGGCCTGTGTCAACATCACATAACAACAAGACCTGTGTCAACATCACATAACAACAAGACCTGTGTCAACATCACATAACAACAAGACCTGTATCAACATCACATAACAACAAGACCTGTGTTAACATCACATAACAAGGCCTGTGTCAACATCACATAACAACAAGACCTGTGTCAACATCACATAACAACAAGACCTGTGTCAACATCACATAACAACAAGACTTCGTCTCAACATCACAGAACAAGACGTGTCAACATCACATAACAACAAGACCTGTGTCAACATCGCATTACAACAAGACCTGTATCAACATCACAGAACAATAAGATCTGTGTCAACATCACATAACAACAAGACTTGTGTCAACATCACATAACAACAAGACCTGTGTCAACATCACATAACAACAAGACCTGTGTCAACATCACATAACAACAAGACCTGTGTCAACATCACATAATAACAAGACCTGTGTCAACATCACATAATAACAAGACCTGTGTCAACATCACATAACAACAAGACCTGTGTCAACATCACATAACAACAAGACCTGTGTCAACATCACATAACAACAAGACCTGTGTCAACATCACATAACAACAAGACCTGTGTCAACATCACATAACAACAAAACCTGTGTCAACATCACACATGTCTAGACTTGTTTTATGCCTCCAGTCTTCTTTTATTGGACAGCGCATCGACCACTATGCCATCATGACCAGAAACACGTATGTGTTTATCTATAATCACATTTACACAAATACATAAACTTGTACACATGTGTAGGCTTGTTTATACCTCCAGTCTTCTTTTATCAGACATCAAGCGAACCTCAACCTCTGTTCTAGAAGAGTCTAGTCTGTCTCGGAGCTGTGACTGTGAGTCCAGAAACCTGTTGACGTCCTCGAGCTTACGATTGAGCTCTAGTCGATACTTGGCCTCCAGCTCTGACCTCAGGTCTCCCTCTGATGCAGCAAACCTAGTCTGAACGAGAGATCAAGGAAACATTGTTTATTTACATGATGGTAACCAAATTAGTGCACAAAAGAATTCAGGAACTTACTAATAAAAGAACAAGTACATCAACAGGATGTCTAAAAACTAAAGATGGCAAAATCATAATAGAAAAAGATCAGATTCTACATGTATGGACAGATTATGTGAAAGACCTGTATAATGATAACAGGGAGGAACAGTATGCTATTAGATTTAATAATGAAGGACCAGAAATTTTAAAGATGGAGGTTCAAAATGTTCTTAAGCATATGAAAGCTGGCAAGGCCCCCGGTGCAGATAACATCACAACAGAAATGATTAAAGCTTTAGAGGAATTTGGACTAGAGCAAGTCACTAGACTGCTGAACACATTATATGATACTGGAGATATACCTTCTGAATTATGTAATTCTGTATTTATTGCAATCCCAAAGAAATCAGGAACCTTAGAATGTGATCAACATAGAACAATTAGTATAATGAGTCACATCACAAAGATTTTGTTACGAATTATCATGCAAAGAGTGAGGAAGAAAATACAACCTGAAATAGGGGAAGAACAATGTAGGTTTGTAGAAGGAAAGGGTACAGTAAATGCTGTTTATGCTGCGAACAGTTATTGAACGTGCTTTAGAAGTAAACAAGGATATACATCATTGCTTTATTGACTACACAAAGGCTTTTGATAGAGTTAGACATGTCAACATTGTGGATATGCTTGCAGATCTACAAATTGATGGGAAAGACATTAGACTTATAAAAAACATATATTGGAAACAACAAGCTGTCATAAGGATTGATAATGAAGTAGGACAATATCAACCTATTAAGAGAGGTGTTAGGCAGGGATGTGTAATGTCTCCAGATCTTTTTTCCCTATACAGTGAAAATATTTTCAGAAATGTAGAAGACCTAAATGGAATCAGCATTGGAGGACGAAACATAAATAACATTAGATATGCAGATGATACAGTATTGATTGCAGACAATGCACAGGATCTGCAACAATTAGTAGACGCTGTGGTTGTACACAGTGAGCAGCTGGGGTTGGAATTAAATTGTAGGAAGACACAGGTTATGGTCGTCACTAGGAAGAACGAAGTACCACAATGTAATATACAAGTAAATGGGAATATTCTTCAACAAGTGAATCGGTTCAATTATCTCGGAACAGTCATAACATCTGATGGCAGATGCCTTGAAGAGATTAGAACAAGAATCGCCATTGCGAAAGTAGCCTTTAGCAAGATGAAAAACATTCTGACCAATAAAATGATGTCAATTGAAACGAGAAAAAGAGTGTTGAGGGGATACATAGAGCCTGTTCTTTTGTATGGATGTGAAACTTGGACAATGTGCAGTCAAGCTGAAAAACATCTGATGACTGCAGAAATGTGGTTTCTGAGGAAAATGCAAAGAATACCATGGACAGATAGAAAAACCAATGACCAAGTACTACAAGAGACAAATGAAAATCGTAGATTGATTAGAGAAATTAGACGTAGACAGTCAAACATTTTTTGGACATGTTATGAGAAGAAATGGACTGGAGAACTTAGTGACAGCTGGCAAGATCGAAGGGAACAGACCAAGAGGAAGACCGAGAGGAAAATACCTGGATGGCTTGGCCACATGGCATGGACGAGACAGGAACACTGAGCTGATCCACGACTCTGGTGATCGAGTGAAATGGCGAATCATGACCGCCCACGCTTTCTGGCATCTTCTTCTTCTTCTTCAGCGTTCCGAGCCATTGAGGTTCTTTGCTGCAAATACAATCTGTCTCCATTCGTCTCTCTGGTGGACCTTCTCTTGCCAGTCGTTGATTCCAAGTGCTTGTAGGTCTGTATGTATATTATCTCTCCACCGCCTTCTTGGTCTACCTCGGGGTCTACGGTCATTTATTTCCTGAGTGTAAGCGAGTTTTGTTTCCCTATTATCTTCCATTCTTTCTATATGCCCCAGCCATTGTAGTCTATTAGCCTTCATGATACCAGTGATTAGCGGGGACTTAAACAAATCATAAATGTCTTTGTTACTTCTTCTTTTCCACTCTCCACTTTGTGTATCCCTAATGGGTCCAAAGATGCGTCTTAAAATTTTGTTCTCAAAGGTTTGTAACAAGGCTTCGTCTCCTTTCGTTGTACTCCAGGTTTCAGAGCCATACAGCACAACTGGTCTGATCAGTGTTTTGTATATTGTGATTTTGGTGTTACGAGATAGCGCCTTTGATTTTAGTAGATGTTGTAGTGCATAGTATATCTTATTTCCAGAGTTGATTCTAGTTTGTATTTCTTCCCTTATGATGTTGGAGCAGTTGAAGATTGTACCCAGGTATTTGTATGTTTCCGTTCTTTTAATGGTCATATTATCTATTTGTATGTGGCCAGAGTTTTTAGCCATTCCGTCTCTTGAAATTACCATATATTCTGTCTTATCTTGGTTGATAACCAGCCCCATCTGTTGGGCTTTTTCCTTTAAGTGAGTCAATATTTCTAATGTCTTTTGTTCACTTTGCCCTATAATATCTATATCATCTGCATAACCAAGCAGCTTGGATGTTCCTCCAATATCACATTCCTCCTTTACCTTCCTTACAACTTTCTCTAGAGCCAGATTGAAGAGTAGCGGCGATAGTGCATCACCCTGTTTCAAGCCAGATGTTATTTGGAAGGGGTCTGATTTCCTGCCTTTATATGTTACTATATTATAAGTATCTTCCATGCATAGTTTGGTCATGTTAATTAACTTCCTTGGTATTCCAAATTCCTGCATAACATTCCATAGACTATTCCTATGGACACTATCATAAGCCTTTTTAAAATCCACAAAAATGTTATGGAGATCTCTTTTATATTCCCAATGTTTCTCGGCTATTTGTCGTAAGATAAATATCTGATCTATTGTTGATCTGTTTTGTCTAAAACCCGCCTGGTAGTCACCTAATATGTCTTCTGAATATGGTTTTAGTCTATTTAGTAATACTGCGGATAGTATCTTATAGCTTGTGGACAGTAGTGATATTCCTCTATAATTTCCACATTGGAACTTGTCTCCTTTCTTAAAGATAGGTATCAATAATGACTCTTTCCAGTCATGGGGTAATTCTTCTGTCCTCCAGATTTTTATTATTAGTTCGTATAGCTTTAGATGTAATGCATGGCCACCTGCCTTTATAAATTCAGCAGCAATTCCATCAGTCCCAGTTGCCTTATTGTTTTTAAGTCGTGTGATTACATATAGGATTTCTTCAAATGTAGGTTCTTCAATTTGTGGTTCGCATGTTAGAACCTCTTCCTGTGGGAAAATGTTACTTGGAGCTTCACAATTTAGTAATTCAATAAAATATTCTTTCCATGTGTTGCACATTTCCTCATTGGTATTTATCATATTCCCATTTTTGTCTTTTAAACCATATGTGTTTTGTTGGTGCCCTCGTTTCATTGACTTCAGTACTTTAAAAAATTTTCTGGATTCATTTTTCTGGTGATTAGTTTCCATATCTTTGATTATATTACTCATATATTCTCGCTTCTGCTGTCTGACTATTTTTGTAGCCTCTTTACATTCATTTCTATAATGCTCTTCCTTTTGGATGTTATTGATGTCATTTAACCATACATGTCTGGCATTCTTCTTCCTAGTGACTGCTTCTTCACATTTTTGATTGAACCATCTGTTCTTTCTATGCGTGGTTAACACACCGAGACATTCTTCTGCGGTAGATTGAATTGTATTCTTGATGTTCAACCAAGTTTGGTCAACGCTTTCCTCCAAAGGGTTTTGCAAAGTTTCAAGTTTACATTTTATTTCATCTGTAAATTTCTCTTTGACTGTAATGTCTTGTAGTTTTTCTCTGTTATATGTTGGGTGTAATCTTTGTAATTTAGTATAGAAAGCTCTCTTAAGTTTTATTTTAAATTTTGCTCCAACGAGGAAATGGTCACTGTGGCACTCAGCTCCTCTATAACTTCTGACTTGCTGTATGTTTGATGCATTTCTGTTGTTAATTAAAATGTGATCTATTTGATTATAGGTTCTCTTGTCACATGATTTCCAAGTTTGTTTGTGTATATCCTTTCTTTGTAGTCTGGTACTGCTAATCTGCAGTCCTTTGGCTTCTGCCAGGTTGATGACTCTCCATCCATTATCATTTGAAGTTGTATGTAGGCTTTCCATACCGGCCACTTTTTTATTAGTTTGCTCTCTACCTATTTTTGCATTGAAGTCTCCCAGCACAATCAGGATGTCCTGTTTGGGGGTTTCTTCTATGACATCTTCCAGATCATTATAAAAGTCTTCTTTAATATCATCTTCTTTCTCTTCAGTAGGTGCATGTACATTAATCATCGTTATATTTTTCCATTTACCTTTTATTCGTAATTTACTAATCCTGTCATTAAAAGCTTTAAAGTTTAAAACGTTCCCCCATAACTCTTTTTTGATGACAAATCCTGTTCCTAATTCATGTTTATTTTGGGTGTTTCCTCCATATATTATAATCATTCCATTTTGCTCTAAAGTACCCTCTCCTGGCCACCTTATTTCTTGAATTGCTGTGATATCCATTTGATATTCAACCAGCTCCCGGGTTAGTTCTTCGGCCGCTCCAGCTCGATATAGTGTCCGTACATTCCATGTTCCAAATCTCAAAAGTCCTTTAACGTTCCAAAGTCGTTGTCCAGATAAGTCAGTCCGATATCGAGGCTCATGTATTTGTTTCGTAACAAAGAAAGGTTTTTACAAAGGTGGGGATGTTAACCCCACGCTTCAACCCCCAACCTGGAGGACCAGGGTGTTTCTCTTTGTCTGTTCTCTACCCTTTGGGAGGCCCTGCTGGTAGCTACGCTACCGCCGGCATAGAATGTTGGTGATTGTTGATAATAAATGATTATTAAAATAAACAACAGTAACAAGACACAGATGCCAAATAATTATTATTAATGTAAACAACAATAACAAGAGATGCAACAAAAACAAAAGACTATTAACACCAACTAATAAGACAGAAGGCCTGAAACTTTGGTCGGCAACTGGTCTAGGATGGAAGCTCCAACAGGTGGATAGTTAGATCATAGCTTTGTTGATCCGGCAGTTGCAGCTGCTTGTCTTGTTCCAAATGTATTAGTGTTACCTTACCTCTGGAGTTAACTAGCAAGGCCGAGAGAAATATCATGTGCATAAGCAACACATAGTTTTTACAAATTATCCCAGGCTTTATGTTATGGAAAGGTATAACTCCATCCATGGTCTGGTAGTAGTTATTATGTCTTTTTTGAAGCACAATGTAACAAACAAACTATCATCTGTCAAGACAGCAAGGTGCCAGTAGACTACAGTACAGTACAGTACAGTACAGTACAGTACAGTACAGGACAGTACAGTACAGTATAGTACAGTACAATAAGACAAACATACCAAGAAACTAACACGTACAAAAAGACAGAGGTGCCAAATAATAATTATTAAACATATGGGTGCAGGTCTCTCAGGGGTTACAACACTTTCTCCGTAATCCCGTTTATCACGCAGAGTCTCATAGCGGACGAGAGCTGGAAGCGGTTAGACCCCTGCTGGTAAAAACTACTGAGCGTAAACTTGCCAAGAAATCAACAGACAGCTGAAAGATGCTGCTGTTGACAGCGATGTCCTGTAAAGGATATGCGGGAAAAAAAAACAAAAAACATATGGGTGGTTTCTGTCCCGGATGCTGTCATGTACGCTTTGACCTGTGAATCTGGTGGCCATTGTTGGTAAATCAGGGATGTATCGCAGGGCCTGGCATGAAGTGTTTCTTGTGCAACAGAGTCTCAATCTCACTGCTTCGTTTTGCACCTTGTCCAACCTTTCTAGCTGTGACAGGATCTAAAGCATGGGTTCCAGAAATATTTCCGACAATGGTATGAATGTTGGCAAAAGTGTTTTGTTGCCAAATGGAACTATTTTGAAGCAATGCAGTATAGTGTCAATGAGGAGCCATGGTAGGCACAGTGGAGAGCGTGCTTGCTTGTCAACCCACTAGTAACGTGTTCAAATCTCTTTCAAAGTTGGAATAGGCTCCCAGATTGACCCAGCCTAAAATGGGTACCATGAAATGTCCAGGGAAATAAAGGCGGCAGGTTTTATACTGAAAACATAACACGCTGGGTGCTGATTGGTCTACAATTATGTTGCTAGCCACATGCACCCAATATGGCCCATGGTGTGAAACAGGTTCTTCACTTTACTTGTAGTGTCACATGGTTGGATTGTTACTAATTTTTATACAATAAACACATCCAGGAAAGTTCTTGAAGCTACAAAGGAATTGCAAAATAAAATATACGAAAATAAACGACAAAAATAGTTACCATTCCCAAACATACAAAATAGTGGTGAAGAAAGCTATAATAATAATAATAAAATAAATCAAAGTGAAATACTGAATGTTGTCTCCGTTCACAAATTATATATACTAACAAATCAAAACCAAGGTCCAGAACACTTCAACACAATTTAATCAACCACAAGAAATTACAAGATGAGATAGCAAACATAACAGGTTCTTATAGTCCAATCATGTGGCATTGATGATCATGTCTATTCACAGTTTTGTCTTCTGTCTCATGTACTGCCAGTCATTTCTGATATTGATGTTTATCTATGCCATGATCTCAAACTGTCCAGCATCTTCTCTCTGGGTCTTTCTCTCCCTCTCCTTCCCTTCAACTTTCCCAATGTTACAATGTACTCTTATCTTTCTCCCTCTCATGACATTTCAAAAGTATGTGGACTGTCTTCTTCTGATGTGAGTAATCAGTTCTCTTTGTGAGTTGAAGCTTCATTGAAGCTGTCTTCATTACACTTGGATCCAACAGCAAACAAAAAAAAAGTTAGCTGTTTGTTCTTTTACGAGATATTTCAATCAACCCCAGCATTTGTTTACTAGAGAATTTTACATTCAGTAATTTGAACTTGCTTTATAAACGGTCAACACTTGTACAATAGAAATCAACATAAAGCCATCTGCTCCCAAATGCCTGTGGCTGTTCTTCTAGACAGATTCCATCCAAGGTCACAGGTTCTATCTAAATGTGGGCAGGTTTTTGTCAAAATGCTAAAGTGAAATTCTACAAATACAACCAAATGTGAGATGAACTACCAAATCTGTGGTGTTGAATACTACAGCAAAATTCTACAACCTGAACCAAATGTGAGATAAGATACCAAACATGAGGTGACAAATAGTACAAAACAATACTACAAACTACTACCAAAAGTGAGATGAGATACCACACATATGTGACCACAAGAAGCAGACTTCTACAAGCAATTTGTAAATGATGTGACCACAAGAAGCAGAAGTCTACAAGCTACCTGAGATAACTGATGAATATCATTGGTTTTGGCATCTTTGTGACCATTGGTCATACTGTCAACATGTCCTGATCCACCCAAATCCTAGTGATGAGTATTTGTCGCATACACATACACATGTATTAGCATATAATTATGAGACACAGAACAAACACTTTTTTTCACATTAAGTTTTGAAAGGTGGAACTAATTTGTGAAAGTTTACCATTCAAATCCACATTGAACCTGGCCAAAGATTAAATGTAAATGACCTGCATTCATTCATCCTAATGTATTTCTTCTGTCAATACCACTGACATTTTTGTGTTGGTCGCTGCTTGAATTTCTTATATTTCATACTCTTGATTTGTCTTTGTCTGATGTTTTCCCTAAATCTGCCTGCCTGTCTCTCTTTTTGAGTTGACTCACCTCTGACCTTATCTGAGCCAATTCCTTTGTGTTCCTATTTGTCTGAATCTATCCATCTTTGTTATTATCACTTGTATCGATCCATAACACTTCCCCCCCCCCCCCCCCAAAAAAAAAAAAAGTCTTGTAACAGGAATCTGGGTATGTGAAGTATTGAGACCATCACATTTTGTAGTCCTGAGTGTATGGAGGAATATATGGCCAGTCTTTGTCTTCCATAGCTAACGACAAGACTGACATCAAATGTTTATCTGATCGTGCAGATCTAGTCCTGATCTTATCTGTCTCAATGTATACATTTGATGTGTTCCCCCATGTTATTAGTATTAATACTTTATATAAAACTTTCTATCGAATACTACATGTTCCATTATATTTTACGTGAAACCTTCTATCAAACGTTATATGTTTCAGTATACTTTATGTGAAACCTATCTAGTGTCACATATTGATTACTGACGTTAAGAACTAACATCATTGCACTCAGGACCATCCCACATCTTCAGAAGCCACCAAAGAATTCTCAGCTGATTATTCCAGTAGAAATTTGATTAAGAGCCTACCTGACATTTCCTCTATGCTTTGAGTATCATCCAGACCATTTACTTATTTCCTTGTGAGCCAGTCTTTCGTGATACGGATACTCTGTTCAGCTGCACTCTCTGTCCGATGTCAGAGAGCTTTCACTATATCACCTTTATCATAAAGAGGCTTTCCTCTCGCAGGATGAACAGCTTTATCATTGTTCCACACACCTGTGTGCCCCGGGCAGAAACTCCACGATATGCTCACGATCCACGTCCTTACGAGTGCTGCTAACCACTACATTCAGAACATGCCTGCCTTGCACTTTCCAAAGCATACTTTGTGAGTCGCTTACAAACACAACATGTCTGGCGCAGCTGTCCTCCAACTGTCAGAACGTTGTCGTCACAACCTCAACCTTTATTCTCATGCTAGATGTTGTAGCACCATATTAAATATTAAATGTTCCAGTATACTGTATGTGAAACAATTGATTGAATTACGCAAGTGCTCAGATTAAAAGAATTCACATAAAGACATCACTCAATCAATCAATCAATCACTCAATCAGAGAAAACCAAACTATACTGTATCAAATCATACATGTGCTCTGATTAAAAAGAATACATATGTTAACATCATTCAATCACTCAATCAGCCAATCACTCAATTGGAGAAAAGAAAACCATGTACAAACCTGAGCTGTTGCCCCTCCCATCTTGACTTTATTTTTGGTGGACTTGAGGTGCATTTTCAGTGTACTGACATCCTTCTGTAGCTGCTGGTTTCTGAAAATGTGACGAGAGCATTACTGTAAATATATTTAAAAAATGCTACCGTACACAAGCTAACAAAGATTTGCACATTCACTACACTGACTGGCACTTTGCCATCTTGATAGACCACAGTTGGTAAAATGGAAGTTATACCTCTCCATAACACAAAGCCTGGGCTGAATTTAGAGACTGTGTTGCCCTTGCAGCATGATCCCTTTCTCTGTCTGCCTAGTTCACTCCAGAGGAAAGGTCATACCAATACATCTGGAACAAGGCAAGCTGCAGAAGCTGCCAGATCAGCAAAGCAATACTCAAACTGTCCCCATGATGGACCTTCCATCTTAGACCAGTTGCCGACCAAGGCGCAGGGGCCTGGTCTGCGCCGCCATGACATTTTGTCTTTAGGTTGCATTTCCTCACATTAGGATAAGGCTTGTATCCTTCCAATTACACTCCTCCGCCTGAAACCGTTGGCACAATGTGGGGTGTCAGGTTTGGTGAAAGCCGCTGACAGAAAGCAGGTAGTACCGTCTACTGTCATACACTAGCTCAGCCATATCTGACTAAGACACATACACTAATACTGATGCAAAAACATACACCACATACACATACTAAAACACTCATGTACAAACACTCAGCAAGTTGTTTGAACTGTTTCGAGTTATCTTAATGATAAATTGCTGGTGAAGAATCGTTATACTGGCATGCTATCTTCTTCATTCCCCTTTAAAAGGGGTGTGTTACATCGGTTAGTGTGTCTGACATTGGCATGCATTTGTGTAAAGTCTGCTTTCTCTAGACAGATTCCATCCAAGGCAATGGGCGCTATCTACCCATGGGTAGGTTTTCCTTCCAAACAATATCATAGGGTGCAGAGAATGGGCAGAGGGCCTTCACAAGTTCAAATGCAATAGCCAATAGAAGATCACTCACACCCTGGCGATGTAATAATATACACTGATAGGTCTGTGGTAAGAGGTAAAAAGAGTGGATGGAGTTTAATTGCAAAGTTAAATGAACACTCTAAAAACAAAGGAGAGTTTGGCATTTGCTACTCAACATCTAGCATGAGAATGGAAGTTGAGGCTGTGATGGCAGCCTATTGTTGGTTGGATGACAGCACAGCTAGACATATTGTGTATTTAACGGACTCACAAAGTACATATCGGAAAGTGGAAACTGAAATGTTCCAGGTGCAGTGGCTAGTATTGCTTGACATGACAAAAATAGCAAGCATATCATGGATTTTCTTCCCAGATCATGCAGGCGTGCAGGGCAATAAACAGGCTGATAGATTAGCCACTGCTAAAAGTGATGTGGTGGGGGATTCTGGAATCAGGTGTGAATGCAGCTGAACATACACAGTGTGCATGTCTGGGAAGACTGGCTCAGCTTAGAGTAAGTAGAGGGTCTGGATGATACTAAACACAGAGGAAAAGACAGGCAGCACATTGCTACTGAAATTATCAGCATGGGAACTCTTCGGTGGCTTCTGAAGAGTGGGACAAAACATGTGCGGGCGTTCATCAACAACAGATGTAATCATTTTATGATGTTTAACAACAGATCTCTTCACTTTATGATGTTCATCAACATAATACTCAGTCTAATTGTCAACAAACTACATTTGGTGTAGTTGACCAAACACAACAATGAAGTATGACTTACTTTGTCATCTCCACCTCCAATCTACTCTCCAGAGATTTTCGTTCTTCATTTGCCAGGGTGGCACGGTTCTTCACCTGCCAAAGTTAGTGAACATTACAGGTTACTATTTGTACAATATTTTCCTTTTAAATGTTACAAATTGTTAATATTTTTCTTTTAGATGTTACAAATTGCTATTTGTACAATAGTTTCATCTCAGATATTACAGATTATTATTTGTCAAATATTTTCCTCTCACATTGTTTTATTCATGTTGAACTAAAGGAGTTCTCAAATGTTTATCAGAAAGGTATCACATCACTGCTGCAATTTTCTAAGGTAATAACTCCAGTATTCCAGCAATATCAATGATGATAAATCCATGGGTTAGAAAAAGTTAGTTACATATCCCTTACAGGTCGTTGTCAACCCCAGTATTTGTTGACTATTTGTGATTTCTTAGCAACTTTACGTTTAGCAGTTTGCCATTGCTTTCTGAATAACTGGCACTCATACCATTGCATGGAAACCAATGCAAGGCAGTTGTGCTTCGACCATGATATGCCAAATTACAAACTGTATTCGAAAACCCTGTGCCACAGAGCTGGCGAATTTAGCTTAATAACAGCAGTTATTTAATTTAGTCATGTGTGTACATTCTCTCTCTCAGATGTGCTTGATGATCTATACATCTTTATCTGAATGCTTTTTTTTGTTCTGAATGCTTTTGGAATTCATCATGACACCCAGGAGACTGCAGCCAGAGACCGAAATTCGTGACGTGCATCATTACGCAAGGGTGCAGTCACGTGTGAGGCAATCAGGACTGTAAGAGCTGTGAAGAAAAGGCAGGACAGAAAAACCACTGCAGGAAATCCTTCTCCAGAAACGTCTAGCATTCTTTGTCCACATTTTCAAAGAACATTTCGAGCCAAAATAGCCTTATCAGCCATCTTAAAAGTCATGGCTCCATACTTTCAACCCCACTGGATTAAATGAATGGTTATCATCATTCTTGATGGACAAACAACACATCTTTATCTCTGATGTGCTTATATGGTCTACAAATCTTCATCGCAGATGTGCTCATATGGTCTATAAATCTTTATCACAGATGTGTTTAATATGGTCTACAAATTTCCTTCTCAGATAGGTTTATCTGATCAACAAATATTTATCTCTGATGTGCATACATGATTTACAGATCTCCCCATTAGATATGCTTATATGGTCTACAAATCTTTATCTCAGATATATTTATGTGATCCTCACATCTTTATCTCAGATGTGCTTATATGATCTACAAATCTCTGTCAGATGTGCTTATATGGTATAGACATCTCCCTGTCAGATGTGCTTATATGATCTGAAAATCTCCATACATCCACAATACACATATCCACTTAACAATACATACACACATGCATAATTGTTCAGATTCACCCACTATACACACATACACCCATTCATTCAACAACTCTCACACATACTCAATAATTTACACACATGCTCACACAAACCTCCACAAGCTGAGACTCTGAACTCTGCTTGCTTCTTTCAAGGTCAGCTATCTGCAGAAACAAAAGGTCACCCATTTAGTTATCTATTACTTGTGATATCTATTACTATTGTAAGTATCTTGTAACAAGACTGTCTTGTGTGTCATACTATTGTATGTGATTGTTAATGAGGCTGTGTCTTATATGTCTCATTATTGTGTCTTCTGATGATAATGTCTTGTGTATCTCTTTGTGGTAAATATCTTCTGTTGAGACTGTCTTATGTATATCATTATGGTGAATGTCTTCAATGACACTGACTCATGTATCTCATTATGGTAAGTATAATGCTATGATATTTCTCTCTTATTTATCTCATTATGATGTCTTGTGATGAGGCTGTCTTATACATCTCATTAAGGTAAGTATAATGCAATGATATTTCTCTCTTATTTATCTCATTATGATGTCTTGTGATGAGGCTGTCTTATACATCTCATTAAGGTAAGTATTATGTGATAATGGAGCTACAGACTTGGTGCTTTGTGCAGCGCTTTCGGCGGGTCGCCCTGCGGAAAGAGACCGAGCCATATGGGGTAAAACCAGGGTCAATGAAGTCTTTCTGGTGACTGCCGATTCCATCGATAACGAACTGTATATTTTGTGGAGGACTTTTGTATTGGCATTCTGGCGGCGGCATTATGCAGTGTACCTGTGTGGGCTATTGGCTTGCCGATACTCCTGTCTATTCCATTGTTCACATAGAGAGGAGCATTTTGTGTGATATTCACTGGCACAGGAAAGGAGCATAATGGGGATGACCCGTTGCCATGAAGTTGGAACCGCGACTAACTAACTATTATGTGATAATATTAATCTCTTATTTATCTCATTATGGTAAGTTTCTTGTGATGAGACTGTCTTATGTGTTTACTAAAGTATCTTGCGATGAGGCTGTCATATACATCTCATTAAGGTAAGGTACATTAAGGTACATTATGTGATAATAATCATCACTTATTTTTCTCATTATGATAAATTTCTTGCGATGAGGCTGTGTCACATGTTATTTTGAATATGTCTTGCTAATGTATTTTGAGATAAGACTACATATCATTGCAGCATCATGTATTTACCTAATGTATCTTATTCTTTTTCTTTCATTCAATTTAAATTTATTGTCTATATCTGCAATATGGTTTCTTGCATAACTTCATTGTTTTTTTTTTCCAGTTCACTCAGTGGTCCATACAGTTTAAATATATCTTATGATAAGACTGTCTCATTACAGAAAGTGTAAAGGATGCACATACACATGAAAACAAATGAAAACAAATGGGGCCTAATAACCCACAGATGGGTGAGTTATATTGTACTCTGATTTTTCTGATATGTCACTGATATAAGAGAGTCCATAGGAGTCTCAATATATGAAGCCCATAAACAGGCACTCTCCCGCAGTTTATACTTCACTTCGACACTGCAAGATACAAGAGGAACATGATGTGATGATGATGATGATGATGTAGAAAATGTCCATGTCTAAGTGTCAGAGCCTGAAGACGAGAGCAGACAAAGGTAATCCCACATCAGATACTGCTATGCCATTGGGATATGAAGTGTAATTCATTCATTCATTCATTCAGTAGCATGTCCTTTGCAGAACCTCGCTGCCATAACAACTCTCCGGAAATCTGCTCGATCACAAGCAAGATGTCCTGCATCTGATACACCCATCTGGAGATCATCCACCACATCCTGCACCCATCGTCTCTTTGGCCTTCCTCTTCCTTTTCCTAAGGCATATACCCTCCATTATTGTTCTCTCCAAACTTTCATGACGTTTCAAGTGGCCAAAATATATCAATTTTCTTTGTTTTATCGTCTTTAATAGCCAACCCTCTTCAATATTCAGCTCTTGAAGTATGGATGCATTTGTTCTTTTCTTTACCCAAGATATTCTTAGAACCCGATTATAACATTTATATTCAAAAGCATTTATGCGCTGTTCAGCTTGTTTAGTAAGTGTCCAGGTCTCACAGGCGTATGTTGCAATGGGAAAGATGCATGCTCTTAAAAATCTAATTTTTGTAGTTCTATCTGTCCCACTCCATAATTTATTCAGTTGTTTTAGTCTTTGAAGAGCAATTGATAGTCGCCATTTAATTTCTTTAATTGTGTCACCATTGTTGGTAATCAATGACCCAAGATATTCAAAATTTTCCACCACCTCCAATCTTTCCTCATTAACATATATTTCTTTCTCCATAGTAGTTTTATCTGTATGCCTTCACATATTCTGACTGGCACCTTGCCGTCTTGACAGACGATAAGTTTGTAAAATGGAGTCATACCTCTCCATAACACAAAGCCTAGGCTGAATTTAGAGACCATGTGTTGCCGATGCAGCATGATCACATATTCTAGGCCTTGACATATGAGATGGGTTGGCCAGTTTTCTTTTTCATCACCGTTGCTTCCCTGACAATTCATTAAAAAAAGTTGTCTGGTACCTAATTTTATGAGGCTGAGCCGACACAGAGCCGTACTGGTTGGAAATAATAATAAACCTTAAGAAAACACATAAGATAGTCTCATCACAAGACACCACAATCAGATAAATAAGACATCACAAGACACTAATCATAGGGAAACACTTAAGACAGTCTCATGTCAAGACACCTTAGAGAAACACGTAAGTCAATGTTAAAGATTGAAGACGGACCACTGTCGCTATATTTTACTGTTTTCATTGTGACGGCATATGCTACCGTCGTCTCTACAAAAGCACCTATGTGAATGTTAATAGCAACAACAATTAAACACACACAAAAACTGTATAAACCAAAGATATAAATATAAATGTGAAACTGATGCTTGAATAGTAACGGTTTATAGAATATCATGCTATAAATATATGATGATAAAAATATGGTTAAAATATATGTAGAAACATACTAGTCCATATTAGCCAGTAAGGTCACTGAACGGAGAATTTAAAAACCTGGCAATGTTGCATCTTGTGGTGACTGACACAACACTTTCACACGGCATCTGGTAGCAAGTCCTGAGCACAATGTTGCTCTCATCACACTTCGATAAAAAGGATTCTTGATCCATCTTTTGCAACTTCCCCTGCCTCATGCATTTTCATGCCTAATGTATCTTTCATGCTGTGACCACCATAGTATTCATCTTCCCCTGCCTTTATCTTCCAGAAACCTGCCTTTCATAACTGTGTGATATTTGATGTGACCAAAGTATCTTAGTTTCTGAGACATAATAGTGTTTATGAAACAGATGTTTTCCATGTTCAGATCTGCTAGGATGTCAGTATTTTTGTTATATTTTAGTTTCTGAGACTTGATTCTGTTTATGAAACATGTTTTCCATATTCAGATCTGGTAGGATGTCAGTATTTTTTGTTCTTTTTGATTCACAAAATTTAAAAAAATCTTTCCATAACATTTAAGTTCAAAAGATCAATTGTTCATCTTTCGGTGTTTATGAAATTGTTCATTCTTCTACCTATTCATTTGCTCGACACTTGCCTATGTCTGCAATATTGTCTCTTGCATGAAATTCATTGTCATAGTTCACTCAGTGGTCCATATCTTCCACTGTTGTTTCTCTAAGCCAGAAGGTCTGCCTAGATGAAATGGTCCATGATTCACATATGTCTATTGTCACAGGAAATATACATGTTATCTCAATGTTTACTTTTACTTATTTGCTCATGTTTCAGGGGTTCGTCCTGCTATTTAAACTCTGCATGTCAATAGCCAGTCTCTTTGTAATTTCTTTTGAACAGTCCCTAGGGTTAATTATTTAATCCCTTCACTGTTGACTGTAGTGTTTGGTTGGCACAAAGTTATGTCCATGGACATTATCTTTTAAATATATACATCAAACATAAATATGGCATGATATACTCATTTGCAGACCTAACTTTAATTGTGATTTCATGCAGCACTCACAAATGAGACATGCTACACTTATTCTTATACATTTTAGTGTGATTTCACACAGCACTCACAAACTAGGCATGCTATACTCACCTGTCCCCTAAATTTTAGTGTGATTTCACACAGCACTCACAAACGAGGCATGCAACACTCTCTTGTAGAAGTGTGATTTCATGGAGCACTCACAAATGAGGCATGCTGTACTCACCTGTAACCTAACTATGAATGTGATTTCACACAACGCCATGCACACGTAGCATGCTGCACTCATTTACAAACCTCAAATTTTGTGCAGGATTTCATCCAACACACAGGCAAACGAGGCATGCTACACTCACCCGCAGACCTAACTTTGAACGAGATTTTGTTTCCAGGTCATAGAGAGTTTTGTGGTCTCGTGCTTCAACTTCATACATGACACGCGCGGCGGTTTCTTCCTACAATATTAGTTATGTCTATCAGAACAACAAACATCAACAGGAGCAGCTGCAGCAACAAACAACACAAGACAATTACAGTTTTCTTCACACAAGATTAGCAACATTAAAACACAAAACATACATCGCAGACAACAGACTTATTTCCACAATATTAGTATTTCTATCTCAACAACAACAAAAACAACAGTAACAACAACAGACAATACAAACAATACAGATTTATTTCTCCAATATTGGTATCTCCATCACAGCAATGACAGCAACAACAGTAACAACAACAGACAACACATATTTATTAGTACAATATTAGTATCTTCTGCAAGTACACACTAGCACCAAACCAAATGAAATTTACCAGGACTGAGGACTGACGAAAAGGAGAGAAAACTAAGTTAAGAGTTCACAGAAAACCAAAAAAAAACAAACTCTGGAACATGCATTTTGTCCCTGGACAAACTGGCGACAGCTGTGCTTTGAAAATTGTTCTTAAATGTTTCTATAATTACCATACATTTATGTTAGTAGACCTAATAAAGTGAACTCAAAAAGGTGCTACAGTCAAGCTTCTATTCTAAACAGATATGTTAAATTATGTGTTAATTAACTGCATTTAACATCAGCAAAAGAGAAAAATAACAAAATATCTGCTTAAGTACTAGAATAATGAAGACACCAAAAAAATAAAGCACAGTTTACTTCCTGGCATAACAAGTTGCTTAAAAGTCGACAGGGTCGACTTCTCTGCACTGGGTTTTATCCCATATGGATCAGTCTCTTTCTGCAGCATGGGCTGCCAAAGGCGTCGCACAAAGCACAAACTCCGTAGTTCTAGCGATGACCCCCAGGAGTCTCAGAAAAAATGCACTCGTGAACTGAAGGACGTATCCTGGAATCGAACCCACATCCTTCGGAGCCCGAAGCAGATGGCTTGACCACTTCGCCACGGAGACTCCCTTACTGCCTGGCATATTTTGCTGTAATCATCTCATTTTGTTCCTCTTGTACCTTGCGGTGTCGAGGAGAAGCATAAACAGCAGGAGAGTGCCTGTTTATGGGCTTCATATATTAAGATGTCAAGGTCTCACATCCGAGGTTGCGACGCGTTGTCTGTACCAACGCCAGACAACGCAACCCTGAGTGATGTTAAACACGGCAGAGAGAACGCGGCGTCTTCGACGACGCCCGGATAAGCAGCCACGCACAGCAATTGAGTTCACCCCGTGAACCTTGCAGGGGACACCAGCTGACGTGAGCGTGTAGCGTGTAGGACGCCAGAACTGGCAGACGGGCTTAGGTTGTTGAATGAACAGGTCGCATGGGTATGCGAGGCGTGTTTGAATCTGCATTGAGAGCTAGCCTGTACGACAGTGGGAGACTGGTTCGAACGCTTGAATAGTTTGACTTGTAAGTGAGATGTTTATTGCTTGCATGTATTATTATGTATTGTAGTGATATTGTTCATGCTGTAATGATTGCTATGGATTGTCAGTGCGCGATGTTTGTGTGATAATAAATGCCGAGCGTAAATAAAGTTTGTGAATAATACTTTCGGATATTCACTTCGTGTGATTTGATAGTTTGATATTGCTTCACACTTGCCAGAAAACGAGCTACTTATCTTGCTCTACGCAAGACTCTGACAAGTGCGTCAAGTACAATCTATTTAATGGGCATTACCTCGCTGTGACCCAGCTAGTCCGGTAGGTATCGGCTAAACTGGCCCGGGATCCACGTTCGCAATTGTCAGAGTCTTGCGTAGAGCAAGATAAGTAGCTCGTTTTCTGGCAAGTGTGAAGCAATATCAAACTATCAAATCACACGAAGTGAATATCCGAAAGTATTATTCACAAACTTTATTTACGCGCGGCATTTATTATCGCACAAACATCGCGCACTGACAATCCATAGCAATCATTACAGCATGAACAATATCACTACAATACATAATAATACATGCAAGCAATAAACATCTCACTTACAAGTCAAACTATTCAAGCGTTCGAACCAGTCTCCCACTGTCGTACAAGCTAGCTCTCAATGCAGATTCAAACACGCCTCGCATACCCATGCGACCTGTTCATTCAACAACCTAAGCCCGTCTGCCAGTTCTGGCGTCCTACACGCTACACGCTCACGTCAGCTGGTGTCCCCTGCAAGGTTCACGGGGTGAACTCAATTGCTGTGCGTGGCTGCTTATCCGGGCGTCATCGAAGATGCCGCGTTCTCTCTGCCGTGTTTAACATCACTCAGGGTTGCGTGTTGTTATGTTGTCTGGCGTTGGTACAGACAACGCGTCGCAACCTCGGATGTGAGACCTTGACAAAGATTCCCATGGAATCTGTACCTCAACAGGTGCAGACTACAGGTGGCTTGTCTGTAAGATCCTGCTCATCTGAACTTAAGTACTAACAAATTGTAACTCTACCAGAGGTCACTTGAAGTCACAGGTAGCAGAGGAACACAAGGAAAGTCACATAGGCTCTGACTATTTCAACATTAAAATTTTAACTTCTATCTACAAAGTTAGTTACAGGATGGTGCAATCAACCACAGCATTGTTTGGCTATTTATGATTACTGGGCAGTTTTATATTCAGCAGTTTAAGAACGTCCAACGCTTTATAACATTGAAATCAATGCTACACGATCTGCTTCCAAATCATCTAGAGCAGTGGTTCTCAACCGGTGGGGAATTCCCCTCCCCTCCAAGGGGGGGGGGGGGGGTATTTTAAGGGTTTGGGCGGGCGGGGGGAGGGGAGGGGAATTTAAATTATTTCAAGATCGTGTTAATACAAGAACTGATTTAAGTAGACCCGCAAATCACGTTTTATATAGACATCTAGATTTGTTCTAGTATGTGTTATTAAATTTAGCTTTCATTTTTACGTATACTGTGTAGGGGGGAATTTATAGGGAGGAAATATGAAAGGGGGAGGGGGTGTGACGTTCTGAAAATATGGTGAAGGGGTGCACGGACCAAAAAAGGCTTATTTACACACAGACGGGCAATAAAGAAATCTCACTTCTACATACAGACGGGCAGAAAGAAATCTCACTTCTACACACAGACAGGCAGAAAGAAATCTCACTTCTACACACAGACAGGCAGAAAGAAATCTCAATTCTACACACAGACACAGGCAGAAAGAAATCTCAATTCTACACACAGACACAGGCAGAAAGAAATCTCACTTCCACACACACAGACAGGCAGAAAGAAATCTTACTTCTAACACACACACACACACACAGGCAGAAAGAAATCTCAATTCTACACACAGACACAGGCAGAAAGAAATCTCAATTCTACACACAGACACAGGCAGAAAGAAATCTCACTTCAAAACATAGACAGGCAGAAAGAAATCTCACTTCTACACACACACACAGAGGCAGAAAGAAATCTCAATTCTACACACACACACAGGCAGAAAGAAATCTCAATTCTACACACACACACAGGCAGAAAGAAATCTCAATTCTACACACACACACAGGCAGAAAGAAATCTCAATTCTACACACACACACAGGCAGAAAGAAATCTCAATTCTACACACACACACAGGCAGAAAGAAATCTCACTTCTACACACACACACAGGCAGAAAGAAATCTCAATTCTACACACACACACAGGCAGAAAGAAATCTCAATTCTACACACACACACACAGGCAGGAAGAAATCTCACTTCTACACACACACACAGGCAGAAATAAATCTCACTTCTACACACACACACACAGGCAGAAAGAAATCTCAATTCTACACACACACACAGGCAGAAAGAAATCTCACTTCTACACACACACACAGGCAGAAAGAAATCTCAATTCTACACACACACACAGGCAGAAAGAAATCTCAATTCTACACACACCACACACAGGCAGGAAGAAATCTCACTTCTACACACACACACAGGCAGAAAGAAATCTCACTTCTACACACACACACAGGCAGAAAGAAATCTCAATTCTACACACACACACAGGCAGAAAGAAATCTCAATTCTACAAACACACACAGGCAGAAAGAAATCTCAATTCTACACACACACACACAGGCAGGAAGAAATCTCAATTCTACACACAGACACAGGCAGAAAGAAATCTCACTTCTACACACAGACATAGGCAGGAAGAAATCTCACTTCTACACACACACACAGAGGCAGAAAGAAATCTCAATTCTACACACACACATAGGCGGAAAGAAATCTCAATTCTACACACACACACAGGCAGAAAGAAATCTCACTTCTACACACACACACAGGCAGAAAGAAATCTCAATTCTACACACACACACAGGCAGAAAGAAATCTCAATTCTACACACACACAGGCAGAAAGAAATCTCAATTCTACACACACACACACAGGCAGGAAGAAATCTCAATTCTACACACAGACACAGGCAGAAAGAAATCTCACTTCTACACACAGACATAGGCAGGAAGAAATCTCACTTCTACACACACACACAGAGGCAGAAAGAAATCTCAATTCTACACACACACATAGGCGGAAAGAAATCTCAATTCTACACACACACATAGGCGGAAAGAAATCTCAATTCTACACACAGACACAGGCAGAAAGAAATCTCACTTCTACACACACACACAGAGGCAGAAAGAAATCTCAATTCTACACACACACATAGGCGGAAAGAAATCTCAATTCTACACACAGACACAGGCAGAAAGAAATCTCAATTCTACACACAGACACAGGCATAAAGAAATCTCACTTCTACACACAGACACAGGCAGAAAGAAATCTCAATTCTACACACAGACACAGGCAGAAAGAAATCTCAATTCTACACACAGACAGGCAGCAAGAAATCTTACTTCTAACACACACACACAGAGGCAGAAAGAAATCTCAATTCTACACACACACATAGGCGGAAAGAAATCTCAATTCTACACACAGACATAGGCAGAAAGAAATCTCACTTCTACACACAGACATAGGCAGAAAGAAATCTCACTTCTACACACACACACAGGCAGGAAGAAATCTCACTTCTACACACAGACAGGCAGCAAGAAATCTTACTTCTAACACACACACACAGAGGCAGAAAGAAATCTCAATTCTACACACACACACAGGCAGAAAGAAATCTCAATTCTACACACAGACATAGGCAGAAAGAAATCTCAATTCTACACACAGACATAGGCAGAAAGAAATCTCAATTCTACACACAGACATAGGCAGGAAGAAATCTCACTTCTACACACAGACAGGCAGCAAGAAATCTTACTTCTAACACACACACACACAGAGGCAGAAAGAAATCTCAATTCTACACACACACACAGGCAGAAAGAAATCTCAATTCTACACACACACATAGGCAGAAAGAAATCTCAATTCTACACACAGACATAGGCAGAAAAAAATCTCACTTCTACACACAGACATAGGCAGAAAGAAATCTCACTTCTACACACAGACAGGCAGCAAGAAATCTTACTTCTAACACACACACACAGAGGCAGAAAGAAATCTCAATTCTACACACACACACAGGCAGAAAGAAATCTCAATTCTACACACACACATAGGCAGAAAGAAATCTCAATTCTACACACAGACATAGGCAGAAAGAAATCTCACTTCTACACACAGACATAGGCAGAAAGAAATCTCACTTCTACACACAGACAGGCAGCAAGAAATCTTACTTCTAACACACACACACAGAGGCATAAAGAAATCTCAATTCTACACACACACACAGGCAGAAAGAAATCTCACTTCTACACACAGACATAGGCAGAAAGAAATCTCAATTCTACACACAGAGGCAGAAAGAAATCTTACTTCTAACACACACACACACAGGCAGAAAGAAATCTCAATTCTACACACAGACAGGCAGGAAGAAATCTTACTTCTAACACACACACACACAGGCAGAAAGAAATCTCAATTCTACACACAGACACAGGCAGAAAGAAATCTCAATTCTACACACACACACAGGCAGAAAGAAATCTCAATTCTACACACAGACATAGGCAGAAAGAAATCTCACTTCTACACACAGACATAGGCAGAAAGAAATCTCACTTCTACACACAGACACAGGCAGAAAGAAATCTCAATTCTACACACAGACATAGGCAGAAAGAAATCTCACTTCTACACACAGACATAGGCAGAAAGAAATCTCAATTCTACACACAGACACAGGCAGAAAGAAATCTCACTTCTACACACAGACATAGGCAGAAAGAAATCTCACTTCTACACACAGACAGGCAGCAAGAAATCTTACTTCTAACACACACACACACAGGCAGAAAGAAATCTCAATTCTACACACACACATAGGCGGAAAGAAATCTCACTTCTACACACAGACATAGGCAGAAAGAAATCTCACTTCTACACACAGACAGGCAGCAAGAAATCTTACTTCTAACACACACACACACACAGGCAGAAAGAAATCTCAATTCTACACACAGACACAGGCAGAAAGAAATCTCAATTCTACACACAGACATAGGCAGAAAGAAATCTCACTTCTACACACAGACATAGGCAGAAAGAAATCTCAATTCTACACACACACACAGGCAGAAAGAAATCTCACTTCTACACACAGACATAGGCAGAAAGAAATCTCACTTCTACACACAGACAGGCAGCAAGAAATCTTACTTCTAACACACACACACACAGGCAGAAAGAAATCTCAATTCTACACACAGACACAGGCAGAAAGAAATCTCAATTCTACACACAGACATAGGCAGAAAGAAATCTCACTTCTACACACAGACATAGGCAGAAAGAAATCTCACTTCTACACACAGACATAGGCAGAAAGAAATCTCACTTCTACACACAGACAGTCAGCAAGAAATCTTACTTCTAACACACACACACAGAGGCAGAAAGAAATCTCAATTCTACACACACACACAGGCAGAAAGAAATCTCAATTCTACACACACACACAGGCAGAAAGAAATCTTACTTCTAACACACACACACAGGCAGAAAGAAATCTCACTTCTACACACAGACAGGCAGAAAGAAATCTCACTTCTACACACAGACACAGGCAGAAAAAAAATCTGTAAGTAAATAAAACTTGTAAACAAGGAAAGCCTAAAGAGAGATTGTCTCAGGGGCATAGTGATTAACCTGTCTGCCTCACATTCCAAAGATCATGGATTCATAAACTCCATCATTCAGTTCCTGAGTGGAGTTTATTTTGGAGACCCCTGATGGTTGTCCTTGGAACTATAAAAATGGATTCTCCGTGTAATGCTTTTGACAGGTCACTCTGAAAAAAGAGACTAAGCCATGTGGGATAAAACCCCAGTGCAATGACTTCAATTCTCTTGCCATAAACTTCTTTAACAAAGAAAGAGAATGACATCTGCAATTAAGTAACACTTCTAAACAAAAAGAAGTCTGTAGCCAGTAAATAATCTACAACTACAGTAAACAAAAAAAAAAAAAAAAAACAGAGGCTCACATCCAATCTACCATCTTCAAATCCATTTTCTGACTGAAAGAGAAAGTTTGGCTTTGGTTACACAAACATGTAAACAAATGTTCATTTTCTGAATTATCTTGTTTTTTGTGTGTGTGTTTGTGTGTGTATGAGTGTGTGTATGTGTTTGCTCACTTTGAACTGAAGCATAGTCCACACACGTGCTACCACTTCTAGTACACTGGACTGATTTTTGTGTGTGTATTAGCTTTCCCTATTACCAATGTCCCTCGCCATTATGTGAATCCACTCTGACTTTAAAGGTACTGGTAATTTACGTCCCCAAATCAAGGACGAGAAGTCAACATTTTAGTCCAACTGACCAGTGTGGGGGTTGAACCCGCTACCTCGGCATCAGCACACCGGCAGTTTTGAGAACAAGCACTCTTATTCAATCAGCCATGCTGACCTCTAAGTATCCTGCGACGTGAATTCTGAAACAGTTTTCCGCACCACACGAGGCTTTCTGAACGCATTTCTTATTTATTTTGTTTTGAACTTCTTGTTTAGCTGCTAGTTTGGTGATCATGACCCATCAATCCTCTTTGGAATCTGGAAATGCCACGACATGTCTTCCTCTCTCTTTCCACAAATCTTTCAAATTGTCATATGTTCCAGTTTTTGTCTTCTCATTATGTGACCACATATATTCAGACTGGGAGTCTCTGTGGCGAAGTGGTCAAGCCGTTTGACTCGTGCTCCGAATGTCATGGGTTCGATTCCGGGCCGCGTCCTTCGGTTTACGAGTTAAATGTTTCGGAGACTACTGTGGGTCGTCGCTAAAAGCTACGGAGTTCGTGCTTTATGCGACGCTTTCCGTGCTATGGAAAGAGACCGAGCCATATGGGATAAAACCCGGTGCAATGAAGTCGACCCTGTCGACTTTTAAGCGACTTTTATATATTCAGACTACCTTTTTCTGATGTTTGTGATAAATTGTCTTTGCAGCTTAGCCTCCTTCAAAATGTCCAGATTGTTCATTTTGGCTGTCCAAGGAATTGTCAGCATTCTTCTATAAAACCACATCACCAAAGCCTCCAAGGATTTTTCTTCTGTTTATTAATTGTCCAGGATTCATAGAATATTTTGGGCCAAAATAAACCTTGCCAGCCATCTTAGAACTCACGGCTCCAAACTTTCAAGCCCATTGGATGAAATGAATGATCATCATCATACTTGATGGACAAACACCATACACTGAAATATTCCTACCAGGTTGTTGATTATTACAACCAAAACACTTTGAAAAAAAGCGAAGCTACAAAAAAATCACGAACAGAGAGACGGTCATGAGAAGAGAAATACTGGAACATTTTGCAACACCGAGAGAAAGATTAATGGAAAAAGAGATAGAGAAAGATGACAAGAGAACATTCTTTACAAGCCTTTCGTCATGACAGGAGAAATACAGCTCACGAATCGACACATTCTTAGTTTAGTCAACATCACGTTGGATCAACATCAACATTCTTCTGGATGATCACAAGACGTGGAGAAACTTGATGGCCTATGCCAGTTGGTAAAGCACTTGATGATGATGACGACGACTGTATAAGCGGGACTGTGAAAACTTACCCCAAGTCTTTCCTCTAAATGAGCAGACGTGGACTTCAGGTTGGCACACAGGGCTTCCAAGCTGCCACGTACCTGTAACACAAGTCACATGTTCAAGATGGCTGCTGTAACACTGACCACATCCCCCACCCAGTGCCAACTGGTCTACACAATTATGGGATTAGCACCATATACCCAATACTGGCTCTCTGGTGAAGGGGTTACAGATGCAATTCGTAATCCTGCATACCACGTTCGAAACACAGCTGTGGGCGATTTGGCAGCAGACCACTTGGCATTGGTTTTCAGACAATGGTATGAGTGCCAATCATTTATAAAGCAATGGCAAATACTGAAAGTAAACTTGCCAAAATATCACAGATAGCTAAAAATGATGGGATTGACTGCAACATCCTGTAAAAGATATGCAACTAACTAACTAACTAACCCAATACACATAAAGGCGTGGGAAAAGGTTGTTTATTTTAACTACATATTTTTTATGTGTGTCAGTTTCTATAATCTAGTCCAGGTTTTACACTTACAACAAGTCCCGAAGCAGGAGCCAGCTATTGGTCTGTGATGTGATTGGGCCATCACATTATATTGGCTCTGATTGCACAGAGAAATAGTTAGCCAATCATTTCCTCTGTTGGTGGATGATGAATATAGGTGTCAAACCCTCGTCCAATCATACTATTGACAGTGTAGCACCCTATCAACTACACTAAACACCACCCCAGTCCAGGTTTTACTGTCTCACAATGGGACCACACAACTTGACAGTTTTGCTTTTTCCTTCATGTTTGCCTTGGAAATGATGATTGTGCAGTTTATACTTGCAGCAAAGTTAAGATGTTTGCACCATTCATTCGACACATCCAACTTTACACATGCAGGTTTACACATCCACCTTAAGCCAAGGTAGTTTTGGGACCTCACATGACAGAGACATCTTCTTCTTGGTTCCCCTTTCAAGGGGAGTGCATTATACTTAGTTATGTCCCTCACAGGTCAGCGCTTCCACATTCTGCACACATTTGTGTCAGGTTTGCTGTGGTGAAAGGGATGCAGTTCGTAATCCCACACTCAAAACACAGCTGCAGGCGCTTTGGCGGCAGACCGCCTTGCATTAGTTTTTATAAAATGGTATGAGTACCAGTCATTCAGAAAGCGATGGTAAACTACTGAATGTAAACTTGCCAAGAAATCACAAACATCCAAAAAATGCTGAGAAAATAACATGAGAAAAAAACTTGTTAGTATGTGAGAAATAGTATGAGGAAATAACTAAGTTAAGTTAGTTACATGTCCTTTACAGGACACCGCAATCAACCCTAGCATTTTTTGACTGCTTGTGATTTACTAGGTAAGTTATACATTGCTTTCTCAACAACTGATGCTCCCACCATTGACATTAATGCAAGCTAGTCTGCTTCCAAGTCATCTGCAATTGATTTCAAACCCTCTACTCAGTGTGTTGGGACATTGTGAAAAGGTTTCACTGCCTCTAAGCCACAGTGCTGGCTTGTTAGTAAGTGTCACATGATCATGTTCTGGGAAGCAAAGGCGACCTAGGTCATTCTGAGTGTCGATTGGTCTATTCAAATATAGAGCTAGGACCATATACCCAACGGTGTGGGAATTAGTCCTTTATGTTTTTATATGAGAAAATAACTTGTTTGTATGTGAGAACCATATACCCAACGGTGTGGAAATTAGTCCTTTATGTTTTTATATGAGAAAATAACTTGTTTGTATGTGAGAACCATATACCCAACGGTGTGGAAATTAGTCCTTTATGTTTTTATATGAGAAAATAACTTGTTTGTATGTGAGAACCATATACCCAACGGTGTGGGAATTAGTCCTTTATGTTTTTATATGAGAAAATAACTTGTTTGTATGTGAGAACCATATACCCAACGGTGTGGAAATTAGTCCTTTATGTTTTTATATGAGAAAATAACTTGTTTGTATGTGAGAACCATATACCCAACGGTGTGGGAATTAGTCCTTTATGTTTTTATATGAGAAAATAACTTGTTTGTATGTGAGAACCATATACCCAACGGTGTGGAAATTAGTCCTTTATGTTTTTATATGAGAAAATAACTTGTTTGTATGTGAGAACCATATACCCAACGGTGTGGGAATTAGTCCTTTATGTTTTTATATGAGAAAATAACTTGTTTGTATGTGAGAACCATATACCCAATGGTGTGGAAAGTAGTCCTTTATGTTTTTCTATGAGAAAATAACTTGTTTGTATGTGAGAACCATATACCCGCCGGTGTGGAAATTAGTCCTTTATGTTTTTATATGAGAAAATAACTTGTTTGTATGTGAGAACCATATACCCAACGGTGTGGAAATTAGTCCTTTATGTTTTTATATGAGAAAATAACTTGTTTGTATGTGAGAACCATATACCAAATGGTGTGGAAAGTAGTCCTTTATGTTTTTATATGAGAAAATAACTTGTTTGTATGTGAGAACCATATACCCACCGGTGTGGAAATTAGTCCTTTATATTTTTATATGAGAAGATAACTTGTTTGTATGTGAGAACCATATACCCAACAGTGTGGAAATTAGTCCTTTATGTATTTATATGAGAAAATAACTTGTTTGTTAGTTAGGATCATATACACAACAGTGTGGAAATTAGTCCTTTATGTTTTTATATGAGAAAATAACTTGTTTGTATGTGAGAACCATGTACCCAACAGTGTGGAAATTAGTCCTTTATGTTTTTATATGAGAAAATAACTTGTTTGTATGTGAGGACCATATACCCAATGGTGTGGAAATTAGTCCTTTATGCTTTTATATGAGAAAATAACTTGTTTGTATGTGAGAACCATATACACAACAGTGTGGAAATTAGTCCTTTATGTTTTTATATAAGAAAATAACTTGTTAGTATGTGAGAAAATAACTTATTTGTATATGAGAAAAAAACTTGCTTGTATGTGAGAAAATAACTTGTTTGTATGTGAAAAAATAACATGTTTGTATGTGAAAAAATAACATGTTTGTATGTGGAAAAAAATAACATGTTTGTATGTGAGAAAATAAATTGCTTAAATGTAAGAAAATAACTAGTTAGTATGTAAGAAAATAACTTGTTAGTATGTGATTAAATAACTTGCTTGTATGTAAGAAAATAACTTAGTATGTAAGAAAATAACTTGTTAGTATATGAGAAAAACAACAAACAAGTCTCTAGATAATTGACAGCTAACATATAGGCTAATTAATGACTGCGTCACCTTCTGTGAGTCCTGAAGATCTTGGTACAACATGTCCGCCCTCTGTTTTTCAAACCTCAGTTCTGCTTCCAGTTTTGCATTCTCTATTTGTACCTGCTGCAGACTCTCACCCTGCTCCAACTGAAATAAGAGGAATAGAGACAAGCAAACATCAACACACAAATCAATCAACATCTCAACTTCAACATACAATGCCAACAAAAAATTTTGAAAAAAAAAACAAACATTATGTAAACAAACAAAAGTAAGGTAATTGAATGAAAAATAATTATGACAACAAAGAAAAGTAAGATATCTGAACAAAAAGAATTATGTGAACAAGAAAAAGTAAGATATCTGAATAAAAAGAATATGCGAACAAGCAAAGATTAAAATACCTGAATAAAAAAATATCTGGAAAAAAAAAGAATAATAAAAGTCAGATATCTGAATAAAAATGAATAATATTTGCACAAGCAAAAGTAAGATACCTGAATGAGAAAATTTCTGAATAAAATATAATAATGTGTGGACAAACACAAGTAAAATATCTAAATAAAAAGAATAATATGTGAGCAAAAAAAGAAAATGTAACATTTTTGAATGAAAAATATCTGAATAAAAAGAATAATATGTGAACAAACAAAAGTAAAATGTGTGACTAAACATTGATAACCAAAGTATAAATTACAACAAGAAAAGACAAGTAAAGATACAATTGTATCAAAAGAAACATTTTTAAAGGCAACAATGTCTTTGACAGATTAACACATTCACCTTTAAATTGTTTATTTCATTTAAAAAGTTTTTACAAAACAAAGTGCATATTTGTTATTTATGTGCCTGTTTGGCACATTTTGGACATGGCAGAAGTGACCACAATAAACCACAAACATTCCCTAACTGGTGCAGAATAAAGGGACTAAAATTATATGACAGAATCACTAATGTATAGCTCATGGAGAGAACTAAAATTATATGACAGAATCACTAATGTACAGCTCATGGAGAGAACTAAAATTATATGACAGAATCACTAATGTATAGATCATGGAGAGAACTAAAATTATATGACAGAATCACTAATGTATAGATCATGGAGAGAACTAAAATTATATGACAGAATCACTAATGTACAGCTCATGGAGAGAACTAAGATTATATGACAGAATCACTAATGTATAGCTCATGGAGAGAACTAAAATTATATGACAGAATCCCTAATGTACAGCTCATGGAGAGATCTAAAATTATATGACAGAATCACTAATGTACAGCTCATGGAGAGAACTAAAATTATATGACAGAATCACTAATGTACAGCTCATGGAGAGAATTAAAATTATATGACAGAATCACTAATGTATAGCTCATGGAGAGAACTAAAATTATATGACAGAATCACTAATGTACAGCTCATGGAGAGAACTAAAATTATATGACAGAATCACTAATGTATAGCTCATGGAGAGAACTAAAATTATATGACAGAATCACTCATGTATAGCTCATGGAGAGAACTAAAATTATATGACAGAATCACTAATGTATAGCTCATGGAGAGAACTAAAATTATATGACAGAATCACTAATGTACAGCTCATGGAGAGAACTAAAATTATATGACAGAATCACTAATGTACAGCTCATGGAGAGAAATAAAATTATATGACAGAATCACTAATGTATAGCTCACGGAAAGAACTAAAATTATATGACAGAATCACTAATGTATAGCTCATGGAGAGAACTAAAATTATATGACAGAATCACTAATGTACAGCTCATGGAGAGAACTAAAATTATATGACAGAATCACTAATGTATAGCTCACGGAGAGAACTAAAATTATATGACAGAATCACTCATGTATAGATCATGGAGAGAACTAAAATTATATGACAGAATCACTAATGTATAGCTCATGGAGAGAACTAAAATTATATGACAGAATCACTAATGTATAGATCATGGAGAGAAGTAAAATTATATGACAGAATCACTAATGTACAGCTCATGGAGAGAACTAAAATTATATGACAGAATCACTAATGTATAGCTCATGAAGAGAACTAAAATTATATGACAGAATCACTAATGTATAGCTCATGGAGAGAACTAAAATTATATGACAGAATCACTCATGTATAGCTCATGGAGAGAACTAAAATTATATGACAGAATCACTCATGTATAGATCATGGAGAGAACTAAAATTATATGACAGAATCACTCATGTATAGATCATGGAGAGAACTAAAATTATATGACAGAATCACTAATGTACAGCTCATGGAGAGAACTAAAATTATATGACAGAATCACTAATGTACAGCTCATGGAGAGAACTAAAATTATATGACAGAATCACTCATGTATAGATCATGGAGAGAAGTAAAATTATATGACAGAATCACTAATGTATAGCTCATGGAGAGAACTAAAATTATATGACAGAATCACTAATGTATAGCTCATGGAGAGAACTAAAATTATATGACAGAGTCACTAATGTACAGCTCATGGAGAGAACTAAAATTATATGACAGAATCACTAATGTATAGCTCATGGAGAGAACTAAAATTATATGACAATCACTCATGTATAGCTCATGGAGAGAACTAAAATTATATGACAGAATCACTAATGTATAGCTCATGGAGAGAACTAAAATTATATGACAATCACTCATGTATAGCTCATGGAGAGAACTAAAATTATATGACAGAATCACTCATGTATAGCTCATGGAGAGAACTAAAATTATATGACAGAATCATTAATGTATAGCTCATGGAGAGAACTAAAATTATATGACAGAATCACTAATGTATAGCTCATGGAGAGAACTAAAATTATATGACAGAATCACTAATGTATAGCTCATGGAGAGAACTAAAATTATATGACAGAATCACTAATGTATAGCTCATGGAGAGAACTAAAATTATATGACAGAATCACTAATGTATAGCTCATGGAGAGAACTAAAATTATATGACAGAATCACTAATGTACAGCTCATGGAGAGAACTAAAATTATATGACAGAATCACTAATGTATAGCTCATGGAGAGAACTAAACAAATCAGGTGAATCAAGAGAAACAAAAGATGATGGTGCTGTATAGGACATACACTGAGAAAACCTGAGGACAATATAACTAGACTCTCTTTTGTCTGGAACCCACAAGGCAAATGAGGTAGTGGAAGATCTAAAAACATAGGGAGAAGAAAATTACAGAGAAGAATAATATTGGGAGGACATGGAGGCAGGTGCAGAAGATAAGTTGGCTGGGCGTGGATTGGATGAGGGCCTACGTCTCAATGGGGGATAAAAGGCAGAAAAAGAAGAAGAATAAGTGACCTTATATTTGTCATTAAATACTCTTGAACATTCGTCAAGGGAAAATAACAGTTCAGGGAAAATAACAGTTCAGGGAAAATAACAGTTGAGATTGAGTGATTCTTCTCCCAATCATCTATTCTTGCTGTATATGATTAAAGCAACTGTGACAGTTTGTCAAACAATCACATTTTTTATCTGAAATGTTTAACAACTTGTTAATTGTTTATAATTCTTCTCTATTTATTTATTTATTTTATTTGGATGAATTGTTATAATCTAATATGCCTATGTGAGAAACTTCTACTTTGAAGTTCTGAAGAGTTCCAATCATATACTGGCTCATGTTTCTGATTTCTGCTGAGGTCTATTTCTGGTGTGATGTTCCATTCTGAGTTCTATATAATAGTAAATTTTAACTCCATTACAGAAGATTCTCAGGACTGACGTCTGCAGCAGTCTGAAACAATGGACATTGTACCACCTTTTACATAATGATTAAAGTTACACCTCTTTGCTTAGAACGTAAATACTGTATGACAGTAGATAGTACTACCTGCTTTCTATTAGCGCGGAATGTTGGGCGGTGCTTAATGAACCCTGATATTGTGTCAACGGCTTGGGTGGAGAACCGCAGTTGGGAGTGTACAAGCCATTTCCTATTGTGAGGAGATGCGACCTAAAGACTACATGTCATGGCAGGGCAGACTAGGCCTCAGCCTTAGTTGGCAATTGGTCTAGGTTAAAAACTCCCACAGGCAGACAGTTAGATCTTTGCTTTGCTGATCCGGCAGCATGTCTTGTTCCAAATGTTTTGGTGTTACCGTTCCTCTGGAGTAAACTAGGCAGGCCAAAAGAGGGATCATGCTGCATGGGCACCATATGGTCTCTACAATTCAGCCCAGGCTTTGTACTATGGAGAGGTTGTTAAGCTCTTTTTTCTTAATCACAACGTAACAAACTAATGTCCGTGAAGACATCAAGGTGCCAGTACAGTACAGTACAGTACAGTACAGTACAGTAGAACCTAAATGCCTAATTATGCAAATCTAATCTGCAACTGTTCAATGATTTGTGAATAAGAAAAAAAATCTAGCCTATTCACTCATAATGAAATTAACTAAGTTAGTTATGCTTTGTACATAGTACCAGAATGAGCACTAGATCCAAACTTAGAATATTTAACATTAAATCAGTATTGATGTATGGATAAAAAATATGGAAAGTGACTAAAACGATTACTAATAAAAAGCGACTAAAGCAATTACTAATAAACTATAAGTACAAACATCCATTAACTTGTGTGTGTGCAGAACAGGAGTACAATGGTCTGACAGAATATCTAATTTGGTGCTTAGGGAGAGAACTAGGTAGATTCCAGCCAATCAAGAGGTGAGGAAAGTATGCTAGTGCTGGACAGGACACACATTGAGAAAACCTGATTGTACAACAAGAAAATCCTTTCTTTGGAACACACAAGGCAAAAGTGCTAGGACCATTGTATTTTAGGGCATGCATACATGAAGGAACAGAGACACAGCAGCATTTTCTGCCATGGTGGTTATGTGTTCACTCAGCTGCCATGGTGGTTATGTGTTCACTCAGCTGCCATGGAGGTTATGTGTTCAATCAGCTGCCATGGTGGTTATGTGTTCACTCAGCTGCCATGGTGGTTATGTGTTCAATCAGCTGCCATGGTGGTTATGTGTTCACTCAGCTGCCATGGAGGTTATGTGTTCACTCAGCTGCCATGGTGGTTATGTGTTCAATCAGCTGCCATGGAGGTTATGTGTTCAATCAGCTGCCATGGTGGTTATGTGTTCAATCAGCTGCCATGGTGGTTATGTGTTCAATCAGCTGCCATGGTGGTTATGTGTTCAATCAGCTGCCATGGTGGTTATGTGTTCAATCAGCTGCCATGGAGGTTATGTGTTCAATCAGCTGCCATGGTGGTTATGTGTTCAATCAGCTGCCATGGAGGTTATGTGTTCAATCAGCTGCCATGGTGGTTATGTGTTCACTCAGCTGCCATGGTGGTTATGTGTTCACTCAGCTACCATGGTGGTTATGTGTTCAATCAGCTGCCATGGAGGTTATGTGTTCAATCAGCTGCCATGGAGGTTATGTGTTCAATCAGCTGCCATGGTGCTTATGTGTTCAATCAGCTGCCATGGTGGTTATGTGTTCAATCAGCTGCCATGGAGGTTATGTGTTCAATCAGCTGCCATGGTGGTTATGTGTTCAATCAGCTGCCATGGTGGTTATGTGTTCAATCAGCTGTCATGGAGGTTATGTGTTCAATCAGCTGCCATGGTGGTTATGTGTTCAATCAGCTGCCATGGTGGTTATGTGTTCACTCAGCTGCCATGGTGGTTATGTGTTCAATCAGCTGCCATGGAGGTTATGTGTTCAATCAGCTGCCATGGTGGTTATGTGTTCACTCAGCTGCCATGGTGGTTATGTGTTCAATCAGCTGCCATGGTGGTTATGTGTTCAATCAGCTGCCATGGAGGTTATGTGTTCAATCAGCTGCCATGGAGGTTATGTGTTCAATCAGCTGCCATGGAGGTTATGTGTTCACTCAGCTGCCATGGTGGTTATGTGTTCAATCAGCTGCCATGGTGGTTATGTGTTCACTCAGCTGCCATGGTGGTTATGTGTTCACTCAGCTGCCATGGTGGTTATGTGTTCAATCAGCTGCCATGGAGGTTATGGGTTCAATCAGCTGCCATGGTGGTTATGTGTTCAATCAGCTGCCATGGTGGTTATGTGTTCAATCAGCTGCCATGGTGGTTATGTGTTCACTCAGCTGCCATGGTGGTTATGTGTTCAATCAGCTGCCATGGAGGTTATGTGTTCAATCAGCTGCCATGGAGGTTATGTGTTCAATCAGCTGCCATGGAGGTTATGTGTTCAATCAGCTGCCATGGTGGTTATGTGTTCAATCAGCTGCCATGGAGGTTATGTGTTCAATCAGCTGCCATGGAGGTTATGTGTTCAATCAGCTGCCATGGAGGTTATGTGTTCAATCAGCTGCCATGGAGGTTATGTGTTCAATCAGCTGCCATGGTGGTTATGTGTTCAATCAGCTGCCATGGAGGTTATGTGTTCAATCAGCTGCCATGGAGGTTATGTGTTCAATCAGCTGCCATGGTGGTTATGTGTTCAATCAGCTGCCATGGTGGTTATGTGTTCAATCACTTGTGTCACATTTATTGAAAGGCAGAAGACCAAATGGTTCAGGCATCTCGTTATAATTCAACACCATCAATATCGGTCTTGCAGCTACATCAGAGAAGATCTGATAGGAGAACAAGAGAACGCCAAACAGAAAATGGACTGAGGACATCAAAGACATTGTACAATCACAAGGGATGACACTATCTGGTGTTACCCATCGGGCACTGTAACTATTCCTCCATATGGCACTTCATGGCAAAAGTGGAAGATGATGATGATGACATATCATAAACTTCGGTGCATAATCAACAACATTGGGGACTCTTTAAAAGAAGTCAGAGTACAGATTGACCATGGCACTGCAGAGATGAAACTGTATTAAGGAACTATAGCACAACACCAGAAAACAAATTATGACTAAATTTGTGAGAACATGCATACTTCCTGTGGCAACATATGGGTGTGAGCCATGGAATATTTTGTAACCACTTTTTAAGTTAGTTACATATCCTTTACAGGCCATCACAGTCAACCCCAGAATTTTTTGGCTGTTTGTGATTTCTTGGAACCCATACCACTGAATGAAAATCAACACATGGTGATCTGCTTCCAAATCGCCCACAGCTGTGTTTTGAACGCGGTAAGCAGGATTGCGAATTGCATTCGTGAACCCTTCGCCACACAGCCGGCTTTGTAAACACTAAAGAAGAAATTTGGGCTTATGAGCTGAAATGTTACAGAACAGTGCTTTGAATATCATGGACCAAGAAGAATAAAAATAATGACACTCTACAAGATCTGGGTGTTCAAGGAAACCGGTTCATAAACATCATGTCTTAGAAATTGAAATATTTAGGCCATATTAAACATCACAGTGGCTTGAAGAGAACAGTGATGGAAGGCATGGCTCCTGGGACAAGAAGCAGAGGTTCATGTGCACATGTGGTTTGGCATCGCAGACAGCTAGCACATACTCCAGGATTGCCCAAACTACAACATATCCAGGCGAACCTTCTGGCCTAGAGAGACAACAGTGGAAGATAAACTCTATGGACCGCTGAATGAACTAAAAAAGACTGTTAGATTCATACAAGAGACAACATTGCAGTTATAAACATATTTCAGGCGAACGAAAGAAGAAGAAGAAGAAGAAGAAGAAGAAGAAGAAGAAGAAGAAGAAGAAGAAAAAGAAGAAGAAGAAGAAGAAGAAGAAGAGGTTGAATAGCACGAATATGGACACAAGACATTGCAGACACCTTGAGCATGAGAGTTCACGAGGCAGGAGAAATGACAAGAGATCAAAAAACTTTTCAGGGGACCTTGTTGAGAGCAACATTCTACAAAGGACCTGCTACAAGATGATAGCATATCATCCCACATATCATTCTCACCTTTGACCTGACAAGTCCGTGCATGTTAGCAGACGTGTCTACCAACTGTTGACGACTGAAGACGGAGTTGTTCTCGGCCTTCTCAAGCCGGTCCACGAGCTCAGACAGCCTGGCCTGGGCCTCCACGGACTTATCGTGTGTGATCTGATACCGCTCCTGCAGTTTCTCCAGCTGCATTTTCAGCTGAGTCCTCTCTTGCTCAAGCTGTTCCTTGGTCTGTGAAGAGAAAGTTGCCAGTTTGCAAACCTACATTTGTTTGGGAATTCAGCACACCAACTATAAGAAATAGACAAATATATACAAAAACACTTCTGCATTAACTATAAGAATCAAACACATACACAAAACACAGCAGCATCAACAATAAGAAATAGACATCAACACAAAAGACAGCTCCACCAAATACAAGGAACAGACATATACATAAAACATGGCTCTATCAACTACAAGGAACAATATACATAAAACACGGCTCCATCAACTTCGAGGAACAGAAATTCACTACAGGAAAACATTGTTTTGAATATACATAAAACACAGCTGCATCAATGATAAAGAACAGACATAAATAAAACAAAACACAGCTCCATCAACTACAAAAAACAGATATATACACACAATTGGCCCCATCAACTACAAGGAACAATATATACATAAAACACAGCTTTATAAATGACAAGAAACAGACAAATACATAAAACACAGCTCTATCAACTACAAGGAACATAAATTCATTACAGGAAAATGTTGTTTTTAATATACATAAAACACAGCTCCATCAATGATAAAGAACAGACATATATAAAACACAGCACCATCAACTATAAAGAACAAACAAACTCGTAGGACACAGCTCTATCAACCATAAAGAAAAGACTTGTACATAAAACACAGCTCCATCAATGACAAAGAACAGTTATATAGAAAACACATCTCCATCAATTATAAGCAGCTGTTATAAATGCTCCATAACATGGCAACCAAAACAAACAAATTCTGAATACCTTTAGGGCAATCTGCAGAGAAGCTTCGGTCTGAGACAACTGTTTCACCATTTCATTGTGCTCATCTTGTAGTCTATGCAACTCTTGCTCCACCGTGATGCGACGTGTCTCTGACCCTCTGACCTCCTCCTTTAACCTGGCAACCTGCTCCAGCAGGTGACCATTCCTTTCCTCAAGAGTGGCCTTGGCCTGAAAGAAACACAAGTCATATCTGGAGAAATCAACACTTTAAAACATTCACTAGCTGGACGAAATGACAATAAAACATGGCAATTAGGGATACATCAAGGATGAAGATGGAATTGGCCACAATCACTGCAGTACTGAGGTGGCTTGTTGCTCTGTGACGAAGGGGTTACTGACTCAGTTCGTAATCCCACATACCCGTGTTTGAAACACAGCTGCAGGCGATTTGGCAGCAGACCAACTTGCGTTGGTTTTTTATGAAATGGTATGGGTACCAAATAGAGCTTGGAAGCAACAGAGATGTGGTTTTGAAGATGCATGTTGCAAATACCTTTCACTGCCAGAGTAACTAATAACAAATGCTGCAAAAGGCTAATTAAAGTAGATTATATACAAATATAAGAAAGCTACAAACAGAGACTCCCTTGGAAAACATAAAAAAGACTGGAAAGCTCAGCAGTAGAAGAGATTTGATGACTGGAAAGATCAGCAGTAGAAGAGATTTGATGACTGGAAAGATCAGCAGTAGAAGAGAGATGATGAGTGGAAAGATCAGCAGTAGAAGAGAGATGATGACTGGAAAGATCAGCAGTAGAAGATCAGCAGTAGAAGAGAGATGATGACTGGAAAGATCAGCAGTAGAAGAGAGATGATGGCTGGAAAGATCAGCAGTAGAAGAGAGATGGTGGCTGGAAAGATCAGCAGTAGAAGAGAGATGGTGGCTGGAAAGATCAGCAGTAGAAGAGAGATGATGGCTGGAAAGATCAGCAGTAGAAGAGAGATGATGGCTGGAAAGATCAGCAGTAGAAGAGAGATGATGGCTGGAAAGATCAGCAGTAGAAGAGAGATGATGGCTGGAATGATCAGCAGTAGAAGAGAGATGATGGCTGGAAAGATCAGCAGTAGAAGAGAGATGATGGCTGGAAAGATCAGCAGTAGAAGAGATGATGACTGGAAAGATGAGCAGTAGAAGAGAGATGATGACTGGAAAGATCAGCAGTAGAAGAGAGATGATGACTGGGAAGATCAGCAGTAGAAGAGAGATGATGACTGGAAAGATCAGCAGTAGAAGAGAGATGATGATTGGAAAGATCAGCAGTAGAAGAGAGATGATGATTGGAAAGATCAGCAGTAGAAGAGAGATGATGATTGGAAAGATCAACAGTAGAAGAGAGATGATGATTGGAAAGATCAGCAGTAGAAGAGAGATGATGACTGGGAAGATCAGCAGTAGAAGAAAGATGATGACTGGAAAGATCAGCAGTAGAAGAGAGATGATGATTGGAAAGATCAGCAGTAGAAGAGAGATGATGATTGGAAAGATCAGCAGTAGAAGAGAGAGATGACTGGAAAGATCAACAGTAGAAGAGAGATGATGACTGGGAAGATCAGCAGTAGAAGAGAGATGATGACTGGAAAGATCAGCAGTAGAAGAGAGATGATGATTGGAAAGATCAGCAGTAGAAGATAGATGATGATTGGAAAGATCAGCAGTAGAAAAGAGATGACTGGAAAGATCAGCAGTATGAAGAGCGATGATGACTGGAAAGATCAGCAGTAGAAGAGAGCTATTGGGAAACATAATGATGAATGGAAAGATCAGCAGCAGATGAGGCAGGGGCAGATAGAACAAATGATTGAACTTTATTTTCAGTTTTACAGAAATTATGCTGCAAGGACTGGGATGCTAGCATTGAAGAGTATCCCCCCCCCCCCCCCCCCCCCCCCCCCCCCAAAAAAAAAAAAGTGGCTTAAAAGTCGACGGGTCGACTTCATTGCACCAGGTTTTTATCCCATAAGGCTCGGTCTCTTTCCGCAGTGCGGAGAGCGTTGCACAAAGCACAAACACTGTAGCTCCAGCGACAACCCACAGGAGTCTCTGAAAAAAGTCACTCGTGAACCGAAGGACGTGGCTCAGAATCAAACTCACAACCTTCGCAGCCCGAGTCAAACAGCTCGACCACTTCGCCATGGAGACTCCCTACGGAAGAGTATCATTTCCATAGCAGGAACGAGTATCATTCACATAGTATTACAGAGTATCACTCAAATAGCATGGAATAGTATTATTCATGTAGCATGGAGGAGTATCATTCATGTAGCATGGAAGAGTATCATTCACATAGCATGAAAAAGTTTCACTCACATAGCATGAAAGAGCATCACTAACATAGCATGGAATAGTATCATAATGTAGCATGGAGGAGTATCATTCACATAGCATGGAGGAGTATCATTCACAAAGCATGAAGGAGTATCATTCACATAGCATGGAAGAATGTCACTCACATAGCATGAAAGAGTATTATTCACATAGCATGTAAGTGTATCATTCATATAGAATGGAAGAATATCATTCACTGAAGCTGCACTGATGTATGTAACATGTTTGTACTGATGTACGTAACATACGAGGTGATGTCAATAAGTAAAACCTCATAATTTTAATTTCATTCAATAAGCAAAAAAAAAAAAAACCAAAACAGACACAATTCAGACTGAAATTATGCCCTAAGTCTGTACTTCAAAAATTTATTTCTCAATGTAGTCTCCGTTATTCGTTATAGTTTTTGTCCGTGTTCTCACAAGGGCATGTATCCCGGCACGGTAAAAATTTGTGTCCCTTTTCCTAAACAACTAGCGCACGATGCATTTAAGGGTCTTGGTGTCCTCAAAGTTATATCCACGAAGATCTTCTTTCAGAGGTCCAAACAGATGGAAGTCTGAAGGTGCTAAATTGGGACTGTAAGGGGGATGTGGTAATAATGTCCAGCCACATTCTGTAATCATTTCAATGTTGCGTTTAGCGGTGTGTGACATGGCATCATCGTGCAACAGCAGTACAGTTCTAGGATCTTTGAATGGGGAAAGTCGTCGAAGACGCCCTTTAAGCTTCTTCAAAGTTTCAATGTAATGGTCAGCATTCACCATGTTTCCCTGGTCCAAGAAGTCAAGAAGAATCACACCTTTCTCATCCCAAAACACGGAGGCCATAATTTTCCCTACAGATGGTGGCATTTTGAACTTCTTTCTTGTCAGCGATGTTGTGTGATGCCATTCCATTGACTGCCTCTTGATGCCATTCCATTGACTGCCTCTTGGATTCTGGTTCAAAGAAATGAACCCAAGTCTCATCACCCGTCACAATATTTGATAAAAACCCTTCTCCTTCAGTTTCTTAATGGCACTGGAGGTTGATGGCTATGGTTTTTCTTGCTTCTTTATGTTTGTCAGTCAAATTCTGGGTACTCACCGTGCAAAAACCTTTGAATAACCCAGGTCTTTAATGATGGTCTGGGCTCTGCCTTTACTAATGGATAACATGGAATACAGTTCATTCAGTGTTACCCGACGGTCACAATGACTGATGTCATCAACTCAATGAATGTTGTGTGGAGTCTTCTTCTTCTTTCGTTCGCTTGAAATATGTCTATAACTGCAATGCTGTCTCTTGTATGAATTGAACTGTCTTTTTCAGTTTTGTGTGGAGTCAAAGTGATTGATGGACGGCTAGTCAGTTTTGCATCAGCCAGTGAGGATTGACCTACTTCAGCTTTGTCACAATGACATACCCAACATCAGACAGTACTAACATCCACTGTTGAATCTCCATAAACAATACTCAAATGTTTGTGGATGTGAATCGGGGTCTCGCCTTCAGCATTGAATTCTATGACATTACGTTGCTTTCACAGAATTTCTTTGATAGTTATTTTAAACCATTACCTGTTGTGACTGAAACAGGTTGGTAGTGATAAACAGTGCAGAAGAGTATCTGAGGGATCCCACTAAATTAATAAATTGCACACAGATAAAGTATTTACACAGATAAAAAACAGGAGACATTACTTATTGACCTTCCCTTGTATCTGTACTGATGTATGTAACATATCAACACTGATGTATGTAACATGTCTGCACTGATCTATGTAACATATCTAGATACCTCACAACCCTTCAATATAATGTAAATGTAAATAATAAATAAAATATAATGTAAAAAAATAATATAATGCGTAATACAATTATTACACCTGCTGATGACATCCATGCAGTTTCAGGAATTCCATGTTCAAAATCATCCCAACAAGACAGGATGTCTATATGATGATCTGCAACAAGAACATCAATTTCTGTCATTATAAAAATCAGAAAATGTCAGCCGATAATTCAGACGATGACTTACACGGTCGCTGTCTGCTCGTAGATTGGTCAGAATGTTGTTCAGTTTTTCATTGGCATCTGGCTGACCTGAATTCAGACGGAGAGTGTCAATTTGCTGACGTAATGACAGGTTTTCATGCTGGTGCTGGGTCAAGCCTGTTAAGGAGAAAGACAAATTGGCCTGGGTTACCTCTGAAGATAATTTCATTTGTTGTTCTTTTTCTTCTTTGTCTCTTTTTCAAGGGAGTGTGTCACACCTGATTTTGCCCCTCAAAGATCAGCTTGTCTGACTTTAGCATGCATTTGTGTCAGATTTGCTTCCTCTAGACAGATTCCATCCAAGGCAATGGGCTCTATCAATCTGTGGCTAGGTTTTCTTTCCCTAACTATGTGGCCAGGGCAGCGCCATTAAAGGACTCATTCATTCATTCAATTCATTCATTCATTCATTCATTCATTCATTCATTCAGTAGCATATGCTTTGCAGAACCTGGCTCCCATAACAACCTTTTCGGAAAACTTCTCGGTGATAAGCTAGAGGTCCCACGCCCAATACACTCACCTGGAGATCATGTGCTACATCCTGCACCCATCTTCTCTTTGGCCTTTCACTTCCTCTCTTCCCATGCAAATAACCCTCCATGATTGTTCTCTCCAAACTTTCAGGATGTTTCAAGTGACCAAAATATTTCAGTTTTCTTTTCGTCTTTAATAGCCAACCTTCTTCAATATTCAAATCTTGTCGTATGGATATATTTATTCTGTTCTGTATCCATGATATATTAGAACTCGTCTATAACATTTAGTTTGAAAGGCATTTATGCGCAGTTCAGCTTGTTTAGTAAGTGTCCAGGTCTCATGAGCTTTAAGGCCTACTTTTTGCAATTTCCAACTGCCTGGGGATTGTGTAACATGCACAACAAACAAACTGGACCTCCTGTTTTTCATCCTTATGCAAGGAGGCTAGGCATTCGATTTCACTACCCAGGAGATCAGGAGGACATTTCACATCATTAGAAACCAATGGTTCTTGCAAAAATTCCCAGCTCTACACAGTGATCAAACCCAGGACCTTCTGAGCCAAAGGCAGCCACCGTAACCTCCCAACTTTCTGGCTGAGCTAAGCAATTTAATTAGAAATATATATTTACTGACAACACATAACCTCCTAGCTTTCTGTCTGAGTGAAGCAATTTAATTAGAAATATATATTTACTAAAAACACATAATAGTTAATTTTAACAAAATTATGTTTGGTAAACACAGATCCAGCTATAGTCTACTTGATCAAGTTTATCTTTTTCAATTATTATGTTACTATTTCTGCAACAATTATTTGACTTCTGCTAAATTTACTTGATTTCTGCAACACTGACTTTGTTTCTAAATTATTTACTTGATTTCTGTAACAGTTACTTGATTTCTGCAAAAATTGCTGGATTTCTACATTTACTTAATTTAAAAAAAAAAAAAAAATTTAAACGCATATTTAATTTCTTCAACATTAAATTTCTTACATTCTGCAAAAGTTACTCTTGGTCTGCAAACTTTATTATTTGGTTTCTCCAACATTTATCATGGGATTTACATGTTAAAAAAAATCAATCGTACTGTTATCTTTCAACAAAATCAACAGAAGTAAGTGTTTGCTTGTGTGTGGAAGGCTGTATATGTTTGTGTTACTCAGAAATTATAAGTGTGTTTCTGTTTGCAAGTGTGTGTATATGTGCAAGTGTGTGTGTGCACGTTAGTGCGTGCAAGTGTGCAAGTGTGCAAGAGAGCGTGAGTGAGTGCAAGTGTGTGTGCAAGAATGCATGCATGAGTGAGTAAGTGAGTGTGCGTGCGTGTAGAGGGACGATGTGTGGGGGGTTTGATGTATGTGAAGTGTGAGGAGTGATGTAATGTGTGCGTACATGTACATGCATGTGCATGTGGTGTGAGTATCTCCATGTCTGTGGTGTGTATCTCCCTATGTGTGGTGTATCTCCCTGTCCGTGATGTGATTATCTCCCTGTCTGTGGTGTGTGTATCTCCCTGTCTGTGGTGTGTTATCTCCTTGTCTGTGGTGTATCTTCCTGTCTGTGGTGTGTGTATCTGCCTGTCTGTGGTGTGTGTATATCTCCCTGTGTGTGATGTGAGTATCTCACTATCTGTGGTGTGAGTATCTCCCTGTCTGTGGTGTGTGTATCTCCCTGTGTGTTGTATCTCACTGTCTGTGGTGTGAGTCTCCCTGTCTGTGGTGTGTGTATCTCCCTGTCTGTGGTGTATCTCCCTGTCTGTGGTGTATCTCCCTGTCTGTGGTGTATCTCCCTGTCTGTGGTGTATCTCCCTGTCTGTGGTGTATCTCCCTGTCTGTGGTGTATCTCCCTGTCTGTGGTGTGTGTATCTTCCTGTCTGTGGTGTGTGTATCTCCCTGTCTGTGGTGTGTGTATCTTCCTGTCTGTGGTGTGTGTAACTCCCTCTCTGTGGTGTGTGTATCTCCTTGTCTGTGGTGTGTGTATCTCCCTGTCTGTGGTGTGTGTATCTCCCTGTCTGTGGTGTGAGTATCTCCCTGTCTGTGGTGTGTGTATCTCCCTGTCTGTGGTGTGAGTATCTCCCTGTCTGTGGTGTGTGTATCTCTTTGTCTGTGGTGTGTGTAACTCCCTGTCTGTGGTGTGTGTAACTCCCTGTCTGTAGTGTGTGTATCTCCCTGTCTGTGGTGTGTGTAACTCCCTGTCTGTAGTGTGTGTAACTCCCTGTCTGTAGTGAATGAACAAAGACAAACGTTTAAACAAAACACAAGCAGGTATTTACTTCTCCTGGAGGCTGTCCACTTTGACCTGCAACTTGCCATTGAGGTCCTGTAGAGAGAACCATCACACTTGAATGGTCACTCACAAACTACATTCACATTCACATACAAGATTTGTAATTTGCTATGTTTAATAACCTAGACATGAGACTTCTGTGAACAGACAACAGGATCCAACGTCTACACACGAAGAAGTCAACACAACATGAGATAAACAGCGCATGACACTGATCAACACATGAAACTGCTTAACATAGGAAACCATTCAACATAAGAAATCGCTGATCACAGGAAACCACTCAACACAGGAAACCGCTGATCACAGGAAACCACTCAACAGAGGAAACCGCTGATCACAGGCAACTACTCAACATAGGAAAACCGCTTATCACAAGAAACCACTCAACAACACAGGAAACCACTCAACACAGGAAAAGTTAAAACCCAGGAGACAGTCAACAAAAATATGAGACAGTCAACACAGGAGAAAGTCAACATATGAGACAGTCAACATATAAGACAGTCAACAAATGAAATAGAAGTGAGACAGTCAACAGGTCAGACAGTCATCAAGCAAGATAGCCAACACATTATACAGTCAACACATGAGACAGTTAACACATGAAATACTCAACACAATAGATAGAGTCAACATGTGAGGCAGGCAACAAGTGAGACAGTCAACACATAAGACAGCCTTATCTACCTTCCTTTACCTGCCACTGACATTTCTCACTGCCATATCTCACTTACTTTATATGTAATATGATGCCTACCTTCTCCATCCTGCAAGTTTGCTCCAGGGAACTGATAGAAGCCTTGAGTCTCTCAACTTCCTGCTGCAGCTGCTGTAGACTGGCTGTTCTTTCCACCAGAGAGCTGTTGGAGATGTGCAGCTGTGGGACCAGAATTCAGACATACTACTCTAGAAAGGTACAAGTGGTTACACGTGTAGTCATTACAGAACACCAGCAGTTCCACATTGCTGGTGTATTACCATGGTCCATTAGGGAAGCAAAGAATAATACCATTTTAACCTAAATAAAAGCCGGCTCCTTGGCCAAGGGGTTACGGGCGCAGTTTGTAATCCTGCATACCGTGTTCAAAACACAGCTGCGAGCGATTTGGCAGCAGACCGCCTACTAAAACTACTGAAAAAAACAAATAAAACTACACAAAAAAAACCAAAAAAACTATTGAACATAAACTTTCCTAGGAATAACTACGGCCAAAAATGCTGGGGTTGACTTTTTTTATGACATGGTATGGGTGTCGGTTGTTCAGAAAGCAATGGCAAACTACTGAAGATAAACTTGCCCAGGAATAACTACAGCTGAAAATGCTGGGGTTGACTGCTACGTCCTGTATAGGATATGCAACTAACTAACCTAGGGTTTAAAAGGCAAGAGGATTTATTTAATTGCACTGAGTTTATCCCATTTGGCTCAGTCTCTTTCCGTAAGGAGACCTGCCGAAAGCGTCGCACAAAGCACGAACTCTGTAGCTCCAGTGATGACCCCCAGGAGTCTAAGAGAACATTGCACTCATGAATCAAATGTCATAGCCAGGAATCAAACCTACATCCTTTGGAACCTGAGGTAGGCAGCATAACCACTTCACCATGGAGACTCCCTGTAGCCTACCATGTATGTCACAAGAGGCCACTAAAGAGGGCTGGTGTGAGACTGGCTGTCTTATCCAGCGGAAACATTTGGCTGCACTGTCCAACCAATCATGAACAAGTTCTACAAAGTGCTTGATGTGAAGGTTGAGGTCGTTGGCTTCATTGTGAGATGAAAGTCAGAAGAAGAGTAATCCCATGGGACACAGAGGTGTTTCCAAGGCACCAGGGCCAGGTTCTATACTGGCCAAGACCTACTAACACGTCCTAGCTGTGCGTCCTGGACAACAGGTCCTTTCGGGGTCCTGGCTAATGTAGTAGGATCACGGATTCTTCCAAAGTCGGAGAGTATCTGCCTGCGCAGCAGCGAACCACCAGTCTACACACCAATAAGCCAGACATGGGACAACGGATACTCACGCAAACCTCAGGTCCGGTATGACATCACACTGATGTTGGACAATGGGATGTCTTCATCCAACATACAGGACTTCACGCTGGAGTTCACAGCCAGTGAACACAAGCAAACAAGCAAGTAGTCCCATAAGTTGAGTTCAGTTAAGCTAAGAACCGACATCACTGCACTCAGGACACTCCCATACGAGCTCTGTCCCCTCGTTCAACAAATCCGATATGTAAGTAAAAAGACAGTAAAGACCGGGTGGCCATGTATCAAGCCAGGAACTTTGTTCACCGATCTGGGCTCCCAGCTCGACCCAGCTTAAAATGGGTACCAGGAAATGTATTACTTTTAGGTGGCTGAAATATTCACCACATGACACACTGAATGCTGACTGATCTATACAAATATGAGGCTAGACCTTGTAATACTGAAATATTCACCACATGACACATTGAATGCTGACTGATCTATACAAATATGAGGCTAGACCTTGTAATACTGAAATATTCACCACATGACACATTGAATGCTGACTGATCTATACAAATATGAGGCTAGACCTTGTAATACTGAAATATTCACCACATGACACATTGAATGCTGACTGATCTATACAAATATGAGGCTAGACCTTGTAATACTGAAATATTCACCACATGACACATTGAATGCTGGTTGATCTATACAAATATGAGGCTAGACCTTGTAATACTGAAATATTCACCACATGACAAATTGAATGCTGACTGATCTATACAAATATGAGGCTAGACCTTGTAATACTGAAATATTCACCACATGATACATTGAATGCTGACTGATCTATACAAATATGAGGCTAGACCTTGTAATACTGAAATATTCACCACATGACACATTGAATGCTGACTGATCTATACAATATGAGGCTAGACCTTGTAATACTGAAATATTCACCACATGACACATTGAATGCTGACTGATCTATACAAATATGAGGCTAGACCTTGTAATACTGAAATATTCACCACATGACACATTGAATGCTGACTGATCTATACAAATATGAGGCTAGACCTTGTAATACTGAAATATTCACCACATGACACATTGAATGCTGACTGATCTATACAAATATGAGGCTAGACCTTGTAATACTGAAATATTCACCACACGACACATTGAATGCTGGATTGATCTATACAAATATGAGGCTAGACCTTGTAATACTGAAATATTCACCACATGACAAATTGAATGCTGACTGATCTATACAAATATGAGGCTAGACCTTGTAATACTGAAATATTCACCACATGATACATTGAATGCTGACTGATCTATACAAATATGAGGCAGACCTTGTAATACTGAAATATTCACCACATGCACACATTGAATGCTGACTGATCTATATCAAATATGAGGCTAGACTGTATACTGAAATATTCACCACATGACACATTGAATACTGACTGATATATACAAATATGAGGCTAGACCTTGTAATACTGAAATATTCACCACATGACACATTGAATGCTGACTGATCTATACAAATATGAGGCTAGACCTTGTAATACTGAAATATTCACCACATGACACATTGAATGCTGACTGATCTATACAAATATGAGGCTAGACCTTGTAATACTGAAATATTCACCACACGACACATTGAATGCTGACTGATCTATACAAATATGAACCTAGACTTGTAATACTGAAATAATTTAATAAAACTCTCTATCCTTATTATTGCAAGCTAATTTTCTGCATTAAATTTCTCACACAAAGCCCGCCCTTGCTAAAAAAGCATTAATCTTCTTTTCTTTTATGTGATGGTTATGACCATTATTCCCTCAAGCTCGCATCTCATCAATTCTTGATAGTTACTTAACAAGTTCATCATGTCAACTTGTACATCATCCAGTGCCTTGCCGGCTGGCATGGGCGATCATGCCTCTCCACAAATTGCGATCTCTGACAGCATGGATCAATTCATGTGTTGACTCCCTTCCATGCCATGACTAAGACTGTCTAGAATCTTCTCACAGTGTCTTCCTCTATCTCTTTCTGAGAATCTTTCCAGTTGTCACAACATGTTCCAGTTTTTCTTTTAGAGGCTGGTAGTGAGTTTTCAATGTAGACAGATTTAAACTTATATGCCAAAAATAGAAACACAGAACACCGTCATTCCTTGGGGACCATTCTGTATGAGCGTGCATCTCTATGTATGTGTGTGTCTGTCTGTCTGTATGTATGCATGTGTCGATTATGTGTTTATAGGAAGGAGTGTATGTGTGTGCCTTGCTGTATGTATGAATGAGGTTATGTGGACATGAGAGAGCGAGATGGAGAAAAAGTGTATGCATGTATGGATGTATTTATATAAAGAAACTTTGTTAGTGAGTTTGTGATTATGAGTTAGTACACGTGTATGCGAGGTAGTGTGTATTTGTGTGATATTGAATGGGTGCATAACTGTGAGAGTTTGTGTAAATTGCATGCGTGTGTGTGTGTAAAGTGTGTGTGTGTGTAAAGTGTGTGTGTGTGTGTGTGTGTGTAAAGTGTGTGTGTGTAAAGTGTGTGTGTATATGTGTGTGTGTGTATGTGTAAAGTGTTGTGTGTGTACAGTGTGTGTGTGTAGTGTTGTGTGTGTGTAAAGTGTGTGTGAAGTGTGTGTGTGTGTGAAGTGTGTGTGTGTGAAGTGTGTGTGTGTGTGTGTAAAGTGTGTGTGTGAAGTGTGTGTAAAGTGTGTGTGTATGAAGTGTGTGTGTGTGGTTTGTGTGTAAAGTGTGTGTAAAGTGTGTGTGTGTGTAAAGTGTGTATGTGTGTGTAGTGCTGTGTGTGTGTGTAAAGTGTGTGTGTGTGTGTGAAGTGTGTGTGTGTAAAGTGTGTGTGTGTAAAGTTAAGTGTAAGAGTGTGAGTGTGTGTGTCTCTCTTTCTGGCTACCTGCCTGCCTCATAACATGGTAATATGCATTATGTTCACAACTTTCATTTGACAATTTTTTTTTCGTATGTGAATGCAACATGTACAATAGTTAATTGATGTAGGAAAGATGAGTGATTAGAAGGGCCGGCATTGGCAATTGGGTGGGGGGGGGGGGTGTGTCAGGTATGGTGAATAAAGCCCAATATTCGACTCTAACAGAAAGCAGAGTGAGAGAGAGAGAGAAAAAGAGAGAGAGAGAGAGAGAGAGAGGAGAGAGAGAGAGAGAGAGAGAGAGAGAGAGAGAGAGAGAGAGAGAGAGAGAGAGAGAGAGAGAGAGAGAGAGACTGTGATACATCAACTGTGAAGCAAATCTGTGAAAAAATAACTGTCTCTAGATGTGCAGTAGCCAATGGGAATGCTTTGACTTGAAGCCAACATGTCTGAGTTTATCATGGACGGGCCATAACACATAAACATAAACAGATGACACATTTCTGCTGTAACCAAAACCTGAATGTCAGTGAGAACAAACACCAATGTTGTCCTCACCTCATTCTCCAGCGAGCTCATCTTGGAATCCGCAGTTGTCAGACGAAGGTTCATCAGCTGCGGGGACAAACAAACAAAATATGATCTCCTCTGAGAATGATGTAACTATCCATATATTACATCATCTCAGACAATGATACAACTGTTAATATGATCTCACATAATTATATAAATGTTAATATGTGATCTCAGAGAATGATATACCTGTTAATATGATCTCACATAATGATATAAATGGTAATATGTGATCTCAGAGAATGATTAACTGTCCACACATCAGCTCAGAACATGATTTAATACACTAATAATATAATAAAGATCTAAATCTGTGAATCGCAGCATCTGTCAATGCATGTTGACAAGTATGCTGGAAGGATCACAAGAAGTACTAGTATAACTCATGTAGACATGGTGACTTTGTTGTCATATCTTCTCAGTGTGCCATGACCTTGTATATGCAAAGGCCTAGGACTAGAACAAATGGAATCTATAGAAAAGGCTATTATAACACATGGAATCTATGGAAGATACTACTATAACACATGGAATCTATGGAAGATACTACTGTAACATTGACACTGAGCTGCCAGCATCTGCAGCCTACCTTGTTCCAGACGTACTGGTTATCCTTTCCTCTGGAGTAAACAAGGCAAGGCAGAGAGAGGGAACGTGCTGCATGGGCAACACATGTTCTCTGAATCCATGCCCAGGCATTGCGCGATGGGATTTTGGCCAAATTCCAGTCCACATACTTTCGTCTGTCAAGACGGCAAGGTGCCACTCACTCACAACTATAACACATGGAATCTATGGAATGTAGTACTGCAACAAATGGAATCTATAGAAGGTACTACTGCAACAAATAGAACCTTTGGAAGGTACTACTGCAACAAATGGAATCTCTGGAAGGTACTATTATAACACATGGAATCTATGGAAAATGCTACTATAATACATGGAAGCTATGGAAGGTACTACTGCAACAAAAGAAATCATTGGAAGGTACTACTGCAACACATGGAATCTGTGGAAGGTACTATTGCACAAAATGAAATCTATGTAAGGCACAACTACAACAAATGGAATCTATGGAAGGTACTACTGCAACAAATGGAATCATTGGAAAGTACTACTGCAACAAATGGAACCTATGGAAGGTACTACTGCAACAAATGGAATCATTGGAAAGTACTACTGCAACAAATGGAACCTATGGAAGGTACTATTGCAACAAATGGAATCTATGGAAGATACTAATATAACACATGGAATCTATGGTAGGTACTACTGCAACAAAAGGAATCATTGGAAGGTACTATTGCACAAAATGAAATCTATGTAAGGCACAACTACAACAAATGACATCTACAGAAAGTATAACTACAACCAATGAAATCTATGTACGGCACAACTACAAAAAATGAAATATATAGAAAGTATAACTATAACCAATGAAATCTATGGAAGGCACAACTACAACAAATGACATCTACAGAAAGTATAACTACAACCAATGAAATCTATGTACGGCACAACTACAAAAAATGAAATATATAGAAAGTATAACTATAACCAATGAAATCTATAGAAGGCACAACTACAACAAATGGAATCTATAGAAAGTATAACTATAACCAATGAAATCTATGGAAGGCACAACTATAACAAATTGTATCTATAGAAAGTATAACTACAACCAATGAAATCTATGTAAGGCACAACTACAACAAATGACATCTATGGAAGACACTACAGCAACAAATGGAATCTATGGAAGGTATTAGTATAACAAATGGAATCACCTTCAAGTGTTATACTTCTAAGCAAGGAGTGTAATAAGAACAAAGTCAGTAATACAGTTGAGAGTGACCAAACCTGAATGTTTTCTTTCAGGGCTGCAATCTCATCATTCTTTCTGTCCATCTCTTGGCCAAAATTGTCTTTCTCTCTCTGCGCTCTCTGTATTCAACAACAACAAAGAATCATGGTCTCAAAACATTGTAATTTTCTAGCATATTATATTATTGTAGCAGTTAGTTAGATCAATGGAAACAAATTAAAGGTTTCAGATAAGAGGATTAATTTCATTGTACCAAGTTTTACCCCTCTGGTTTGGTATTTTCCACAGAATGGCAAGCGCTCTTCCCCCCCCCCCCCCCCCCCCTTCCCCATGCCATGAACCTTGTAGCTTCAGCAATAACCTACCATGGGTCTCCGCAAGAATTGAACTCATGATCTGAACTATACAGTCCAAAAACAAATACAAGACTTTCAGAGGCAAGGCAGATGACTTGACCACATCGCCACAGAGGCCCCCAATGAAAACAATGCAAGGCAGCTTTACAACATTCTTAACAGCTGACAGTCATGACCAGTAAATTAATACATGCATTCTGCTAGATGACAGGAGATGTGGAGAACCCCCCTGGATGAAATGAATGGTCGTCATCATTCTTGATGGAATCGCATAATTAGGTATGGCCAACCAGTTTCTTTCTTCATTGGCCAATCCCACGACATTATCCATACCCTTTGTGATGACATGAAAGATCAGCACTAGAAAGGACAGTGACAGACAGAGAAAAACAGAGTTGGATGATTTGGGACTGTGCCATGGAGGAATATCATCAGTAGACCTAATCCAGAACACCAGGGTCTGATATCCGTGGAGATGCACAAACAGCTACTGCATCTGGCGGGGCACATGATGATGATGACATCTTTAATAACACTGGGTAGAAACTGGTCATATAATGAGAAGAGATGCATTGGATAACAGTGTGATAACAGGAAAGATCAGTGGTAAAAGAGACAGAGACAGACTGCCAAAAATGATGAATGATGGTCTAAGACAGTGGTTCTCAACCTTTTTGGATCCGTACACCCCATTACCATATTTTCAAAATGTCATTCCCCCCCCCCCCTCGTTTTTTCCTCCCTGTAAAATCCCCCCCCCCCCCCACAGTATACGTAAAAATGGAAGCTATGAGGAAGCCTGTATATTTGAAAATGGAAAAAAAATGGAAGCTCGTAAATTTAATAACTACTAGAATAAGTCTAGACGTCTACATAAAACTTTATTTGTGGGTCTACTTACATTATAAAATTCATTTCAGAAGGGCGAGAAGTACAGAAACTGTAAAGTATAGGAGGGAAAAATAATATTAAGTAATCGGATTCTTGTATTAACGTTATCTGAAATAATCTTATTTCCCCCCCCCCCCCCCCACCACCTCCCCCTGAAAAGCCTAAAATTACCCCCTGGGAGGAATTCCCAATAGTTGAGAACCACTGGTCTAAGATGATGGCATGGAGGGATGTCATCAATAGGATTGATCCAGAACACCAAGGACCATGATATTTGGAGAGACATGAATGTGCACACCACTTGGCAAGCACATGATGATGATGGGTCAACTGTGAGCTGCATTAAATGGAGAAATTAATCCTGTCTCAGCTGGGGATTGAACTTGTACACAGTGCTGGCCAGCAAGCACACTAACCACTATACCATCAAGGCTACAAACTGAATATACCTTTCAATTTCATTTCGAGACTTGACCGCTTTGTCCATTTCTTGGTTGGAACTGGCTAGTCTGGTTTTCAGAGTTTCAACCTGCAACATCAAATCACAAATTAGCCGCAGCAATAAATTTAAAACCAGGACGTGCATCTGAACCAACTGTCAATGCAGTCCTAAAGAATCATATGTTTTTGAATAACAAAGACACAAACAATAGATTGCATGATTTATTGCCTGGTGTATTTTGCTGCATTTTGTCAGGTCCATACTGCAGAATTCACAGAACATCAACTAAAGCAATAAGATCAATCCTTCAAGCTAAAATTACAACACAAATATTCACACAGTAATTTCTTCTTCTTCTTCTGCGTTCATCCGGAGTTCTTTTCCCGGACGTGATTGCGTTGCGCCTGTTTACAGCAGAGTTGTGTTCTTGCGCCGTTAGGCCGACACATCTGACTTCCGTGGGCGTTTGTTGACCGGGTTAACCTTCCCGGGACACAGTAATTTGAATTGTCTACCACTGTAATTTTAAACTGACTATCATCTCTTTTTGTTTGCACAAAGCTGTTGTTTGTAAATGCGATGCAGAGAGATGCAGTGAAATATGTCAGGCAATAAATTGTGCAATATTGTGTTTGTGTCTGTGTTATTCAAATTCACTATGGGAAAACATTGTTTTGAATCAAGTGTTTGATTGAATATCACAGCTAAACAAAACGTTTGCCTATCCAGCAACCATGGCAATTAAAAATGTCAATTATGAACACATATTTTAAGTCATGTGACTTAAACAAAATCCACAGATAAATATCAAAGTGGGTAATGCGAAGCTAAACAACTTTTTCAGTAACAGTTTCTTGCACACACATATACAGTTTGGGAGCAACAACTGCACAATTGCACACGCACACAAGGTGCCTCGTCAACCAACACAGAACTGGCACTATTAGCCACCGAACGCTGATGTATATGCTGGGGGGAGGATCTGAGCACATATAGACCTGTCCGGAGTGCAATGAAGATACCCCGACTGATAATTGATAACTGATAACACGCACACATACATTGGGATAAACAGTTGCTTACACAATTTGAGAGAAATCAAATGTACACACATACACTGTTCAGGAAAAACACTTGCAAAGACATATAAATTGTCTATCCATCTGTAGACAGTGTAGTCTAACCATCTGTAGACAGTGTTGTCTAACCATCTGTAGACACTGTTGTCTACCCATCTGTAGACAGTGTAGTCTAACCATCTGTAGACACTGTTGTCTACCCATCTGTAGACAGTGTAGTCTAACCATCTGTAGACAGTGTAGTCTAACCATCTGTAGACAGTGTTGACTACCCATCTGTAGACAGTGTTGTCTACCCATCTGTAGACAGTGTTGTCTAACCATCTGTAGACAGTGTTGACTAACCATCTGTAGACAGTGTTGACTAACCATCTGTAGACAGTGTTTTCTAACCAACTGTAGACAATGTTGTCTAACCATCTGTAGACAGTGTTGTCTACCCATCTGTAGACAGTGTAGTCTAACCATCTGTAGACAGTGTTGTCTAACCATCTGTAGACAGTGTAGTCTACCCATCTGTAGACAGTGTTGTCTAACCATCTGTAGACAGTGTTGTCTACCCATCTGTAGACAGTGTAGTCTAACCATCTGTAGACAGTGTTGTCTAACCATCTGTAGACAGTGTTATCTACCTGAGGACAGTGTTGTCTAACCATCTGTAGACAATGTTGTCTAACCATCTGTAGACAGTGTTGTCTATCCATCTGTAGACAGTGTTGTCTACCCATCTGTAGACAGTGTTGACTAACCATCTGTAGACAGTGTTGACTAACCATCTGTAGACAGTGTTGACTAACCATCTGTAGACAGTGTTTTCTAACCATCTGTAGACAGTGTTATCTACCTGAGGACAGTGTTGTCTAACCATCTGTAGACAATGTTGTCTAACCATCTGTAGACAGTGTTGTCTATCCATCTGTAGACAGTGTTGACTAACCATCTGTAGACAGTGCAGTCTAACCATCTGTAGACAGTGTTGTCTATCCATCTGTAGACAGTGTTGTCTACCCATCTGTAGACAGTGTTGACTAACCATCTGTAGACAGTGTTGACTACCCATCTGTAGACAGTGTAGTCTAACCATCTGTAGACAGTGTTGACTAACCATCTGTAGACAGTGTAGTCTAACCATCTGTAGACAGTGTTGTCTAACCATCTGTAGACAGTGTTGACTAACCATCTGTAGACAGTGTTGACTAACCATCTGTAGACAGTGTTGTCTATCCATCTGTAGACAGTGTTGTCTACCCATCTGTAGACAGTGTTGACTAACCATCTGTAGACAGTGTTGACTACCCATCTGTAGACAGTGTTGTCTAACCATCTGTAGACAGTGTTGTCTAACCATCTGTAGACAGTGTTGACTAACCATCTGTAGACAGTGTTGTCTATCCATCTGTAGACAGTGTTGTCTATCCATCTGTAGACAGTATTGACTAACCATCTGTAGACAGTGTAGTCTAACCATCTGTAGACAGTGTTGTCTAACCATCTGTAGACAGTGTTATCTACCTGAGGACAGTGTTGTCTAACCATCTGTAGACAATGTTGTCTAACCATCTGTAGACAGTGTTGTCTATCCATCTGTAGACAGTGTTGTCTACCCATCTGTAGACAGTGTTGACTAACCATCTGTAGACAGTGTTGACTAAACATCTGTAGACAGTGTTTTCTAACCAACTGTAGACAGTGTTGTCTAACCATCTGTAGACAGTGTAGTCTAACCATCTGTAGACAGTGTTGTCTAACCATCTGTAGACAGTGTTGTCTAACCATCTGTAGACAGTGTTGTCTAACCATCTGTAGACAAGTGTTGTCTAACCATCTGTAGACAGTGTAGTCTAACCAACTGTAGACAGTGTTGTCTAACCATCTGTAGACAGTGTTGTCTGAGGACAGTGTTGTCTACCCAAGGACAGTGTTGTCTACCTATCTGAGGACAATGTTGTCTAACCATCTGTAGACAGTGATGTCTAACCATCTGTAGACAGTGTTGTCTAACCATCTGTAGACAGTGTAGTCTAACCAACTGTAGACAGTGTTGTCTAACCATCTGTAGACAGTGTTATCTACCTGAGGACAGTGTTGTCTAACCATCTGTAGACAATGTTGTCTAACCATCTGTAGACAGTGTTGTCTATCCATCTGTAGACAGTGTTTTCTAACCAACTGTAGACAGTGTTGACTAACCATCTGTAGACAGTGTTGTCTGAGGACAGTGTTGTCTACCCAAGGACAGTGTTGTCTAACCATCTGTAGACAGTGTTGTCTAACCATCTGTAGACAGTGATGTCTAACCATCTGTAGACAGTGTAGTCTAACCATCTGTAGACAGTGTAGTCTAACCATCTGTAGACAGTGTAGTCTAACCATCTGTAGACAGTGTAGTCTAACCATCTGTAGACAGTGTAGTCTAACCATCTGTAGACAGTGTAGTCTAACCATCTGTAGACAGTGTAGTCTAACCATCTGTAGACAGTGTAGTCTAACCATCTGTAGACAGTGTAGTCTAACCATCTGTAGACAGTGATGTCTAACCATCTGTAGACAGTGTAGTCTAACCATCTGTAGACAGTGTAGTCTAACAATCTGTAGACAGTGTAGTCTAACCATCTGTAGACAGTGATGTCTAACCATCTGTAGACAGTGTAGTCTAACCATCTGTAGACAGTGTAGTCTAACCATCTGTAGACAGTGTAGTCTAACCATCTGTAGACAGTGATGTCTAACCATCTGTAGACAGTGTAGTCTAACCATCTGTAGACAGTGTAGTCTACCCATCTGTAGACAGTGTTGTCTACCCATCTGTAGACAGTGATGTCTAACCACCTGCAAGCAGCTCAAACAGACACATGACAAGGACAGATCCTAACCTCGGCCTCCAGTTTTTCCTTGGCAGCTCTCTCCCGCTCTGTGACAGAATTGGCCGTGCTGATGTCAGTCCTCAGGGAAGACAGCTGGATGTTGTACTGCATGGTGGCATGGGCTAAAGCTTCTTCATTCAGTTTCTGTGTGGACAACATACCGTAATATTACCTGTCTGCACACACAGATGGGAAGACATTGGTAATGTGAATAAATCAAGCAGTTTCTGTGTGGACAACATACCGTAATATTACCTGCCTACACACACAGATGGGAAGACATTGGTAATGTGAATAAATCAAGCAGTTTCTGTGTGGACAACATACCGTAATATTACCTGCCTACACACACAGATGGAAGACATTGGTAATGTGAATAAATCAAGCAGTTTCTGTGTGGACAACATACCGTAATATTACCTGCCTACACACACAGATGGGAAGACATTGGTAATGTGAATAAATCAAGCAGTTTCTGTGTGGACAACATACCGTAATATTACCTGCCTACACACACAGATGGGAAGACATTGGTAATGTGAATAAATCAAGCAGTTTCTGTGTGGACAACATACCGTAATGTTACCTGTCTACACACACTGATGGGAAGACAATGATAATGTGAATAAATCAAGCAGTTTCTGTGTGGACAACATACCGTAATATCTGCACAGACTGATGGGAAGACAAAGATAATGTGAATAAATCAAGCAGTAAATCTCCTTTGGTGAAACCTCACTTCAAGATGGAGAATCATACACTTATTTAGGAAGCATTGTAGATAAAGACAGGGGAACAGGAAGAGATATTAAAATACAAATACAAAAGAATTTTTGATTAATTTTATTTTAAAGTCTCATACCCTTGAAGTGGGTATGTGAAATGCTAGGAGCATCACATGTTTAAAGTCTGAGTGCATTGAGGAATATGTGGCCAGTCTTTCCCTTGCGCAGTGAATGGTGACTGCCGGAAATGAACCCTGTGCGATCGTGCTATTGTCAGCGTATTGTCCTAACCATTACACCAACATGCCAGCTGGAGGTTTCATAGCTCTATGAAATGTGTGTGAGTCAAAATAAATTAAATCAATTACCACGCTTAGAATATTTAACTCTAATCTCAATTAAGTACTGCTGTATGGATCTGACCAATAAAAAGATGTCAATTGAAACGAGAAAAAGAGTGTTGAGGGGATACATAGAGCCTGTTTTTTTGTATGGATGTGAAACTTGGACAATGAGTAGTCAAGCTGAAAAACATCTGATGGCTGCAGAAATGTGGTTTCTGAGAAAAATGAAAAAAATACCAGGACAGACAGAAAAACCAATGACCAAGTTCTACAGGAGACAAATGAAAATCGTAAATTGATTAGAGAAATTAGACGTAGACAGTCAAATGTTTTTTGAAATGTTATGAGAAGAAATGGATTAGAGAACTTAGTGACAACTGGCAAGATTGAAAGGAACAGACCCAGAGGAAGACCGAGAAGTAAATACCTGGCATGGACGAGACAGGAACACTGAGCTGATCCACGACTCTGGTGATCGAGTGAAATGGCGAGTCATGCCCGCCCACGCTTTCCGGCATGGCACATGATTGATTGATTGATTGTATGGATCAAAAACTTGGAGAAAGACTGAAACAATTACTAATAAACTACAAATATTCACTAATTGGTGCCTGCACTGACAAGAAGAACTAAAATGATATGGATAGAACAAAACAAATGCAAGCAAATTAAATGTTGAGAAAATACACTGGCAATGGATGGAACACGCCATTAAGAAAACCTGTTAACAGAATAACTTGAAAGTCCTGTCTGTGCAACCCACAGGGCAAAATAAATAGAATGAGACCTAAAAACACAAATAGTAGAGACTGAGATGAATAATATGAGGAGGAGGACATGGAGGGAAGTGCAGGAGATGGCAACACAATAGGAAGATTTGGCATAAGTTAGCTGAGGGGCTTATCTTCCATTGGATGATAAAAGGCAGAAGCAGCAGAAGAGAACTACACACACACACCTCAAATCTTACTGAAGCAAACAATAGATCCCTTAGTTGCACACAAAAATATCAACTGTGGGGCAATCCTTGAGACCTGTGAAACAGCAAGAGAAATAAATTCACAATTTGTAAGTGTCTAGTTGGCCTTACATTTATTCCTTCAGTAAGACAGTCATCTTTAGGAGACGGCAGGTTTGAATCCTACAATATAACTAGACACTCGCTTGTCTAGAACCCACAGGGTGAACAAAATTGCAGGAGATCTAAAAACAAATGGAAAAGAGAATTATAGACAGAGATGAATAATACTGGGAGGACATGGAAGGAGCTACAGGAGACAGCAGCAGATAGGACATTTTGGCATAGATTAGTAGAGGGCCTATGCTCCAATAGAGGATACAGGGAATAGAAGAGGAGGAGGTTCAAATCCTGGCTTGCTGATAGATTTCAATTTTAGTGACCTCTGGCATTTTAGTTCACTTCAGTGCGGCTCATGATATCCCTTCCAGTCTCAGAAAGCAATGGCAAACTACTGAGCGTAATCTTGCCAAGAAATCAACATACAGCTGAAAGATGCTGGTGTTTGACAGTGATGTCCTGTAAAGGATATGCAAAAAAAAAAAAAAAGTTTAGGATCGTTTGCCACACCTCGATACAAATTGTTCATATGGTGCTAGCCTCATATTTGTATAGACAGATGGACATTTGATGAGTGTTGTCATCAATATCAAAACAAGCCTTTTCTTTCCAGAACATTTCATGGAACCCATTTTAAGCTGGGTCAAATTGGGAGCCCAGGTCAGTTTAAAAAAAATTCCATGCTTTGATGTGGATTTGAACTCATGACAACAAGGCCAGCAGGCAAGCATGCTAGCTACTCCACTCCTGTGACTGAGCGCTACACAAAAAGCATATTGCTAGCATATTAGAGCCACTCACAATATCATTTCTGAGATCCTCAACCTTGCTCATTAATTCTTCATTCTCGGCACCCATCAGCGAAATTTCATCCTTGAACCTTGACCTCTGTCGTTCCATTTCCATCTGTAGATATTTAAGAAAAATACTGACAATGATTACAAATGATTGAGACATGGCTCTGACTCTCTCTTTCTCTCTCTCTGTTTCTCTCCCTCTCTCACACACATGACTCTCTCTCTCTCTCTCTCTCTCTCTATATATATATATATATATATATATATATATATATATATTCAAGGGTAATTCTGGCCGACAAATGACAAGAGCAATATTCAAATGACAACTATGATCACATGAGAACAATGTTCAAATGACAACTATGATCAAATGACAGAACAATCATCAATGACAACTATAATCAAATGATAGAAAAATGTTCAAATGACAATAATGTCAATGTTCAAATGACTAGAACAATATTGACGGCGCATGAAAAACAGAGTGAAGGGGTTAGTGCATGAAAATGGAAGAGTGACAAAGGATTATGGTGAGAGTGAGAAAGTGTGAGAGAAAGAGAAAGTTAGAGAAAAAACATGAGAATAAAGAGTAAGAGAATGAGAAATAGTGAGGGACTTGAAGTTTGGCTCGTCCCAAAAACATGAACGCTCAAAGGCAAAAGAACTTGTCAACGAAAATACAGACGCGGCTCTGGTGATAAGTTAATACAACACCTGTTTTATTGGGTGTATCCACATAATTCATACCAAATTCGTCATCTCTATAGGGCATCCTTCTCGCAGGAGTGACACCTACTTGGAGCATCTAGAATTGCTATGTTAAATGTCTCTAACCTTCACCTCAGCGCCCATCCTGTTTTCCATTCCTCTGTTCTTTCGATCCGTGACGTTAAATTCCAGGTAGATTCATCTTGCTTTTAGGTCCACGGTTATTCGATCTCAGCAAATGACTCCTCCTGTCATCCCCTGAATAGCACTTGCATAAGAATATCCAATCCGCTCCATGACTTTGACTCCACCGAATAAACACATGTCCGCTTTTAAACACGGTATCACAGCGTATCCTTTATCCCTTCAATCTTTCTTTGTCTGCCGTGTGACAGTGACTGCTATCTGGCAGCATTTGAGAGAAAGGAGAGAGGGAACAGAGATGGAGAGAGAGAAGGTAGAGAGAGAGAGAGAAGGTAGAGAGAGAGAGAGAAAGAAATAGAGAAGACAGCATATTCATTTTATGGCATGACATCAAAGTAAACCATGTCCTGCAGACTGTACCAATATGAAAACACCATGCATGTATGTCAAAAGAAGGCAATCAACATCGTTTAGCACGGTTAGACACTGAAAAGAAGATGATGAGAAAATATACTGTAACAACTGTTAATCTATATGAAAAAAAGACATAGAGGAATGCAGTGAGAGAAGATTCTTGGCAGCTCTGCATCAAGACAAAGAAAGATACAAGGGGGCTTAAAATTAAAACCTTTAAAGTGTGATATAAATTACAATAACCATGCCATTGTCTTGTAACTTGTCAATGTTGTTGTTAAGAATGTCAAGAGTGTTAAGCACTGTGCAGATGAACAAGATGACATCATAAGGACAGTTTAAAGATGGCCGTTCCACTTCTGATATGCACTAAAGAGGGACAGCGTTCTGTTATCTGTTTTATTTTTTATTATTGAAGGGGTAAAACCTATCTGTGGCTAAGGGCTTGCGAACGCGGTTTGTGAGCCCATATACCCGGGTTCGAAACACGGTGGTGCTGGTTTTTTCGAAAAAGGTATAGGGGCCAGTCGTTCAGAAAGCAATGGCAAACTACTGAAGGTAACACTTGCCTAGTACATCAACAGCAGCTGAAAATGCTGGTGTTGACTGCAACGTCCCGTAAGGGATACGCAACAAACTTAATTAATTAAAACCTATAGAAATTCATCGGTGAATGAAGGTCCAGTATGGTGATGTATGCTTGTCAGTCCAGTGAGTGTTTGAGTGGAGTAGGAAGTTTCAAAACAGGAGTGACTTCTGTGACAGACTGTTCACCACATCACATCATCCATGCTGCTACAGTACCGCAAAGTGTGTGCAATGTGGGTGCCACGGCAGCTTAGTCCAGAATTGAAACAACGATGCACTGATGCTTATCAAGAACTAGCCCCAAGTGATTTCCACTTGTTTGGACAACTCAAAGAGCCATTGGGAGGAAAGACTGCTCAGTCCAATGAAGAGATACAGCAGGTGGTGCATGAGTGGTTACAAGCGCGACCAAGATAATTGGTTTCCTATAGAAATCCAAGCACTTTATCGGCGCCAGAGAACTTGCATTGAACGCAGTGGTGATTACATCGAAAAATGATACATTTATTCTTTACTTTTTCAGAATATAGTCACCAAAATAAAAACATGTAAGGTTTTCATTTAAAATTTGGTGCATGTCAAAAGTGGGGCAGCTCATCTTTAAACTGTCCTTATGATGTCACCATGTTAATTTGCACCGTAATCTCATATGCTTAACACTCATGACATCCTTAACAACAATATTGACAGGTTACAAGACAATGGCATGGTTATTGTAATTTCTATCACACTTTTAATGTTCTTCATTTGAAGCCCCCTCGTATCAGTGTATGAACTGATACACTCTGATGGCTATGGAGAAGCATGAATGCCAGTTGGCACGGTAAAGAAGTAAAGAATCCATTTACATGTCTTGAGATGAATTGGGCATGTGGTGCTATCCTATATTTTTGTAGGCCAATCGGCACTCGACGGGTTATCTGGTCAATAGTAGTACTGGGCCAGCAGGCAAAAGTGCTAGCAACCACGCTACTGCGGCTCCCCCTACATTTATGAAGCAACATGGTTGCTACTTGGAATGGCACGTGATGATAAAATCATACACAGCCTATGTTCTGTTTGAATACAAATGCTGAACATTGAGTATAATATTATACTCATTTATTATAACAAACAAAGAAGACTGGTATCCCAGTAAAATCTACAGACAGAAAATTACATACTTCCTCAATAGCACACTGCCTACTGCAATTTGGTCATGTGACTGATAGAGACTATGTGTTCTGTGTGTTATTTAGACACACAACATGGATTAATGATAACATTTGCTGAAGTAGTGGCGAAGACTCTGGTGAAGCCATTGTTGTGTAAACAAAAGATATGATACTTTAAATTCACCACTGTAGATAATTTATATTACTGTGCGAATATGTGTGTTGTATTTTAAAAGATTCACTGTTTTGCTTTATGTTATACTGCGTCATTTCTGTATTATGCATGAAATATGCCAGACAATAAATTATGCAACCTATTGTCTTCATTATTCAAAATAACATATACAAAACTAACTTCATTAAAGTATCAAAAGACAGAAGAGAAATGGGGGGGTCATGGTCACCTGTGGGGTCATGGTCACCAATGTCTGCTCTAAACAAGCAGCAGCATCAGCAGAATATGACGACGATGAAGAAAAAGCAGAAGAAGTAGAAAGAGGGAATGGAGGAGGAGGATAAGAGGATGAAGAAGAAGAAGCTGTAGCAGAAGAAGAAGATGCAGTATTAGAAGAATAAGAGGAGGAGGAGTAGGGGGAAAATGAAGGAGGAGGAGGAAAAGTGTCACGTATGAAATTACAGTCTGTTCTACCTTGAGGGCATACAGCTCTGCCTGCAGCTTGTTGGAATCTCCATGGAACTCCATGGCTGAGTCTAGGAATTCCTCGTCCTTCACAGAAAAAAAACAAGCAAACAGTGATCATAGTCACTGGGAGTTCTTTCTGTCTGTCTATCTCTGTTTTTTGCTTTCTGTCTTTAATATTCTTTCATACATTTTTTGTCTGTCTTGTTTTCTGTTGTTCATTCCTTTCTTCATTTCTTCTGTCTCCCATTTTGCTGCATATTTGCATTTATGTTTGTTTGTATGTCTTTCTGTCATTCTCAGATGTTCTATTTAACCTTTTGTACAACCACAGATGTTCCATCTCCCCACATGTACAACCTTGTATCTTCTATTTCACCACTGTACATCCACACATGTTCTATTTCACCACTATGCAACCACAGATGTTCTATTTCACCACTGAACAACCACATATGTTCAATTTCATCACTATTCACCACTGCACAACCTTGTATTTTCTATTTCACATTTACACAACCACAAATGTTCTCTCACCATTGTAGAACCACAAATGTTCTATTTCACCACAGTACAACCACAGATGTTCTGATTCACCCCTGTACAACCACAAATGTTCTATTTCACCACTGTACAACCACAAATGATCCATGTCATATTTATACAACTACATATGTTCCATCCTACCTTTGTACAATCACAGATGTTCTATCTCATCTTTAGATAACCCCAAATCTTCCATATCACATTTGTACAATCACAAATGCTCTTAAGAAAAGTCAAGAAGATCGACTTCATCACACCAGGTTTTTTACCATTTAGATCAGTCTCTTTCTGCAGGGCGTTCTGCTGAAAGTGTCGCACAAAACACGAACGCCATAGCTCTGGCAACGATCCCCAAGGATCTTAGAGAAAAGTGCACTCATGAACCGAACAACATGTCTGAAATCAATTCAACAACCTTCATAACCACTTTGTCCCGGAGACTCCCTCCAGCAAATGTTCTATCTTACCTTTGATGCCTGCTGTTGTTTGAGAAATAATTTCTGCTGATCATCATTGATTTGTTCCTGAAGAACTCGAATGCTATTGGCATGAGTCAGCTGCCGTTCAAGTTCTTTCTTTTCCTCTTCCAGCTGACAAGAGAAACATCATTTGTTACTATAAAATACTACAAACGCATTTAGGTCAATGTCTTCACATACAGACATGACAGACCTCTAAATGCAGACACACAAGTTAAACATAAAAACTGTCTGAGTTAGAAGGGTTTAACATAATAACTGTGTGAGTCAGAAGGTTATAATATAATAACTGTCCAGGGTACAAGGGTTTAACATAATAACTGTCTAGGTTAGAAGGGTTTAATATAATAACTGCCTGAGTTTATAACTGTCTAAGTTAGAAAGGTTTAACATAATAACTGTCTGAGTTAGAATGGTTTAACATAATAAATATTTGGGTTATAAGGGTTTAACACATAACTATATGGTTTAGAAGGTTTCAACATGAAACTGCCTTAGTTAGTAGGCTTATTTCACCATCACGCTTGTGACTTGTTTGGCAGATAAAGGAAACACTCAGAAATTGCAGGTGAAAACAAATCATTTACAATCACAGCTAAAGTTTGGTCAAGTCTGCAATCTGTCTACAAAGAAATAAGACAAACATACCTCTTTCACAGTATTGGCCATTGTTCGCATTTCTATCTGAATATTTCGTAATGCTAGTTCTGCTTTCTGCTTGGCTTCCAGTTCACTGAAGTGGAAATATGGTGAATGCACATTATGATGGTAAGAAAACTCCCAATGTTCCCACAACATACAAACATTGACAGTCGCAGACAATCTAGACTTCCAACATTCTCACAGCATACAGAAACTGATTGTCTAGACTTCCAACATTCTCATAGCATACAGAAACTGATTGTCTAGACTTCCAACATTCTCATAGCATACAGAAACTGATTGTCTAGACTTCCAACATTCTCACAGCATACAGAAACTGATTGTCTAGACTTCCAACATTCTCACAGCATACAGAAACTGATTGTCTAGACTTCCAACATTCTCAAGGTATTCAAACACAAACTAGACTTTCAACATTCTCATGGTATACAAAAATAGACTAGACTTTCAACATTCTCATGGTATAAGCGACTTTAATCGACAAACACAGACTAGACTTTCAACACTCTCACGGTATACAAGCACAGACTAGACTTTCAACATTCTCACAGTATACAAACACAGACTAGACTTCCAATATTCTAACGGTATACAAACACAGACTAGACTTTCAACATTCTCACAACATACACCAGACACTGACAATCTAGTATTACCAAGATTCTCACAACATTCTTACAACATTCTCACATACACCATCATTGACAATCTAGACTTATAATATTCTCTCAACTTACATAAAGCATGAAGCTCACTAAAACACTAAACATCCACACTAGATTGCTCACACACACATGGAATGCATCTGTCCTACCTTGAGAACTGCGACTCCTTCCTTGCTAATTGCTCTTTGGTTTTAGTTAGCAAAATCTCAGTATTCTTATATTTCTCTGACTCTTCTGTTACATTGTACCTGAAATATAAGATCAATATGCAAAATATAACAAATAATAGTTTAGTTTAGCTTAGTCTAGTCGATGGATCAACATCACGGCACATGGGTGTAACCCATAAGTGCTCCGTTCTCCTCCTAACTCAAACCTGAGTTTGGAGAAACTCAGCTCAGTGCACGAACTCCGTAGCACCGGCGAGGATCCTGAAAATACTTTGGGTAGATTTTTCAACTCTAAATTTTGCTCCGGGCAGCACCGTTAGGCTACACTTTTTCGATTTCCAACTGCCAAGGGATTTTTTAAAAAAAATTATTTTTTTGGATACACACGGGCGTTCGATCTCACTACCCAGAGACCAGGAAACATTTTATTACTAGAAGTCCACGTGAAAAGGTCCCGGTCCTCACCGGGGCTTGAACCCGAGACCTCCAGCTCTCGAGGCAGACACCATACCTCGAGACCACGCAGCCCCCCCCACCCATAACAAATAATATGTAACATGTAACCATACAATACATATAACCCGTACTTTTGTATGGATGTGAAACATGGACAATAAGCAGGCAAGCTGAAAAGCATCTAATGGCAGATTCTGAGGAAAATGCAAAGAATACCATGGACAGACAGAAAAACCTAGGAGCAAGTCCTACAAGAAGCAGATGAAAACTGTAAACTGATTAGAGAAATTAGACGTAGACAGTTATAATTTTTTGGACATGTTATGAGAAGAAATAAACTAGAAAAATTGATGACAACTGGCAAGATTGAGGGGAAAAGAACTAAGGGAAAGCAGAGAAGTAAATAACTGTGTGGCCTGGCCATGTGGCCTGGTTGAGACAAGAACACAGAGCTGACACACGATCCTGGTGATCGGGTAAGATGTCAAAACATGACCGACCATGCTCATCGGCATGGCACATGATGATGAACCATACAATACGAAGTAACATACAAAATATAACGTATAACAATCACAAAAATGGGAGTTGTGGCAGCGCAATGGCTAGCACGTTTGCTCAGAGTCCTGGTGATCATGCATTTAAATTTGCATCGAAGCATTTTGTATTCCTATTTTGCTACCTTTTCTGTTATTTGTTTGGATTCCACAAGGCAAAAGAAATAAAGAAAAGCTTAACAACAGATCGAAAAGAAAAATATAGACAGAAATTAATAATATGTGGAGGATAGTGGATAGAGCTTAAAGATAGGATGGCTTGGAGTGAATTGGTTGAGGGCCTATGGAGGATAAAGGACAAATGAAAGAAAAAAAGAAGACATACTCCAGAGTTCGAATCTTGGCTTCCAGCTCCAGTTTAGTTTGTTCCAAAGTAGATTTCTGCTGGCTCAAACTCTCAAGCTTCCTGTCAAATAAAAATATTTACCAGTCAAAATAACTGATAATAAAACAAACTTTGCTATTCCAAATTTACAAAACAAAATGACCACAATTGGAGAAACAAACCGTATATAAATGAACATAAACAAATCATGTATAAACTGGATGCGAACAAATCTAGCATAAATGGACTAATACACATGGCAATTGTAAAAACAATTTATTTTAAGAACCAGAAATGAAAAGTTAAGGAAGAGAAATTAAAGATTAATGGTCAATATATCCAGAACAAGAAATTTTAGGCCAGAGGTCAATATCTGAAGTCTTAATCAGCTGCAGATCACTCAGTCAGGGAGCATCGTCACATTGAAGGTTAGCTGCAGTTAATCTCAAACACACTGTCTCTCATCCTGATTGTACATTCTCACAGACTGCAGTTCATCCATTTCATGAACAATTCTGCAAGAGTAGACAATGATACATGTCGCTTTTTTAAGCGACATGTATCACTGTCTACTCTTGCTCACATGTGTTCAGCGCTTCCTTTCTTTATGTTTGTTTATCAGAGTACCGTTTCTTTCAATGTGATTGAAATATTTAACTTGTATCTTTTTTTAACATCCTTCATGAACTATATTTTTTAAACATTTCTTGCTTCTCTGGAAAAAAACCTGTTGTAGCAACAGCTCACTGGTAACAACAGCACATTGGTAACAACAGCTCACTGGTAACAGCACACTACTGGTAACAGCAACTCACTGGTAACAGCAGCTCACTGGTAACAACAGATCACTGGTCACAACAGCTCACTGGTAACAACAGCTCACATAACAACAGCTCACTGGTAATAATAGCTCATGTAACAATAGCTCACTGGTAGGAACAGGTCATTGGTAACAACAGCTCACTGGTAACAGCAGCTCACTGGTAACAACAGCTCACTGGCAACATCAGCTCAATGGCAACAACAGCACACATAATAACAGCTCACTGGCAACAACAGCACACATAACAACAGCTCACTGCTAACAATAGCTCACTGGTAACAACAGCTCACTGGCAACAGCAGCTCAATGGCAACAACAGAGCACTGGTAACAACAGCACAAATAATACCAGCTCACTGGTAACAACAGCTCACTGATAACAACAGCACACATAATAACAGTTCACTGGTAACAACAGCACACATAACAACAGCTCACTGGTAACAGCAGCTCACTGGTAACAACAGCACACATAACAACAGCTCACTGGTAACAACAGCTCACTGGTAACAGCAGCACACATAACAACAGCTCACTGGTAACAAGAGCTCAATGGCAACAACAGAGCACTGGTAACAACAGCACACATAATAACAGCTCACTGGTAACAACAGCACACATAACAACAGCTCACTGCTAACAATAGCTCACTGGCAACAGCAGCTCAATGACAACAACAGAGCACTGGTAACAACAGCACAAATAATAACAGCTCACTGGTAACAATAGCACACATAATAACAGTTCACTGGTAACAACAGCACACATAACAACAGCTCACTGGTAACAGCAGCTCACTGGTAACAACAGCACACATAACAACAGCTCACTGGTAACAGCAGCTCAATGGCAACAACAGCTCACTGGTAACAACAGCTCACTGGTAACAACAGCACACATAATAACAGTTCACTGGTAACAACAGCACACATAACAACAGCTCACTGGTAACAACAGCACACATAACAACAGCTCACTGGTAACAACAGCTCACTGGTAACAGCAGCACACATAACAACAGCTCACTGGTAAAAACAGCTCACTGGCAACAGCAGCTCAATGGCAACAACAGAGCACTGGTAACAACAGCACAAATAATAACAGCTCACTGGTAACAACAGCTCACTGGTAACAACAGCTCACTGGTAACAACAGCTCACTGGTAACAACAGCACACATAATAACAGTTCACTGGTAACAACAGCACACATAACAACAGCTCACTGGTAACAGAAGCTCACTGGTAACAACAGCACACATAACAACAGCTCACTGGTAACAACAGCTCACTGGTAACAGCAGCACACATAACAACAGCTCACTGGTAACAACATCTCACTGGCAACAGCAGCTCAATGGCAACAACAGAGCACTGGTAACAACAGCACACATAATAACAGCTCACTATTAACAACAGCACACATAACAACAGCTCACTGATAACAATAGCTCACTGGTAACAACAGCTCACTGGCAACAGCAGCTCAATGGCAACAACAGAGCACTGGTAACAACAGCACATATAATAACAGCTCACTGGTAACAACAGCTCACTGGTAACAATGGCTCACTGGTAACAACAGCACACATAATAACAGTTCACTGGTAACAACAGCACACATAACAACAGCACACATAACAACAGCTCACTGGTAACAACAGCACACATAACAACAGCTCACTGGTAACAGCAGCTCAATGGCAACAACAGCTCACTGGTAACAACAGCACACATAATAACAGTTCACTGGTAACAACAGCACACATAACAACAGCTCACTGGCAGCAACACACCACTAGTATCAAAAGCTCACTGGTAACAACAACAGCCACTCACTGGACAATGTCATCTTTCTCCTTGTTGGACAGCCTCAGTTTGTTCTCCAGTACAACTCTTTGGTTATGCTCTTGCTCTAGACCACTGCGAGCCTCTCTCACATACTCTTGTACCTTCAGCAGCGAGCTAGCATCTGTTGATACATGTACGTCAGAGTCAAACAGGACTACTGTACTCTACCAGGTCAGGAGATGTCTGTGTACTAGTGCAGTGCTTCTCAAAGTTGTGGTCCGTGGACCGGTGCCGGTCCGCGAGCCCATTCTTTGCCAGTCCACAATATGAGTTGAAAAAAGTAAGAAAAAAGTTAAATATCACTTTACAAGATAAACTGCTGGATCTGAAGTCTGACGAAGGATTGAAGATGGTTTTCGGAACCATGACATCACTAGCCTCTTTTTGGATACATGTCGAAGCAGAATATCCTGAACTTACTGAAATCGCCTTGAAAGTTCTCCTTCTATTTCCGTCGACGTACCTTTGCGAAACTGGTTTTTCGTCAATGAGCATTATTAAGACAAAATACAGAAACAGTATGGAAATGTGTTCTCCTTTGCGGGTAGCGCTGTCTACAATCGAGCCACGATTTGTTAAGCTTGTAAATAATAAACAGGCCCACCCCTCCCATTACATTAAATAGTTACTGTTAGCAGCTGATCATTAAATCATTTTTATTACAACATACTGTAATTTAGTCAGCTTGTTTAAAATCTGATTTGGTATCGTTTTCCAAGATATATTTTATTTTTATTTTATATTGGTGTTCATTACTGTCGGTGTATACGAGTATATACACCTTTACAAGAAGACCTAAATGTAGTTTTGACATTTGAAAAATTTTTTGATTTGTAAATTTCTACAATAAAATTTTTACTCATGAAAATGGGATCACCATTAAATAAATCACCGTCATCCAATAATATTATGGAGCAGTATTTAGTGCACCAGGACAACACCCACAATTACATTAAATCTTTTATTTATATTAAAATGTATATTGAGGTCATATAAAATTCCAGATTATAAAGAGAAAACTGTTTTTAAATGGTACCAGTCCCTGGTGCAAAAGAAAATTTTATGTCGGTCCGCGAAAGTGAAAAGTTAGGGAAGCACTGCACTAGTGTACTCTGCCATGTATGGAGATGCCTGTGTACTAGTGTACTCTACCATGTCTGCCTGTGATTTCTTGGCACGTTTGTGTTCAGTAGTTTGCCACTGCTTTCTGAACGACCAAAGCTCATACCATTGTATGAAAACCAATGCAAGGCGGTCTGCCGCCAAATCAGTGGTATGCGGGATTACGAATTGCGCCCGTATTCCCGTCGCCACATAGCTGACTAAAGGGGGTTTAAAAGCGAGAGACATAGCTTCACTGTATCAGATTTGATCCCAAAAGGCTTGGTAATAAAATCCTAAACCCATCAAAGTTGTGGCCTTCCTTTTGTATGCTTCCGCAATACACTTCCCACCATAATTATGTTTTCACAATACCCATGTCTTTTAACATGCACAAAATATTTACTTTTCCTCAGTTTTGTGTTTTCAGAAATTACTTCAATCATTCAGTAGCATGTCTTTTGCAGAATCTCGCTCCCATAACAACCTTCCAGAAAACCTCTCAATCAAAAGCAAGATGTCCCGCGTTCGATACATCCATCTGGAGATCAGCCGCCACATCCTGCACCCATCTTCTCTTTGGCCTTCCTCTTCCTCTCTTCTCAGGCACAAACCCCTACATTATGGTTCTTTCCCAACTTTCGTGACATTTCAAGTAACCAAAATATTCAAAACAATGTTTTCCCGTGATGAATTTGAATAACGAAGACACAAACAATAGATTGCACGATTTATTGCCTGGCATATTTCGCTGCATCTCGTCAGGTACATACTGCAGAAATCACACAACTTACGTGAATTAATTAGATAAATCCTTCAAACTGAAATATACACATGTTCGCACAGTAATGTCGATTGTCTACCACGGTAATTTTAAACTGACTAACATGTCTTTCTGCTTACACAAGGACGGCTTACGGAGGTTGATTAGTATGGCTTCAGCAAACTTTAACAATCGACTACTTTGTGTGTTGAACAACACACGGAAGGCACTGTCTCTTTCAACCACGTGAGCAGTCTCGAGCACATGTCTCCCGACCGAAGAAGCCAGATTTTTCCGGTGTGTCGGCCTGCCTAGGCTACCATCTTCTGTGTGTAGTATTTTGTCCAACCAATTCGGAATATGTTCCGAAACCCTGCAATGTAACTGTCGCTCAGTTCTGCCTATGTGCTGGCTGCAGCTCTAGTCATCAGGTACCGAAACACACCGATCCCAGTCCCAGCAGTAAAAGAACCTGTAGCTTTGTACGCCAAATCAAATTGTATTTACCAATTTACATGCAGATGCGAGGCCATCTACATAGGCAGAACTGAGCGACAGTTACATTGCAGGGTTTCGGAACATATTCCGAATTGGTTGGACAAAATACTACACACAGAAGATGGTAGCCTAGGCAGGCCGACACACCGGAAAAATCTGGCTTCTTCGGTCGGGAGACATGTGCTCGAGACTGCTCACGTGGTTGAAAGAGACAGTGCCTTCTGTGTGTTGTTCAACACACAAAGTAGTCGATTGTTAAAGTTTGCTGAAGCCATACTAATCAACCTCCGTAAGCCGTCCTTGTGTAAGCAGAAAGACATGTTAGTCAGTTTAAAATTACCGTGGTAGACAATCGACATTACTGTGCGAACATGTGTATATTTCAGTTTGAAGGATTTATCTAATTAATTCACGTAAGTTGTGTGATTTCTGCAGTATGTACCTGACGAGATGCAGCGAAATATGCCAGGCAATAAATCGTGCAATCTATTGTTTGTGTCTTCGTTATAACCAAAATATGTCAATTTTCTTTGTTTTATCATCTTTAATAGCCACCCTTCTTCAATATTCAGCTCTTAAAGTATGGATGCATTTCCTTTTCACAAGCCCAAAATATTTGTATCCCCATCGCCACAGAGCCGGCTAAAGTGGGGTTAAAAACAAGAGGATCAACTCCACTACATCAGATTTGATCCACAAAAAACTTGGTTTTTTCCCCACAGAGTGGCCTACCATAATATCACACAGAGCAAGAAACCCTGCAGCTGTAGTGCCAAACCCCAAGAGATCTCTAAACCAAATGACTGAGCCTGAACATGAACCCATGACCTTCAGAGCAGGAGGTAGGCAACTTGACCACTTCACCATGGAGACCCTCCCCCCTTCCCTCCGGGGGTTCCCAAGGTTAAAGGTGTATACCATACTTTTAAACCACTTCACACCTTCTTGATGATGACAATGTCACAGAAACACACCTGAAGCCTCTAACATTAAGGCATGGATTACCTGAAATGTTGATGCTGGTCAGAATGTCCCGCTCCCTGCCGTAGGCGGGAGTACTCTGCACCGGGTCTTCAAACTCAGTGGATGTGTAGCTCAGGGCATCATCATCAAGTGGGTCATGTGGCCGGTAGAAGCTGTGCCCTGGGTGGTAGTACTTGGGCATGCTGGGCCTGGGGAGCAGATATTGTACTGTACACTATACAAGAGAGAAGCGTCTGGCTGAGTGGTTAGAACACTGGGTCTCTTTGGGAGACTTGGGTTTGAATCCTCAGTAAAGTGTGGATTCTTTTATGTAGGGGGCAAAAAGAAAACCTTAACCTGCAGTTTGCAGTGACTGCAATATCCAGGCGAGGCACCCTTAATTCCTCAGGCTCAAGACACACGCCCTCCCCCCATCCTCATCCTACACAGCAAGGTACTATAGGCAGTAGATGATATGACTACATGAATGCAAGATCTTGACACTGTACTACATAACAAAAGCACATTTGATGGGAGGTCACAATAAATTAGGTCTAAACATCCGTAGGGAAAAGACAAAAATAATGAGATGGAACCAAGCAAATAACAACTCTTTCTGCCTAGGTGAAACCCCACTTCAAGAGGTGGAATCATACACCTATGTAGTCAGCAATGTAGACTAAGATAAGGGAATAAAGATACTAACATAAGAATATAAAAGACAAGAGGAGCTTTCATAGCACTAGGAAATGTGTAGGAATTTAAAAAATTAAACTTAGCACCAAATTTGGAATATTTAACTCCAAAATTAAATCGATACATTAGGTTAGCATGGCATAATGGATCAGCGCACTTGCTCTTAAACTTCCGGTGTGCTGATGCTGAGGTAGTGGTCAGTTTGATTAAAATGTTGACTTATCGTCCTTGATTTGGGGACATAAATTAAAAGTACCTGTGTAGGCAGAGTGGGTTCACCTGAAGGAGAGGTACCTCTGAAGGCAGAGTGGGTTCACTTGAAGGAGAGGGACACTGATAATAGGAAAACTTAACCACACACAAATATCAGCCCAGTGCACTAGAAGTAGTTGCATGTGTATGGACTACACTTGAGTTCAAAGCTAGCAAATGGTAAAATAAACATTGGAACTAATGTATGGATCAAAACACAGAGAATGGCTAAAAATGACTTACAAGCCACAAACATTCACTAACTGGTGCTTGGGTCTAAAATGGTAAGATAGAATCACCAAGATGGGAGCTCATGGAGAGAGCTAAACAAATTCCAGTGAATCGTGAGGCGAGGAAAATATGCTGGATAAGACTAGTTTAGTTTGGTTTAGTTTAGTCGATGGATCAACATCACGGCACACGGGTGTAATGCATAAGTGCTCCGTTCTCCTCCTAACTCAAACCTGAGTCTGGAGAAACTCAGCTCAGTGCACAAACTCCGTAGCACCAGTGAGGATCCTGAAATACTTAGGGTAGATTTTAAACTCAAAAGTTTGCCCGGGCAGCACTGTTAGGCTACTCTTTTTTTATTTCCAACCGTCAAGGGATTTTTTACATGTGCAACAATACACACGGGCATCCGATCTCACTACCCAGAGACCAGGGGAAATTTTGTTACTAGAAGTCCATGTGAAAAAATCCTGGTCCTCACCGGGGCTTGAACCCTGGACCTCCAGCACTCGAGGTGGACACCATACCTCGAGACCACGCAGCCCCCGCTGGATAAGACTTCCTGAGACAACCTGAGGACAGTATAACTAGACACTCCCTTGCCTGGAATCCAGACGGCGAACACTTTATTGGGAGACCTAAAAGCACATGGAGATAGGAATTACAGACAAGGATTAATATGAGGGTTATTCCAAAATCAAATGCTGATTGGTTGGTAAAAATAAATAGGTTGCCATAGTGACTGTAACAGGATGGCCTCGGTTGTTGGGAGTTGACACAAGTGCTGAGGTATCACTTCCACTCGTGTATACTAACCCCAGGGGTTGGACAGATAGATACACTGATACTACTATTACTGTCACAAGTGTTATAAGTCTACAAGCCCCTCCCAGATTCTAGATCTCTACTATCTACCCTCTACCTAGAGACCTCTACCCCTCAGGCTTCATCCAAGACCACACACAATAACTGTAGAAAAGACATGTCAACAATTCAACAATTTAATGTACAATAAAGACACAGGTCGGAATGGAAAGCCTGATAGGAGAGGATGTATTTACAATATACAGAATAGGCTAGAGAAAGAGTAAGAGATTATTCTAGGTTCATTCCTAGGCGTAGCAGTAGATTTGCAGGCTGTTTCCGGTGAGTCGGTCCAATAGACTCACCCGGTTCTCTCCCAGCACTGTTGTCTGGAAACTTGTGGACTTCTCTGCCACAAGCAACCGGTGATCATATAATGGGATTAGCCACCAGGACCTCCGATGACTGGACCAAGATCACACCTCCACAAATGCGAGAATTGTCACTACCTATTGTCTCTATGACTGCTTTGCCTACACAGTCTGGATGGGAGACCCTCGACCCTGAGGTATCCCCTGATGACACTTGACAATAGCGGTAGACATAGTCTCTGTAATGTTCACTACAATGTTTAGAAATGATACACCCCTGGTCAGGTGAAGTTGACTCTAAACAGCACTGCTAATATGAAGCATCTAGAATAAAGCATTTCTTAACATAGCTAATGAAAGTCTTGTGCGTGTTTCTACTCTCTGGTAGATGACGAACTAAATTGATAACTGGAACACAGGATTGACTGGACTCCACCTGAGTCTGGTCCAGAACAATGGCTTTCAAGATGTTGACACAGTGGTTAACTATCATTAAGATCTGCTGAAGATCTAGCACTGTGGAACATATACATCTTTCTGGATAACCACACTGATCATGTCAGTGAGATCTATTTAGGATCTGTCTCTGATGTATTCAAAAGTACCTGGTGCGTAACAATTAGATGACAAAGTCAGTTTAGTCTGTGTAGGACTCGACATTGCTTCGAGCGTCGTTACCTCATCTCTCTTAGGGTAACACTCTGGTACTACCTGGTGGTTGCACAAAAGGTTTGGTGGCGATCAACAATGATGAGTGAGCTGAGGTGCTCCCAGAGTGGTGACGTTTCCCCAGCCGGGGTTGTCCTTTGGAACGAGCAAATTATCAAAATCTTCCATCAGAATTCTCAGCTTCATTGTGGAACTCATATAACACAGGCAACACCTGAACCCTTGGAACCTTCAATCGTTCAGCCAGAATTACTGTCTTGGGCTAACATGCCGCTGTCGACAGAATGAGCCGAATTTCCGAGCAACTGCTCTGGTGAGTGACTTGACAGTGAATGACCACCAATGTGGCTAGTTCCGCTTTTGCGGACTACTCTCAAAGCTTGAGGAATACACCAATAAGCCAGACATGGGACAACGGATACTCACGCACACCTCAGGTCCTGCATGACATCACACTGATGTTGGACAGCAGGATGTTTTCATCCGGCATACAGGGCTTCGCGCTGAGTTCACAGCCAGCAAACACAAGCAAGCAAGCAAGCTTGAGGAAATCATGTCCCTCAGAGTATTCCACGTTGTACATGCAACATGTAATGTCCCGAGTATAGAACATTCCTAGTTCATTCACGGGATACTTGCATTGTACCTTGCGACCTGTGTCAATCTGGTTGCTTCTCAAAATTTCAAGATCGTAGAAACAACTCGATTTTCTCTGCGGTATTTTTAACAGGGGAATTCCCTTATGACGCAAAGGACTTTCCCTGAGGATTTTGCGCACGAAGCACAGGTAGCCTTGCTAACTCGTGACAGCGACACCGTTCACTGCTTGCATCATTCAGTAGTCTTTTAGCTCACTGCACATCAACCTACAAGCGCATTTGTTCAGTGGTTCACGAATCGCAAATGAATAAACATGGACACTGTTATTGCTTCTTGCCAGCGGTGAAATTCATGGTGTGATTTGTTTTCTTCAAGCAGAAGGTCAAAATGTGGTCGAGATTCATCGTCTATTGTGTCATGTGTACAGTGATAACATTATGAGTGACAGTTCTGTGAGGGATTGATGTAGGAAATTCAGAGATTGGTGTAAAGATGTGCATGATGAGGGTTGACAAGGACGACATTCATGTGTGACAGATGAGCTCATTCAAATATCGACCAAGTCATAGTGGAGTTTAAGTGGGAAATTTTCAATTCAACAACACTCCCCTCCCTCCCCCAAAAGCGATTATCATCTCTTTGGCAAGATGAAGATCTGGCTGGCTACCCAGTGCTTCGACACCCCCGAGGAGTCAACAACTGGATAAGTACCCTGGCAGCGCCGTTCGTTGACAAGGGGTTACAAAAACTAGTGCACATTACGACTAGTGTTTGAATTTAAGTGGTGACTATGTGGAAAAGTAATGCAGTGATGTATGTAACGTTTGTATGGATTTAGATGTTATTGTCAATTTATTTAGATTTCTACCAGCCAAATGAAGGTTGAATTTGGAATAGCCCTCGTAATATGGGGAGAACGTGGACGGAGCTGCAGGAGATGGCAAAACAAAAGATAGCCTGGCATGACTGATTGAGGGCCTATGTCCTATTGGGCAATAAGGGCAGTAGGAGAAGGAAGAAGAAAAAGAAGACAATATAACAATGGAAGACATTGATACTATGCTACGGAAATAACTAACCTTTCCTCTCCTGGTGTGTCTGACTGCAGAGAGTCATCATCGTCAAGTTCAGAGTACAACGGACCTGCAGCAGGAACTGGAGTTGATGGGATCACCTGCAATCTTTGCTTGAGCTCTTGAATGGCCGAACTTCCCGTGTTTGCATACACCCCAGACATAGATGACTGAAACAGACCATCATTACAGGAGAGTCTTTTCATCATGTTAAAAAGTTAGTTGTATATCCTTTACAGGATGGAGCAGTCAACCCCAGCATGTTTGGGCTGTTCGTAATTCAGTTGTTTGCCATTGCTTTCTGAACAACCGGCACCCATATTTCATAAAAAACCAACGTTAAGGCGGTCTGCTGCCAAATCGCCCACAGCTGTGTTTTGAATGCTGGTATGCAGGATTACAATCTGTGTCCGTAACCTCTACACCATGGAGCCGGCATCATGTTCAAGTCCAGTAAAAGAATGGACCCTTGTTCACACCTTCAGGCATGCTGGGTACATGGTGCTAGCCCCATATTTGTATGTAGCAACTGGTACTCGATGGGTCACATGGTCAGCGTCATGTGACTGTCTGTACTTCCCAGAACTTGTCCGACACACATTTTAGGCTGGGCCAACCTGGCAGCCAAATTCCATTTAACAAAATTCCCAGCCTCGAGGGGCATTCGAACTCATGACCACCAGGATGATAGGCATGCATGCTTGTCGCCACGCTACCATGGCTTCCCGTTCTCATTTTGTACAGTGGTTTTAAATATAAAAGCCAGTCATGAGTGAAACTATGAAACTTAATACTTTAACATGTGATGCACACACATGTACATGCACACATACACATGCACATGAAAGACAACAAACAAACATACTCTCACACACACACATAGAGAGAGAGAGAGAGAGAGAGAGAGAGAGAGAGAGAGAGAGAGAGAGAGAGAGAGAGAGAGAGAGAGAGAGAGAGATAGAAAGAGAGAGAGAGAGACATAGAAAGAGAGAGAGAGGGGGGGGGGGGTGGAACATGAAATGAAAATACATGATCTCAATACATTCATAATATTGCCGCCCATATTCTTCTATTTTCCTACTCAGCTTCCTCAGTATGTAGGACTCTTGATAACCAATGCAGTAATTCTAGCCTCTTCCATTCCTCTCTGATTTTGTCCATCTTTCCTCACTCCCTCTGCAGTCTTGATATCTCTTACACTACCAGATCCATTGTCATAATTATCTTAGTTACTGGGCCCTGAATTTGCCCTGCACACTCATGCATGTGTATATATATCTGTGTGGGTGGATGGCTGGCTGGGTTGGTTGGTGTGTGAGTGTGTGTGTGTATGTGTGTGCGAGAGAGAGAGACAGTAGGAAAGCTGGAATACGGCGTGACAATGGAAAAGCTGGAGGAGAGGAGAGACATCTGAGACCAAGACAGAAGATGCTGGACATCATCATTTAGTGATCATCTGTTCTGGCATGGGTCATAAACAGAAAGGTATACCCGAGATAATACCCCACCCACCCACAAACCCCCTCCCCCCACTACAGTTTATCTCATATTGTTGCTTTTGTGAGCGAGACTTCTGTTCCCTGTCTGGCCCTGTCTAGACAGCATTGTGCAGTCTCACAACAGGACACTGTGAACTCAGAGCAGACCTTCATGGAATAGATCCTAGAGACTGCCACTTGCAGCTGCAGAGTGGCTTCTACAAGTATTTATTGGCACTCACGGAAGCACAGGAAAGAATTATATGTGAGAGGACAGACAGGACATAATCACAAGTGACTTTAGACCTGGCTGTAACACAACACCCACCTGTTGTCTCGCAGACAAAGAAGGTTGAGGAGGCAAGATAGGCGGCGCTGATTTCAACATGGCTGGTGAGCTACCCTGGTAGTCTAGCTTGTTCTTTTCTTGTTCTTCTCTAAATCGTCTTGCTTCTTCCTCTTCTTTTTTGATCCTATTCATCTCCTCTTCTCTTTTCTCTCGTTCAGCTCTTTCCTTTTGAAATTGTTCATCAATGCGTGCTAGTTCTTGCCTGCAGCAGACAATGTTATTCATGTGAACCCATTTAACAAACAACAAAACAAAACTGAATATATAAATTCGAATAAATACTAATTCTTCCAAATGTAACACACATCTGAGACAAACCTTTAGCTTAGAAGACCACTGTAGAATTCATAACCTAGTGGTGCATATCTTGTGTGAAAGGCTACTGAAGTCATAACCTAGTGTTAAAAGTTAGTAGCATATCCTTGACAGGATGTCGCAGTCAACACCAGCATTTTCTGCTGTAGTGATCTCTTGCCAAGTTTACGTTCAGTAGTGTGCCATTGCTTTCTGAACGACTGGCACCCACACCATTTTGTAAAAAAAACCAACGCAAGGCAGTCTGCTGCCAAATCGCCCACAGCTGTGTTTCGAACGCGGGTGTGTGGGATTATGAACTGCATCCGTAACCTCTTTGCCACAGAGACAGCAACCTAGTGTTACATAAATTATAATTTATTAACGATTTCTGTAGAATTTATAACCTAGTGTTACATATATTTTGTAGAAGATTTCTGTAAAATTCAGAACCTAGTGTTATGTATCTTATGTAGAAGATTTATGTAGAATTCATAACTTAGTGTTACAAAACTTTTGTGGAAGATTTCTGCACAATTTCAAATCCTGTGTTATGTATTTTATGTAGAAAATTTCTGCACAATTCAAAATCTAGTGTTATGTATCTTATGTAGATTTCTGTAGCATTCATAGCTTAGTATTACAAATATTTTGTAGAAGATTTCTTTACTATTCAAAATCTAGTGTAATGTATCTTATGTATTTGTAGACAGATGTGAATTGTATACATTTCTTATACAGACATGAGACTACAACATTTCTTACGTAGAAAAATGTCGGTTTATACATGTCCTATACAGACAGCCATAGATTACAACATTTTTTCATAGACAAATGTGAACTGTATACATTTATAATATAGACACCTATAAGATTACAAGATTACTTACATAGACAGATGTGAATTTAGTTCATTTCTTACACGGACAGCTGTGAGATTTAAATGTTCTTACATAAAAGCTATCACAGTGATACAGATATGGTGTATTTGAAAGCAGAAATAGCCAGATGTGAAACAGAATACAATAACAACATACACAAAAACCTACTGTTGAAAGAATACATTGTCCATTGTGTCTGTTGGGCTGTCTGGATTCTGGGAAAATACAGGGAAGATCATGAATTTGTATGCTAATCATAATTATGTTAATCTATAATTATATGTTAAGCATAATAGGTTTATAAGTGAACCTAATGAAAGATAATGACACACATGCACGCACGCACACACACACACACTTGTATAAACACATACATACAAACCTTCCGTACACATATTCATACATACATACATCATTTACACAAGCTCACACAGTTATACACAATTACAAGTACCTTTAAAGTCAGAGTAGGTTCATCTGATAGCGAGTGACATTGGTAGTAAGGAAAGCTAGCCATACACAAAAATCAGTCCAGCGTGGACTACTCTCAAGTTCAAAGTGAGTGAACAGTGAAAAAAAAAAAAATCACCAAAATGTTTCTTTTATCGTTTCTTTACTTATTCAGTCTGGGAGATTTGTTCGCAACATAGATGAGCAATATCTCTGGCGGGCCGATTCTTGCTGATCGCGGGATACGCATTTTAGACAATATCAGGCAGTAGCACATGCTTTAATAGGTCCAGACCCTTACGATGACAGATGTGCACGCTCATACCGGTCCAGACACTTGGTATATGGCACTCAGCTGAGGGATATGGCTGAACGTCTCTAAGTCAAATCCCCCAGATGTGAAGGCCTGGCCGCTTCTCACCTCCTGCTCTTGGAGATTTGATGCTGAGCCGCCAGCATCTGCAGCCTACCTTGTTCCAGACGTATTGGTTATCCTTTCCTCTGGAGATAACAAGGCAAGGCCGAGAGAGGGATCACGCTGCATGGGCAACACATGTTCTCTGATTCCAAGCCCAGGCATTGTGCTTTAGAATTCTAGCTCTAGTTCCAATTCACATACTTTCGTCCGCAAAGACGGCAAGGTGCCATTTACTGCAATGTCATGTGTATATCTTCGTTCTTGTTGACTCCTGCCTCATGCACCCTGATGCCCAAGTTGTCTGCAATGTCCTGTGTATATCTTCATTCTTGTTAACTCCTGCCTCATGCACCCTGATGCCCAAGTTGTCTGCAATGTCCTGTGTATATCTTCGTTCTTGTTAACTCCTGCCTCATGCACCCTGATGCCCAAGTTGTCTGCAATGTCCTGTATATATCTTCGTTCTTGTTAACTCCTGCCTCATGTACCCTGATGCCCAAGTTGTCTGCAATGTCCTATGTACATCTTTATTCTTGTCAATCCATTTCTTCTACTCAGATTCTTGACATCCATTTCTTCTCTTTCCAAACCACTGTGATATTTAACATGGCCAAACTATTTCAGTTTCTGAGACACGACGCTGTTTATGTGGCATTGTTTCCGATGTTCTGATCTTGTAGAACGTCAGTATTTTTATTCTTCTTGATCAATGGTATTTTAAGAATTTTCATCCTCATAAAAAAGACTGGTCAGAAAGTTCAATTTTGTGTGAACTTTTATGTTTAAAAAGCCCCAAAGGAGCATTTTTTATTTGTTTTTGGTCTTAATGTGATTGCATTCACCCAGTGTATCAATACCATTTTGAAAGAAAAAGATGTAATTACAACTTAAGCTTTTCAAAATGTTAATTTCATAATGAAACAGAACTTATTACAATGTGTTTGTTGATTAGTACATGCAAACAAGTACATGAGAAAGGTAACATAAGCAGACAATTGCATGAGAAAGGTAATGTAAGCTAACAAGTACATGATAAAGGTAAAGTATGCAAACAAATACACGAGAAAGGTAATGTATGCAAACAAGAACATGAGAAAGGTAATGTATGCAAACATGTACACGAGAAAGGTAATGTATGCAAACAAGTACATGAGAAACATAACATATGCAAACAAGTACATGAGAAAGGTAACATAAGCAAACAAGTACATGAGAAAGATAATGTATGCAAACAAGAACATGAGAAAGGTAATGTATGCAAACAAGTACATGAGAAAGGTAATGTATGCAAACAAGAACATGAGAAAGGTAATGTATGCAAACAAGAACATGAGAAAGGTAATGTATGCAAACAAGTACATGAGAAAGGTAATGTATGCAAACAAGTACATGAGAAACGTAACATATGCAAACAAGTACATGAGAAACATAACATATGCAAACAAGTACATGAGAAACATAACATATGCAAACAAGTACATGAGAAACATAACATATGCAAACAAGTACATGAGAAAGGTAATGTATGCAAACAAGTACATGAGAAAGGTAATGTATGCAAACAAGTACATGAGAAAGGTAATGTATGCAAACAAGTACATGAGAAAGGTAATGTATGCAAACAAGAACATGAGAAAGGTAATGTATGCAAACAAGTACATGAGAAAGGTAATGTATGCAAACAAGTACATGAGAAAGGTAATGTATGCAAACAAGTACACTGAGAAACAGGTAATATGCAAACAAGTAACATGAGAACAGTAACTATATGCAAACAAGTACATGAGAACAGGTACATGTATGCAAACAAGTACATGAGAAAGGTAATGTATGCAAACAAGAACATGAGAAAGGTAATGTATGCAAACAAGTACATGAGAAAGGTAATGTATGCAAACAAGTACATGAGAAAGGTAATGTATGCAAACAAGTACATGAGAAACATAACATATGCAAACAAGTACATGAGAAACATAACATATGCAAACAAGTACATGAGAAACATAACATATGCAAACAAGTACATGAGAAACATAACATATGCAAACAAGTACATGAGAAAGGTAATGTATGCAAACAAGTACATGAGAAAGGTAATGTATGCAAACAAGTACATGAGAAAGGTAATGTATGCAAACAAGTACATGAGAAAGGTAATGTATGCAAACAAGTACATGAGAAAGGTAATGTATGCAAACAAGTACATGAGAAAGGTAATGTATGCAAACAAGTACATGAGAAAGGTAATTTATGCTAACAAGTACATGATAAAGGTAATGTATGCAAACAAGTACATGAGAAACACAACATATGCAAACAAGTACATGAGAAACATAACATATGCAAACAAGTACATGAGAAACATAACATATGCAAACAAGTACATGAGAAACATAACATATGCAAACAAGTACATGAGAAAGGTAATGTATGCAAACAAGTACATGAGAAAGGTAATGTATGCAAACAAGTACATGATAAAGGTAATGTATGCAAACAAGTACATGAGAAAGGTAATTTATGCTAACAAGTACATGATAAAGGTAATGTATGCAAACAAGTACATGATAAAGGTAATGTATGCAAACAAGTACATGAGAAAGGTAATGTATGCAAACAAGTACATGAGAAAGGTAATGTATGCAAACAAGTACATGAGAAAGGTAATGTATGCAAACAAGTACATGAGAAAGGTAATGTATGCAAACAAGTACATGAGAAAGGTAATGTATGCAAACAGGAACATAAGAAAGGTAACATACACAGACAAGTACATGAGAAAGGTAACGTATGCAAACAAGTACATGAGAAAGGTAACAGGATGAAGACTTACAACAACGTGACATATCTCACCTGTAAGAAATCATCCATTTCAATTCCTAACCTGTTCCCCATTTCCTCTTCTTCTATCTCCCAGTCTCTGTCAATGTTTTCATGACCATTTTCTTCCTTCCATTGTCTTGCCATCTCCTCATGCTGCAAAACTTCTTCTGTCTGAAATATCATATCCATCTCTGCTTGTCTCTCTAATTCTTCTCTCTGTTGTTTTTCTAATTCTTCTTGCTGTAATCTCATATTTATATCTGCTTGTCTCTCTACTTTTTCTCTCTGTAATCTATCTATCTTTGTTTGTCTCTCTAACTCTTCTCTCTGTTGTCTCTCTATCTCTTCTCTCTGTTGTTTTTCTAATTCTTCTCTCTGTAACCTTATATTTATCTCTGCCTGTCTCTCTGCTTTTTCTCTCTGTAATCTGGCCATCTCTGCTTGTCTCTCTAATTCTTCTCTCTGTTCTCTCTCAAACTCTAATCTCTGCTGTCTCTCTAAATCTTCTCTCTGTTCTCTCTCAAACTCTAATCTCTGTTGTCTCTCTAAATCTTCTCTCTGTAATCTATTCATCTCTGCTTGTCTCTCTTCTTCTTCTCTTTGCAACCTCATATTTATCTCTGCTTGTCTCTTTACTTCTTTGATTTTTTCTTCATCTTTCCTTCCATGTTCCAACTTCATCTTCACACTCAATGTATTCTCCTCCTTTATTTCATTGCTCAGCTGCTTCTGAAATAGCTCCTCCTGTCTTCTGCTTGCCTCTTCCTCAAAGATCTTCTGATGGCCGAAAGAGGACATTGCCATCTGGTTTGATTTTAATTGCTGGGGGGGAAAAGGAAAATAAAACAAAGCATTTCATTTGCTGACTAAAGAATGATGGCCACAGAAAGTGCTTGTTTATCAAGAAAGTGCACAAGCAAAACACAACCTGCCATGATATATGCAGGTTTTTCAATAGATTATCATTTTCATTTTCATTTAATTTTATCAAAACCAGTGCACTCTTCTTCTTCTTCTTTCTTGTTCTTTCATTCACTTGAAATTTGTCTATAACTGCAATGTTGTCTCTTGTATGAACTTCACTGTCTTGTTTAGTTCACACAGAGGTCCATAGAGTTTATCTTCCACTGTCGTCTCTCTAGGCCAGACGGTTTGCCTAGATATGTCGTATTGTGGCAGTCTTGGAGTATGTGCTCTGCTGTCTGCGACGCCAATCCACATATGCACATGGCTGATTCACCAATCTTGAATTTTGTATACATGTGGTACCAGTGCATTTTTTAAATTGATTTATAAACCTAAACAAATCTTACCAGACATAGGGATATCATATGGCAACATGGTTATGCTAAACAGCCAAAAAATCCTGCTAAATTTTCACATACATAAGTATTCATCCTGGTTTTGAGTTTAGCGATTTGTACTTCGACATGATCAGTAGTGTCACTGTCATAAAAAAAACTGTCATTTACTGCCAATATAGTACCTTGCGGTGTATGGCAGAGGGGTCTTTGAGCCTGAGGAATAAAGGCCGCCTGGCTAGTGCAGTCGCCGCGAACTGTGCAGGTTAGGATTTTCTTTTTGCCCCCGACAGAAAAAAATCCGACACCTTACCGAGGGATCGAACCCGGGCCTCCCGAATGAGAGTCCGGCGTTCTAGCCTCTCAGCCAGCCGTCACTGTGGGCACCAAAATGGGACCCAGATAACCATGTCTCTTTATGGATCACCTCGAACACCAGGTCCAGCTGATGTAAGGAAGTAATTTCCTGATGTGTATGAGAGGTGCATAAATAACGGTGTCAGCATCACTGAAATGTCCGAAAACGAACTTGACCAATGTATCCATTTCTTCAGTATCTTCAATCAGGCTTTCAAATCCAGTCCCCAGATCTCTACAGCATCAGTGAATATCTTAGACCCCAATGTCAGCATTAACTTTCCTGTCCTAACCACTACAGCCTACTATGAACTCAATTCTCATAGGCATCTTCTCTATATGTTCTCTCACCCACTCTTGTGTGAAAACACAATACCTTACTCTCAACTCCTTTGTCTATGAAATTAATGCCTTGATAACTCTGTCTTTACTAGCAAGGCCAAGAGCTCTTGAACCTCTTCCCTGTCCATCTTTATCCGGAACCAATTCTCATTTAAGCTCTCGAACAGTCCTATCCCTCACCTGGACAGAGGCATTTCCAACTAAATCTGATTCCCAACTAAACCCTATACCACCCTGAATAGAACCAAACTGATCATGACCTCCTTCCCCCCTCCCCCAACAACTTGGCTGCTTACAAAATCCTCCATCACCACCTCAAAATCCTCCATCACCATCTAAAACTCCTCCATCACCATCTAAAACTACTCCATCACCACCTAAAATCCTCCACTGACACCTCAAAATCCTCCATCACCACCTCAAAATTCACCATTCTGCTACTATATTCTTCCACAGTAGATGCAAAACATGGCAGTTTGTTAATCAAATCCCTTTGGTCAGCTTCCTGAAGGCAGTGTCTTAAATTATGGAAACATTCACATGCAAATCCTGCAATCTAATTTTCTGCAAAAGATGTAACGCTGCATACATTGGTGAAACCAGCAGGAAGTTAGCGGATCATTTCCGTGAACACCTTATGAACATCCATAAGGAGGCTCCAAAACCAGTCTCTTTCCATTTCAACAGCCCCATGTAACTAAGTGAAGCAGACATTTCTATCACTGCCTTTAAAATCTTCCTCTGGTGACCACACCATTAATCTTAATTTGGAAAACCATCTCATTCATAGTTTAGGCATTCTTAGCCCAACATGGACTAAACATAAGCATTCTTTCATATAGCAGATATGTCACACTGAACATATGAGATGTAAGATGGTGCGTGATGGAGGAAATGACCATGTGTTCACATGCATCCATTGTGGACGAACATTTACCACACAAACTGGTCTGATCAGTCACATTCGCTACCACCATCAGTTGTAATTATGCCTTTTTGGAAGCACAATATAACACACAATCATGTGTCAAGACGACAAGGTGCCAGCTTACATCTAGAGTGGGTGAGCCATTGGGGGGAAAGTGTTTATGTGTCTGTGTGTCTATTCTCCACTCTTATATCATTTTCACTGTTATCTGTGATTGTGTAAATCCATTGTGTTATTCCCTTTATATATTGAATTTCACAGATTTATAGAATGTAATCATGCTTCATCTGTTTGCAAACTTTGTTTAGTTATGTAAAAAAGTTAATTGCATATCCTTTACAGGAATAGCGCTGTCAACCCCAGCATTTTTTGACTGTTTGTGATTCCTTGGCAAGTTTACATTCAGTAGTTTGCCATTGCTTTCTGAACGACCGGCACTCATACCAATGTATGAAAATCAACGTAAGGCGGTCTCTTACTGAATCACCTGCAGCTGTGTTTCGAACGTGGTATGCAGGATTAGGAATTGCATTCATAAACCCTTTGCCACAGAGCTGGCTGAGGTGATATAGTGAAACAGAAAATATGACTAACTTTTCTTTCCTTCTCCCAAGAGCTCACTGTCTCTGTATCCTCATCGGAGTCTGAATCAGGATTTTCATTCTCGTTACTTGGAAGATGGCTGTCAGCCACCGCAGACGCAAGCTGAGGTTTGCCTGCAAATGTTGGGCTCACCGAGGCAGTGAATGCATGTGCTGCTGCTACCACATCTGAAGGGAGTTCGTCTGCCTGAAAATGTTCACCAAGAATTCACCAAAACTGTAAATATACTTGCACAAACAGTCACAAATAAATTATCCACTAATCTAATATTGAACAAACATTAAGGATTTATTAGCCATGTACAAAAAGCTTAGCCAATCATCTAGAATTCACTAGTCATGTAAAAACAAATATTAAGAATCCAATAGCCCTGCTGAAACAAAGATAATGAATTCGTTAGCTGTGTACAAACAGCCTCACATCAAGAATTAACCAAATAAAAAAAACTATACCTCAAAAATTCACTAGTTATGTACACACGACAAACATCAAGAATTCATTAGGTTATGTACACACGACAAACATCAAGAATTCACTAGGTTATGTACACATGACAAACATCAAGAATTCACTAGTTATGTACACATGACAAACATCAAGAATTCACTAGGTTATGTACACACGACAAACATCGAGAATTCACTAGGTTATGTACACATATCAAACATCAAGAATTCACTAGTTATGTACACATGACAAACATCAAAAATTCACTAGGTTATGTACACATATCAAACATCAAGAATTCATTAGTTATGTACACTGTTTGGGCACTTGCTCGCTTTGAACTCAAGCGTAGTCCATACACACTACTTCTAGTAGTGCTGGACTGAATTTTGCGTGTGGATTAGTTTTACCTATTAACAGTGTCCCTTGCCATCAGGCGAACCCACTCTGACTTCAGAGGTACTTGTAATTAATGTCCTCAAGTCAAGGACGATAGGTCAACATTTTAATCCGACTGTCCGGTGTAGGGGTTGAACCCCTTACCTTGGCATCAATACACTGGATGTTTAAGAACATGTGTTCTTATCCATTCGGCCATGCTGACTTACATTATGAACATTTGAGTTGATTGGTTACTTAACTGCTTAGCTAGGTACCTGACTGATTGACTTGTTACCTGACTGGCTTCTCACCTGACTGATTGACTTGTTACCTGACTGGCTTATTACCTGACTGATTGACTTGTTACCTGACTGGCTTATTACCTGACTGATTGACTTGTTACCTGACTGGCTTCTCACCTGACTGATTGACTTGTTACCTGATTGGCTTGTTACTTGACTGATTAGCTTGTTACATAGCTGACTGGCTTATTACCTGACTGATTGACTTGTTACCTGACTGGCTTATTACCTGACTGATTGACTTGTTACCTGACTGGCTTCTCACCTGACTGATTGACTTGTTACCTGATTGGCTTGTTACTTGACTGATTAGCTTGTTACATAGCTGACTGGCTTATTACCTGACATACTTGCTTGTTACTTAACTGGCTTGCTACATAACCAGCTTGTTGCTGAACTGCCACCTACCTGACTTGCTAGCTTGTTACATTACTGACTGGCTATTTAACTGAAATGTTACCTGGATGACTAGCTTGTTACCTGACTTGCTAGCTTGTTACATTACTGACTGGCTTATTACCTCACTGATTGACTTGTTACCTGACTGGCTTATTACCTGACTGATTGACTTGTTACCTGACTGGCTTATTACCTGACTGATTGACTTGTTACCTGACTGGCTTATTACCTGACTGATTGACTTGTTACCTGACTGGCTTATTACCTGACTGATTGACTTGTTACCTGACTGGCTTCTCACCTGACTGATTGACTTGTTACCTGATTGGCTTGTTACTTGACTGATTAGCTTGTTACATAGCTGACTGGCTTATTACCTGACATACTTGCTTGTTACTTAACTGGCTTGCTACATAACCAGCTTGTTGCTGAACTGCCACCTACCTGACTTGCTAGCTTGTTACATTACTGACTGGCTATTTAACTGAAATGTTACCTGGATGACTAGCTTGTTACCTGACTTGCTAGCTTGTTACATTACTGACTGGCTATTTAACTGAAATGTTACCTGGATGACTAGCTTGTTACCTGACTTGCTAGCTTGTTATCTGATTTACTAGTCTGTGTCATGGCTGACTGGTTATTTAACTAACATGTTACCTGAGTGACTAGCTTAGAACTTGTCTAATCTGTTACCTGAGTGACTGACTTATTACCAGACTGATTTGCCACCTGACTTACTAGCTTGATAGATGATTGATTGATTGATCTAGGAACCGACATCACAGCATTCGCGGCATTCCCATAGGTGCTCCTCCCGCAACCAGCGAAGAGATCCAACACCAACAGTACCAGTAGCAATCTGATTGTATGTCCGTCTCGCCTTTCCTCTGAGCGTCGAGAGTCAGCTAGATCCCTTCGTCACTCCTCGCTGCCTCATTCTTGCCAGACCATGATGATCCATTTGCTCCTCCGAGGTGTGCACGTGCTCCCACAAGGCCGCAACCACGTCTGCCTTGTCATGCATCAATACTCCACCAAGTTCTGCAGAGCCAGCCAATCTGTCCGCCTGTTCATTCCCCAGCACACCAACATGCCCCAGAGAAAAGATCCAGGCGATGCTTGCCACCCGTGACTTGATAGATGACTGATTGGCTAATTAACTGACTGACTTGTTACCTGACTTACTAGCTTGTTACATGACTGATTGGCTATTTAACTAACTGATGTGATACCTAAGTGACTAGCTTAGTACCTGCCTAATTTGTTACCTAAGTGACTGATTTGTTACCTGACTGACTTGTCACCTGACTAAATTGTTACCTGACTAACTAGCTTGTTACACAATTTACTAAATTGCTACATTACTGATTGGCTATATAAATGACTTTTTACCTGGGTGACTAGCTTGTTACCTGACTGACTGCTGACTTATCACCGGACTCACTTATTATTCATTAATTCATCCATTCATTCCATAGCATGTCCTTTCGTGACGTTTCAAGTGACCAAAATATTTCAATTTTCTTTGTTTTATCGATTTTAATAGCCAACCTTCTTCAATATTCAGCTCTTGAAGTATTGATGCATTTGTTCTTTTCTTTACCCAAGATATTCTTAGAACTCGTCTATAACATTTATATTCAAAGGCATTTATGCGCTGCTCAGCTTGTTTAGTAAGTGTCCAGGTCTCACAGGCATATGTTGCAATGGGAAAGATGCATGCTCTTAAAAATCTAATTTTTGTAGTTCTCTGTCTGTCCCATTCCATAATTTACTAAGTTGTTTTAGTCTTTGAAGAGCAATTGATAGTCGTTGTTTAATTTCTTTCATTGTGTCACCGTTGTTGGTAATCAATGACCCAAGATATTCAAAATTTTCCACCACCTCCAATTTTTCCTCATTAACATATATTTCTTTCTCCATAGTGGTTTTATCTGTATGCATTATCTTTGTTTTTGCAATGTTACGATACAAGTTGTGATTTTCACTATTCAATTGGGTTAAGGCTATTAGGTTTTCTATACCATTCTGTGTTGTGGATAGCAATACTGTATCATCAGCATACCGAATCTCTGGTATGTCAAGACCATGGATATTTAGGGCATCATATAGCTCCCCATTTATATCATCTCTTACATTTCTCATTATATTTTCAGCGTACAGGTTAAACAAAAAGGGGGATTATTATTGGATTTTCTTATTACCTGACTCTCTGGCTTGCTACACAACTAATGTGAAAATTTGCTACCAGAATAATACATTACCAGACTAGCATGCTACACAACCAACTTGCTACATGACTAACTTACTACTTGACTGACTGGAAGTTTACCTGACTGACCAGCTTGTTACCTGACTGACTAGCCTGTTAACATGACTAACCTATTATCTGACTTATTTACTACCTGATTCATTACTTAACGTGTAATAGGACTAACATTTTACCTATATGACAGTCTTACTACCTGCTGAATGGTTTGCCACTAGACTGAATGAACTGTTACCTAACTGAATGAATTATTAGCTGACTGAATTAACTGTGCTACCTGACTGAATGAACTGCTACCTAACTGAATGCATCATTACCTGACTGAATTAACTGTGCTACCTGACTGAACGAATTGTTACATGACAGGATGAGTTGCTGATTTTCTATTTCCAGATGACACCATCAACAAACAAAGCCAAAAAAAAAACTATACTAGTAAAACAAACTAGAACTGAATGTCAACCTTTGAGTCCCAGTCACTTTCAGATTCTTCCTCTTCTCCCTCGTCTGGTGCCAGCATCCCCCCTTCTACAACAGCAGCAAGTACTGGTGCTGGCACATCATCATCAAGAACGTGCTCCTGGCGGCGAATCTCCCGGTCAGACTTTGATGCTTCTGTTGCCTTCACTACATTCACCTGATGTATGGAAACAACTACATTAACCTCATGTAAGAAAACAAATGAAAATCGTAAACTGATTAGAGAAATTAGATGTAGACAGTTAACATTTTTTGGTGACGTTATGAGAAGAAATAAATTGGAGAACTTGGTGACAACTGGCAAGATTGAGGAAAATAGAACAAAGGGAAAGCAGAGAAGTAAATACCTGGAGGGCTTGACCACATGGTATGGTCGAAACAAGAACGCTGAGCTGATCTACAACTCTGGTGATCGAGTGAGATGGCGAAACATGACAGTCCATGCTTTTCGGCATGACGCATGATGAAAGAAACAACTACATTCACCTGATGTAAGGAAACAACTACATTAACCTCATGTAAGGAATCAATTTGCAAATGCAATCTTTATTAAGAAAACAATTGAATACATTAATCTAATGTGAGGAAACTATATTAGCCTGATGTAAATAAACAACCGACTATATAAACCTGATGTCAGGAAACAACTAACTATATTCACCTGATGTAAGGAAACAATTACATTAACCTCTAGTAAGGAAACGATTTACAACTTTAATCTCATTTATGTTAGTTGCATATCCTTTACAGAACATTGTAGTCAGCACGAGCATTTTTTGCTGTTGTGATCTCTTGGCAAGTTTACGTTCAGTAGTATGCCATTGCTTTCTGAACGACCGGCACCCATAACAGTTCCTAATAAACCAACGCAATTAGGTCTGCTGGCAAATCGCGCCTAGCTGTGTTTTGAATGCGGGTATTGGATCATGAACTGCGTCCATAACCTCTTTGCCAAATCTCATTTAAGAAAACAACTGAATACATTATTTTACGTTTTATAACGTAAGTAGACCTGCAAATCAGGTTTAAGTAGATGTCTAGACTTGTTCTAGTATGTGTTATTAAATTTAGCTTCCATTTTTATGTATACTGTGTAAGGGTGGGAGGAATTTATAGGGAGGAAATTCAAAAAAAGGGGGGGGGGGAAATTACGTTCTGAACATATGGTAAAGGGGTGGGGGTGGGGGGGGGGGATGGGCCAAAAAGGTTGAGAACCACTGGAATAGCACCATGTACCCAAAATGCCTTATGGCATGAAAATAGGTCCTTCTCTTTACTTTAATTTACTGAAATATGACGCTGTCTTCTTCTTATACAGTTAGCCTATAATCATCATCCAGTGCCTTGTCAGCTGGTATGGATGATCATCCCTCTCCACAAACTGCATTCTCCAACGGCCTGGTTCAATTTGTGTGTTGACTCCCTTCCACACCATAACACAAGACTCTCAAGAATCTTCTCATGTTGTCTTCCTCTATTTCTCTTTCCGGTTGTTGCATGTTCCAGATGACTGCCTCTTTCTGATGTTAGCCTATACATTCATATAAACACATTCTCTTCCCTCTCTCTCTCTCTCATAAACACACATATACTTTTACACATACACAAACAATTGTACATATAATCCCACTCCCACACACTAGCACATATATATTCATATAAACATATTCAATCATATAAACACTCATATGCATACATACAACAGGAAAGATTGTGTCACCTCTGAATAGTATGTGCCAGTGGTTACCCTGGGACTGGCCATCTCAACTGTTGAGTCCCATCCATCATCATCATGATCTTCTGCCTGAATGAATGAAACAAAACAACTGTGATAAGAATCCCGAAAATGACCAACTATCAACACTACTAGGTCTAACACTTCACGTCCCAATGGCTGAATCTGCTATGGAACTACCTTGACCTTGTTCAGACTGAAATCATGCTGAATTGCTACCATATGTGAATTGACAACAGCTTCAGGAAAACAGCTTTGAAAAAGGTACATGCAACATTACTCTTTACTTTAATTTTTCGACTCTGTGGCGAAGTGGTTATGAATGCAATTCGCAACCCCACAAAACCATGTTCGAAACACTGCTGCTGGCAATTTGGAAGCAGGCACCTTGCGTTGGCTTCCATACAATGGTAGGTGTGCGAGTTATTCAGAAAGCAACGTATACTTGCCCAGGAATCATAAACAGCCAAATAATACCAGAGTTGACTTCTATGTCCTGTAAAGGATATGTAACTAACTTTTTACTAGGTGAAATGGCAATTGTTTAAGGAAAACAGCTTTGAAAAAGGTACATGCAACATTATGTAAGGAAAACAGCTTTGAAAAAGGTATATGCAACATTATGTCTCCTCCTGGACACAGGCTTTGAGTCTGTTGACAATGAAATACCTAAAAGCCTGTGTAAAACACATAACCAACCCAGACTTTATTCCAACCAGTCTATATGTGGTGTGTTGATTCATAATCTGGTTACATTCTTCTTTTTTTTTCTTCTTCTTCGTACACCTTCAGATGTCAACCTGAATATACTCAAAGAAAGCAGCAGTCAACTGGAGTTTGTTTACATCTCCACAAAGTTTGTACTCAAATCGAGTGAGCATAGGCCAAAATATGTTTCCCTGTTCTGCATACTAGCCAGGCGGCCTTTATTCCTCAGGCTCAAAGACCCCTCTGCCATACACCACAAGGTACTATATTGGCAGTAAATGACAGTTTGACAGTTGTTCTGCATATGCTAGACACTCTTGCAGCAAATGTTTAGCTGCATTTTAACAATTCCACAGTTACATTCATCAGTATCTCCTACCTTTAGTTTAACGAACAAGTGGTATTTCAGCCTGTTGTGTATGGGCAGAGTCTAAAGATTGCTACTTGCTCACTTCAATCGAGTTGGTAATATGCATCATCTTTCTGGGGCCAGGATACTAATCCCCACTTGGTTTTCTAAGTGGTTTAAGGCCTCTGGAGTGTTTTTTGCTTCTAGCTATGGTTTGCTTATGCATTTTCCTCGTTTTGGATTGGTAGTACATAGTTCCGTCGCCCAGCTACTGAGTTAAGTTAATGGAGGAACATGGAATGCTTTTACATATGTCCGTGGTTGTTTGAATTGTGAACTGCATGTTCAGAACAATGGCGATGGCAGGTTGCTGAACTAGCTGGTTTTGCCTTATTCAGTAATGTGTGTGCAACTGCTGGATTTTTAGTGACTACCGCTTCTATCAACAATGAACTGTAATATTAGTGGCGGACTCTTGTGTTGGCATTCTTGCAACAGTCTTATGCATGTATGCCTGTGCATGCTGTTGGTTTGTTGGGACTGATCTCTGTTCCACTTTTCACATGGAGCAGTAAGGAGCATTTTGTGTGATATACACTGGCACAGGAATAGAGCATTATGGGGTGACACATTGCCATGAAGTCGGAACCACGACTAATGACTAAGATGTGAAGTTCCAGTACCAGTATGGCACAGCCCACTAGTTTATAAGCTTGGAGAGGGGAAGGAGATCTCTGTAACACATTCCATGAGGATGGTGTTACGATACTGGATTGGGGAAAGTCTCCACACCAAACTCATCTTGGCAGATGCAGGCTCTTTTCAAGGACTAGACATACTACTGGCAGCTGGCCTGTTTTCACAGACAATAGTTTGTTAAATTGGGCTTCATAAAAAGGCGTAATAACTACAACCTATGGCGGGGACCAGGGATGGAGTTATACCTCTCGTTAGCACAAAGCTGGGCTGAATTTTAGAGACCATGTGTTGCCCATGCAGCATGAGCCCTCTCTCGGCCTGTCAAGTTTGCTCCAGAGGAAAGGTAATGCCAATATATCTGGAACAAGACAAGATGCAGAAGCTGGTAGATTAGAAAAGCAATGCTCTAACTGTCTACTTGTCGGAACTTTGATCCTAGACCAGTTGCCGAACAAGGCTTAGGGCCTGGTCTGCCCTGCCATGACATTTAGTCTTTAGATTGCATGTCAGGTCTAGACAACTTGAACATCAAAATATGAGACTAAAGAGGTCTTCATTTTCAGTTCGCTTGAAATTTGTTTATATCTACAATGTTGTCTCTTGTATAAACTTCACTGACTTGTTTTTTAGTTCACTCTGTGGTTCACAGAGTTTATCCTCCACTGTTGTTTCTCTAGGCTAGAAGGTTTGCCTAGGTATGTCATATTTTGGACAGTCTTGGAGTTAGTGATCTGCTGTCTGCAGTGCCAAACTAAAAAGTAAAAACTCAAGAGTCTTGCAGAGGAATAACAATCAACAAAACATTACAGCAGACTATATGATAGCATTATACTGGGGAAAAAAGAATAATATAAAATACAATAAATAATTGTTGTAATTATCTATGAGATAAATATATAAATAATATGTGTACAATGCCCCCATTGATAGCTTTCTACTGACCTCTTTAGCAAAATCTGGCACGGGTAGGGAAGGAGCAGCAGTGGTGACGACAAGATGGGAAATGGGGTTAACCATCTCTTCAAGGTCGCTATCCCATTCAGAAACCTAATGAGATTTCAGAGGTTACACTTACTACTGCTGTCTACAGAACTGAGTGTATTACAACAGTCAACACTTTATTTTTAAAAAAAAGTTTATTACAATGGTCAACACTTTATTTAAAAAAAAAGTTTATTACAATGGTCAACACTTTATTTAAAAAAAAAAGTTTATTACAATGGTCAACACTTTATTTAAACAGAGCTTATTACAAATGTCAACACTTTGATAACACATAATTTATTATAATAGTCAACACTTTAGAAAATAATGAGTTTATTACAATAGTCAAGACTTTATATAAAAGTATATTCCAATGGAGGAATAAAGGCAAAGGAGAAAATGATTGCAGATAGGTCATACACTGATTGTGTGGGACGTCAGATAGTGGAAATGTAGCATGATGCCCTCTCATGCTTCCATTGTGGATGAACATTTACCAAACAAATTGGTCTGATCAGTCACATTCACTATTGTCATGGGTTGTTGTTATTATACCGTATTTGAAGTACAATGTAACAAAGTATTGTCTGTCAAGATGGCAAAGTGCCAGTAGTATTACAATGGTGAACATTTAGATAACACAGAGTTTATTAAACAGTCAACACTTTATACAAAACAGAAGTTTTTACAATTGTCAGCTATCCTACAAAACACTGTTTCATTAACAAAAACGTACAACTTAAACTAGATCTAAAGCATGGACTGATAAAAATATAAATGAAGATCAATATTAAAAAAAGTATCTGATAAAAAATATAAATGAAGATCTAGTGTTAAAAAAATTTAAGTATAAAATGATCATTGTTTTACATTTGGTATTGTTATTGGTGTTGTTTCGGCTTGATGTTAGTTCGGTGATGCACATGAGACGGAAAAAATTCATATACACAATCTCAAAATGAGGCAAAAATTTCCATGAAGACAGGTTCATTACAACCAGTCTTCATTCTCAATGATATATTTCTTGATTTATTGAATGAAATATGCAATAGTGGCATAATTATTTTATCCTTATCCTTCTTCTTCTTTTCCTTTTGACTAGAGTCTCCATAGCAAATTGGCTACACTGAAGGCTGTGGTTTGATTTTGGCCTACGTCCTTCAGTTTACGAGTACAATTTTCTCAGAGACTCCTGGGGGTCGTTACTGGAGCTACAGAGTGTGTGCTTTGTGCGACACTTTTGGCAAGCCACCCTGTGGAAAGAGACTGAGCCATGTGGGATAAAACCCGGTGCAATGACATTAATCCTCTTGCCCTTTTAAACGTTTTTAAGCCTTTTTTTTTGTAGGTCAACATGGCTGAATGGTTAAGAACGTGTGTTCTTAAACATCCGGTGTGCTGATGCCGAGGTAAGGGGGTTCAACCCCATCACCGGACAGCTGGACTAATATGCTGACCTATCGTCCTTGACTTGGGGACATAAATTACACTTCAGTTGGAGTGGGTTAGCCTGATGACGAGGGACACTGTTAATAGGGAAAGGTAATCCATGTGTAAAATTCAGTTCAGGACTACTAGAAGTAGTGTGAATAGACTACACTTGAGTTCACAGCGAGCCAAAGCAAAAAAAAACACACAAAAAAAACACCCTTTTTCCTTTTGACTGTACAGAACTAGTATCATCATCATGTAGCAGGTCCAGTGAAGAACATCCCTCTCATCAAGACCTACTGAACAGTTTCCTGATCCTTTGTCAATTTTTCTGCCGGGTCGATTCTCATGTCCAAGATGTCCATAATACCCTGTGTCCATCCTCATGTTGGTTGACTCCTGCCTCGTCTTCCAGGGACCACGCCTTCCATCACTGTTGTCTCCAAGCCACCGTGATGTCTGATGTGACCAATTCAGCTTCCGATAAATGATACTGCTGATGAGCCAATGAGCCAGTTTTTTTTAAATGTTAAGATCCTATAGAATGTCAGTATTTTCCTTCTTCTTGGTTTAGGGTATTCAACAATTTGTTCAGTAACATTTAATGATTGAATGATTAGTCCTAGATATGTGGAGACAGAATAATGCTTGTATGTGTACATAACTGCACTAACACATAGGGAGGTAGATAACTGAAATTAACAATATGAAACGATGATTGCTGTTTGTCCATCATTGCCATAATGACAATATTGTCATCTGTCATTCCTAGGGTGGGGTTGGAGATGGCTATCAGACCTATCTATCAGACCTATCTGAGGCAAGAAACATCTGTTACAACTATAGTAGCGGAATTTTTATAAAACACATATACAGGCACCTTGCAGCCTTGACAGACGATAGTTTGTAAAATGGAGTTATACCTCTCCATAACACAAAGCCTGGGCTAAATTTAAAGACCATGTGTTGCCCATGCAGCATGATCCGAATCTTGGCCTGCCTAGTTTACTTCAGAGGAAATTTAACACCAATATATCTGGAACAAGACAAGCTGCGGAAGCTGCCGGATCAGCAAAGAATACTCTAACTGTCCGCCTATTGGAGCTTCCATCCTAGACCAGTTGCTGACCAACGCTTAGAGCCTGGTCTGCCCTGCCATGACATTTAGTCTTTAGGTTGTATTTCCTCGCACTAAGGTCAAGCTTGTACCCTCCAAATTGCACTCCTCTCACCAAAGCATTGGCACAATGTGGGGTGTTGGGTTTGGTGAGCATCACCCAACATTCGGCGCTAACAGAAAGCAGGTAGTACCGTCTACTGTCATACGGTAGCTCAGTCATATGTGACTAAGACCTGACACCAGATATACAATACACAAAAACAGGACAGTCTGCTAATGTCAGTCTGCTAATGTACTTACACTTTCCTTGTGCTGGCCAGTAGCCACTGCAGCCAGTGGCTGGACACTGCGGCCACCATCCTCTTGTGTGTTAGTCCAGACAAGTGCTTCCTGACCTGCCGTCACCTAGTAACAACACATATTCAGCAAATATAAATACATGTTTTTTAAAAGTAAAGGACCTTTTTACACACCTGAAGGCACACTGGATGTACAGTCCTACATCCATATTAGTATAAACCAATCAGCACTCGGTGGGTCATGTGATCAGTATCACAATGGCCGCCTTTACTTTCAACATTTTCTGGTAGCCATTTTAAGTTGGGTCAACATGGAGCCCAGGTCATCTCATCTCATCTCATCAGGTTCCTCTTGTACCTTGTGGTGTTGAGGTGAAGCATAAACAGCGGGAGAGTGCCCGTGTATGGGCTTCATATATATCAAGGTTCCCATGGTCTCTGTAATTTCCTCTATCCCTTGTTTACATGGCTGGCCTCTTCCCTTGCTTCCCTCTGGTCTATACATCATTGCTTGTTGCGGTATTCTGTTAGTTGGTAATCTAGTTATATGGCCAAATCATTTAACCTGCTGCTCAGGTCAATTTAAACAAATCTGATCCCCCCTGATGTGTCTCCACCTTGTCACGGGGGAGGGGGGCTTGCGTGTCCCAGTAACCCCAAGAGCATTGTCGACGGAAACATAACTACATGTCGGACAGGCCTTGGGATAGGGACCAGACTAAGCGAGACACAACCTGCTGCTCTGCAGGTAAGACTGAGGATAGCAGTCAAAGTCTAAATCAGGCGCACGATGCCGCTATTTTGAGGTCCAGACACATACTCTAAGGCTTTCATTCGAGCGATATGGCTGAACGCCTCTAAGCCATAAACCCTCGGATGTGAGAGACAGGCCGATACCCACCTACCAAAAAATGGAGGTGAGATGCTGAGCATGCTACATGCAAGGTCAGATACTTGTTCAAAGGCTCATCTGGGGGATATGTGGGATCCATAAATGAGAGGGTCTGACCGTTTCTTGCTCACTGGTGCTTGGAGGTAAGGTGCTGAGTTGGCAGCCATGTAGCCTACCTCGTGAGCGAGAACAAAAGGTAGAAAATGTCACACGGAATGGTTACGAAAAATGTCTATCTATATTCACAGAGAGTGTAGTCAAATGTGGAAAAACGTCTCAATAACACGAAATGGAACACATGGCTAGCGAACCCATTGCGTGGTCCGAAGTCTGAAGCGAAAGCTTACCTAGTGGATGTCGCCCACAGACTGCCAGTTCCTGGTGGGTGCTGAGCGTCCAGTGGCAAGCGAAATGCCCAATACATGGAAGTGAGGATTTAAAGCAGCCATGAGCTGGACGTGGCAACTCCTCGAGTGAGCCCAGTCTCAGAGCAATATGTGCCGGCTCTTTAATTATGGAAGCCTCCTTGGATAGCAGGGGAATGCCCATGGTCTGCCCCTGCCTTCCCTTGAGGGTTGACCGTGATGTCGTTGACCGTTCTACCTTGACTAGCTGAGAAATGGGCGACACCACAGCAAAAAAAGTCGAACGTCTCTCGAAACCTCGGGAAGGCAAACCCATAAAAATGCTGACTGAAGCCGGATGTGCTGGCCTACGGGTGCAAATAAATCAGGCACAACGCATAAAATGTCAGAGTGAAATGTCTTTCATGCTAGGAACAGCTCTGACTAACTAGTTTTCCGAATAGCTCGTATCCAGAACAGCTCTGACTAGCTAGTTTTCCAAATGTCAGTCGTGCCCGGAACTATAGAGTCGTGATCTGACTATATTGTCCCCGGGCACAGCGACAAGCACATGTCCGAATCGAAAACTTGCTGAGTGGATACCGTCTGCAGACCAGTCTGGTTTGTGCGGGAGCGACCCGGGGCGAATTAAATGCCCAATATATTGAAGTGAGGATTTAAAGCAGCCATGAGCAGGACGTGACGATTCCCTTAGTGAGTCCAGCACCAGGGCGCTATGTGTCGGCCCTGCAACTATGGATGCCACCCTGGATGGCAGAAAATGCCATGGACTGTCCCTGCCTTCCCTTGAGGGATGACTGTGAAGTCTTCGACTGTTCCAACTTGACAAGCTGGGATGCAGACAGTACCACAAAAGTGAGAGTCTCCCAGGAATGCTAACCTGGTCAAAAATGCACGCAGAAGTCAGATGAGTTGGCCCAAGGGTCCGTAACAACTCTCCGCAATCACATCTGAAAAAACACTCCGGATGAACGCAAAGAAGAAGAGGAAACAAATCTGATCCAATGCAGATTTGAACCCATGACTGCTGGGTTGGTAGCTGAGCATCTATCTAGCCACTACGCTATCATAGCTCCCAATATATACACATTTGACATTCCTTAACCCTTTAACAGGCATAGCGCCTGATAGCGTTCGATGCGTTAAACAGGCGTAGCGCCCAATCGCGTCTTTGATGACTAGTCGTTTTAAAAATGCGATCTCTCGGTTTTCCGACACTTCCGATCGCTACTTTCACTTTCGCCGATAGCTTGACAACGTGGCCGCCATTTGTAAACGCGCTACAATGACTTTGAACAGACTTTAACGGACTTTTTTTGATAGTTTTCGGGATTTTTACGCTGTTTTTCAAAATGGATTTCGGCGATTCTTCAAGTGATAGCCGAGATTTCGCTCTGTTCAATTTAAATGACATTAAAGGGCACGAAGTTGATTATTAATCGGAGCTAGATATCAGTGCAAAGCGTTACTTTGCATTAGCAGTCGTGAATCGGACTTTAAGAAAGTGATTATGATTCTGAAAATGTGTTTGTAAATTACCGTATAGATGACGGAAAATCACAAACAACATGCCGTATTTCGTAAATATTTGTGTTCATATATGGATTACTGGCAACAATCACGTAAGTAACATATTCTGCATGCTTTTCCCTTCATTGTGTTGTTTATTTTACTAAAATCGGTTGACTAACACCTTATTTGTGATGTTTTTACTAACGCGACCCGAAATTTTACAGAACCTGAAAAAATCTTGCCCGTTCAGGGCTACAAAACGGACAAGCGTCTGCCCTGTAAAGGGTTAACTCTTTCAGTCCCAAACAACACATGATGTGTGACTGGCTCTTCTCCTTGAATCCACAGTGTAATGTGTTCTCATACTTGTACATCTGGTCACAGCATATTCAAGAGTGCTTGAAACTAGAACAAGTAACAAGTTTCTCCATAGACAGATGATGGCAGAAGTAAAATAAAGAGGATAGGAATTGCCAAAAATATTGTCAACAACAGGAAGCAAAAATATTAACATTTAGAGAGATGAACAACACATAAAAAATTACAATTGTCAAATGCTATATATTTTCATTAAGTGAATTGCATTGCACTATTTTGTCAAGTCTATGGCTCAGTACATCCGACTTTAACAATCATTTGTAAGGGTTTGCTTCCCCTAACCTTTGACAGTCCCCAATCTACCTACAAGGTAGCAGGTTTGTGTCTCTCTTCATCTGGTTCCAATCCCTTGATCTGCCTGTCTTGGGAGACCCTACCAGTAGCTGTGCTACCATCAAAATATCTCTTGGGGTCATTGGAACACGCAAGCCCCTCTACCTCTTCAAAGTGAAGACACAACAGAGAATATATATATTCAACACTACTATGTGAAGCAGAAAGCTAAACAGTGAACAAGAAATTGGAAAGTCAAACTGAGGCCCTGGAGATATGAATATACAGAAGAATATGTTGCACATCATGGAAGCACAAACTATCAAATACAGATGCTCTAGAGAGGCTGGGAATGAAAAGAGAGTTGATGAAAGAAATACAAGAGAGATAAGTTACATATTTGGGCCACACTGTACGATTGTATAAACAATACTAGTCTATCTGTGGTTAGTCTATCTGTGGTAGTCTGTCTCTGGTTAGTCAATCTGTGGTTAGTCTATCTGTGGCTAGTCTGTCTGTGGTTAGTCTATCTGTGGTTAGTAGTCTATCTCTAGTTAATCTATCTCTGGTTAGTCTACCTCTAATTTGTCTAATTCTAGTTGGTCTATCTCTGGTTAGTCTATCACAGGTTAATCTATCTCTGGTTAGTCTATTTCTAGTTAAGTCTATCTGTAGTTATTTTGAAAAATGAAGACACAACAGTAGGTTGCAGAATTTATTGTGTCTGCATCGTTAAAATTCACAACAGGCAACCTTTATTTGGTATCTCTAGTTAGTCTATGTTATACTACAATGATATTAAAACCATTGCATGCTCACAAGGATTCCGGTCTTCAGAATGTCAGCTCTTGGAGTGCTCATGTAGCCAGAGACAACCGAGGAATCCCATTCGCTTTCCTCCTCAACCTGTTTTGTTGATTACAGTTATCTGATTACAGTTATCTGTTATCTTTAATTGGTTACAGAGCTCTAAGTGGTTGTAGTGCTTTCTTTGGCTTAAATCTTTTCATTGGCTACAATCCTTTCATTTACTACAATCCTCTCATTGGTTGCAATGCTTTCATTGGTTACACTGCTTTCATTAGTTCAAGTAATTTCATTTGCTACACTGATTTCATTGAATAAACTGCTGTTATAAATTATAAACTGGCTCTGTGGCAAAGGGGTTACGGTTGCAGTTCGTAATCCTGCCGAAACACAGCTGCAGGCAATTTGGCAGCAAACTGCCTTGCATTGGGTTTTATAAAATGGTATGAGTGCCAGTCGTACAGAAAGCAATGGCAAACTACTGAATGTAAATTTGCCAAGAAATCACAAACAGCCAAATAATGCTGGGATTGACTGCGACGTCCTGTAAAGTATATGCAACTAACTTTAACTTATAAGTTATAATGCCTTTATTGGCTAAACTGCTGTCATAAGTAACATTGCTGTCATTGGTTACACTGCTTCCATTGGTTGGTTACATTGCTGTCAGTGGTTACACTGTTGTCATTGGTTACACTGCTTTGATGTTTTACAATACTGATTGACTGCACTGTGTCATGTTACAAATATCACAATGTTGAGTGTATGTACTGTATAATGTCACCATGTTGAATAAATGAGCTGTATGATGTCACAATGTTGAATAAATGAGCTGTATGATGTCACAATGTTGAGTAAATGGACTGTCTAATGTCACAACATTAAGAAGATGAACTGACAGTGTTGAGTAATGTATCATTTCATGACACAATATCGAGAAAAAATATTGCCTAATAGTGAGCAAATCAACCAATCAAGACCACTATGCTCAGAGAATATACTGTTTTAAAACATTACTTTTCCCACTCATTTTGGGGAATTCTGTAAACATATTTGAATTTTCGATGTAAGTCTGGCATTGTTTGAATGACGGTAACTATTTGTTATTTCCCATAGGAGAACTCAAAGACAGAATTTGTCGCAAGACACTTACATTTAGGTCTGCAGACACTGCCTGAGGCTGTTGATGTTGCTGGAGGCTGGGTTGTGTATATTCCACACTGTTCTTATTGTTCTAAAGATGGAAGTACAAGATGGAATATAGTTATAAATGGTTTGTTTCAAGGCTGGAACTGTGTGTAAGTACTGACACACTGGCAAGACAGGTGAGACAGAGAGTCAGAAAGATAGACAGAGAGGCACAGAGAGACAGAGAGAGAGATAGACAGAGAGAGAAAGAGATGCAGAGAAAGACAGAGACAGAGAAAGACAGAGACAGACAGAAAGACAGAGAGATAGACATAGTTACAGAGAGAGATAGAGAGAGAGAGAGACAGACATACATAGACATAAAGACAGAGAGATAGGCAGAATGACACAGAGAGAGATAGACAGAGAGACACAGGGAGAAAGAGAGAGAGATTTGCAGAGAGACAATGAGATATACAAAGAGATAGAGACAGTGAAAAACAGAGAGATATACAGAGAGACAATGAGAAACAGAGAGTGACAGAGAGACAGTGAGAAACAGAGAGTGACAGAGAAATATACAGAGACAGTGTGAAACAGAGAAAGAGACAGAGAGAAATAGACAGAGAGACACAGAGAAATAGACAGAGAGATAGAAAGAGATAGAGAGTGCTGCTGGATGCAGGGTTGTGTATATTCCCCACCGCTCTTGTTTCACATATGGCAGTAGTTATGTAAATGAAATACTTTAAGATAAGAAAGTCTGCAGACATCAGTGACACTGTGCTGTGAGAGAGACATTAAGGTAAGAAACACAGAGAAAGAGAGAAACAAACAGACAGAGAGAGATAGAGAGAGAGACAGAGAAGAACAAAGAAAGACAATGAGAGATAGACAGAAAGAGATAGAAAGAGATAAAATCACAGTGAGGTAGAGAGACAAAGTGACATAGAGAAATAGAGAGGTTTTAAAGAAAGAAAGAGATACAGGGACAGAGAGAGATAGAGACAGACAGACAGAAGAAGACAGAGAGAGATAGAGACACAGAGAGACAGAATCAACAAATGAACAAACTTTATTTTCAAAGGGTCACAAATTAGGCACACAGATGCGTCTTACATTCGGCCCTTCCAATAACTCATCTTTCGTTCATCAATTGTGCATGATACATTCACATAGGAAAAAAACACTGTCAAATTAATGTTATAAACATAAACAATGCATATTACCATGCCATGAAACAAGCAGGCAGGCAGACACACGTACACATGCACATTCATAAACACATACATACAATCCTGCATACATACTTCATTTACACAAACTCTCACAGTTATGCATCCACTCAACACACAAATACACTCTCTCTCTCTCTCTCTCTCTCTCTCTCTCTCTCTCTCTCTCTCTCTCTCTCTCTCTCTCGCTCTCTCATACACATATACTTACTCATAATCACAGACTCACTAACAAAAGTTTACTTAAACAAACATACTACTCTCTCTCACACAGAAAGACAGATAGGGTATTAAGGAAAGAAAGAGATACAGGGGGAGAGAGAGAGAGAGAGAGAGAGAGAGAGAGAGAGAGAGAGAGAGAGAGAGAGAGAGAGAGAGAGAGAGAGAGAGAGAGAGAGAGAGAGAGAGAGAGAGAGAGAGAGAGAGAGAGAGGGTCTTATGGAGCGCACAAGCCATAAACAGAAGTGACAAGACAGTCAGAAAGGTGGAAGAGAGAGATTCAATCTGTGTCTTACACAAAGAGTCATATGGCAAATGGTTAAAATGGTTAGAACCAGTCTATCTGTGGTTAGTATGTACTAGTTAGTCTATCACTCGTTAGTCTATTCCTTGCTGTTCTATTTCTGGTTAGCATACCCTGGTTAGTCTACCAATCGTTAGTCTATTCTTGGTTAGTTTAACTCTGATTGGTTTAGCTCTGGTTAGTGTGCCCTTGGTTAGTCTATTCCTGGTTAGTTTGTCTCTGATTGGTCTAACTCTGGTTAGTTTATCTCTAATTGGTCTAGGTCTGGTTTATCACTGATTGATCTAGCTCTGATTAGTCTATCTCTGATTGTTCTAGATCTGGTTAGTGTGCCCCTAGTTAGTTTATCTGTGATTGGTCTAGCTCTGCTTAGTCTATCTCTGATTGGTCTAGCTGTGGTTAGTCTGCCCCTGGTTAGTCTGTCCCTGATTAGTTTATCTCTGATTGGTCTAGCTCTGGTTAGTCTGCCCCTGGTTAGTCTACTCCTGGTTAGTCTATCTCTGATTGGTCTATCCCTGATTAGTTTATCTCTGATTGGTCTAGCTCTGGTTAGTCTGCCCCAGGTTACCCTATCTCTGGTTAGTCTACCCATGGTTAGTCTATCTTTGATTGGTCTACCCCTGATTAATTTATCTCTGATTGGTCTAGCTCTGGTTAGTCTGCCCCAGGTTACCCTATCTCTGGTTAGTCTACCCTTGTCTACCTCTGATTGGTCTATCCCTGATTAGTTTATCTCTGATTGGTCTAGCTCTGGTTAGTCTGCACTAGGTTACCCTATCTCTGGTTAGTCTACCCCTGGTTAGTCTATCTCTGATTGGTCTATCCCTTGATTAGTTTATCTCTGATTAGTCTAGCTCTGGTTAGTCTGCCCCAGGTTACCCTATCTCTGGTTAGTCTACCCCTAGTTAGTCTATCTCTGATTGGTCTATCCCTTGATTTGTTTATCTCTGATTGGTCTAGCTCTGGTTAGTCTGCCACTGGTTAGTCTATCTCTGATTGGTCTATCCCTGATTAGTTTATCTCTGATTGGTCTAGCTCTGGTTAGTCTGCCCCTGGTTAGTCTATCTCTGATTGGTCTATCCCTGATTAGTTTATCTCTGATTGGTCAAGCTCTGGTTAGTCTGCACTAGGTTACCCTATCTCTGGTTAGCTACTGTTACTCAACCTGTGATGTGATCAATATCAAGTCTACCGCCTTTACTTCCAAGGTCACCATTTTAGTCTGGATCGACCTGGAAGCCCTGCTTACATTTTCTTCTCCAAATTTCCACCTCGCGGGGATTTGAACACATTACCACAGGACTGGGCAAAAAAGCATCTATTTGTTAAACTACAGTTTTATTAAAGCCATTGTATGCTCACAAGGACTCCTGTCTTCAGAATGCCTGGGCGTGGACTAGTGCTCAAATAGCCAGAGACAACCGAGGAATCCCAATGAATGTTCTCCTCAACCTGCTTTCATTGGTTACAGTGATTACATTAGTAAAGTGCTTTCATTGGTTAAATTGGTTTCAATGGGTACATGCATTCATTGGTTAGATTGGGTAAGGTGATTTCATTGGATAAAGTGATTGAAGTGGGCAAAGTGTTGTCACTGAATAAAATGATTTCGTTGGTTAAGGTAATGTCATTGAATAAAGTGATTTCTTTGGTTAAAGTGGTAGTCAGTTAAGTGGTATCAACTGTTACAGTGATTTCATTGGTTAAAGTTGTGTCATTGAAAAAAGCAATTTCATTGGTTAATATGGTTTCATTTGTTAAAGTAATTTCATGGGCTAAATTTATCTCTTATCCGACTATATGCCACCATAATTCATTTACTGGTATAATTGTTCAGTATAATTGTTCATTATAATTGTTCACTATATATGTGTGTGCGTGTGGGAGCGAGAGAGAGAGAGAGAGAGAGAGAGAGAGAGAGAGAGTAGAGAGAGAGAGAGAGAGAGAGAGAGAGGAGAGTGTCAGAGAGAGGGAGAGAGTGAATGCGTGTGTGCATGCGTGTGTGTGGAGAGAGTGATTGAGCGAGAAATGGTGGGGGAATGTGTCAGTGCATGCATTCGTACGTGTATGTGTGAGAGTGAGTGAGGGAGTGTGTGCGTGCGTGCATGCGTTCATGTGTACGTGTATGTGTGAGAGAGTGTGATTGAGAGAGTGAGTGTGTGTGTGTGTGTAGGATTGTGTGTTAGAGAGTGAGACAGTGGGAGAGTTGATGTGTTAGTGTGTGTGTGTGTGTGAGCGCGCGCATGCGTGTGAGTGTGTGTATATGAAAGAATACAGAGAGAGAGAGAGAGAGAGAGAGAGAGAGAGAGAGAGAGAGAGCTGAGCAGATGCATGTCATGTAACACGCATGCTATGTAACAGGCGAATCCATATGTTTGTGTATTCTCATCTGTCATATTATAAGTTAAATACCATTTGATTTTATCATGTATAATCTAAACTTATGTTCATTACTGTAGTTTGAGTGAGAGAGTGAGTGAGTGTGAATGAGAGACAGAATGAGTGAGCGTGAGAGTGAATGAGTGAGCGTGAGAGTGAATTAGTGAGAGTGAATGAGTGAGCGTGAGAGTAAATGAGTGAGCGTGAGAGTGAATGAGTGAGCGTGAGAGTGAATGAGTGAGCGGGAGAGTGAATGAGTGAGAGTGAATGAGTGAGAGTGAATGAGTGAGCGTGAGGGTGAATGAGTGAGCAGGAGAGTGAATGAGTGAGCGTGAGAGCGAATGAGTGAGCGGGAGAGTGAATGAGTGAGAGTGTCTGTGTGTGTGAGTGAATGAGTGAGAGTGAATGAGTGAGCGTGAGAGTGAATGAGTGAGCGGGAGAGTGAATGAGTGAGCGGGAGAGTGAATGAGTGAGCGGGAGAGTGAATGAGTGAGCGTGAGAGTGAGCGGGAGAGTAAATGATTGAGCGGGAGAGTGAATGAGTGAGCGTGAGAGTGAATGAGTGAGCGTGAGAGTGAATGAGTGAGCGTGAGAGTGAATGAGTGAGCATGAGAGTGAATGAGTGAGCGTGAGAGTGAATGATTGAGCGTGAGAGTGAATGAGTGAGAGTGAATGAGTGAGCGTGAGAAGGAATGAGTGAGCGTGAGAGTGAATGAGTGAGCGTGAGAGTGAATCAGTGAGCGGGAGAGTGAATGATTGAGCGTGAGAGTGAATTAGTGAGCGTGAGAGTAAATGAGTGAGTGTGAGAGTGAATGAGTGAGCGGCAGAGTGAATGATTGAGCGGGACAGTGAATGAGTTAGCGTGAGAGTGAATGAGTTAGCGTGAGAGTGAATGAGTGAGAGTGAATGATTGAACGGGAGAGTGAATGAGTGAGCGGGAGAGTGAATGAGTGAGCGGGAGAGTGAATGAGTGAGCGGGAGAGTGAATGAGTGAGCGGGAGAGACAGAATGAGTGAGCGTGAGAGTGAATGAGTGAGCGGGAGAGTGAATGAGTGAGCGGGAGAGTAAATGAGTGAGCGGGAGAATGAATGAGTGAGCGGGTGAGTGAATGAGTGAGCGTGAGAGTGAATGAGTGAGCGTGAGAGTGAATGAGTGAGCGGGAGAGTGAATGAGTGAGCGGGAGAGTGAATGAGTGAGCGTGAGAGTGAATGAGTGAGCGGGAGAGTGAATTAGTGAGAGTGAGAGTGAATGAGAGAGAAAGAGAGAGAGTGTGTGTGTGTGTGTGAGCGTACGCATGCGTGTGAGTGTGTGTATATGAAAGAATACAGAGAGAGAGTGAGAGAGAGAGAGAGAGAGAGCTGAGCAGATGCATGTCATGTAACACGCATGTTATGTAACACGCGAATCCATATGTTTGTGTATTCTCATCTGTCATATTATAAGTTAAATACCATTTGATTTTATCATGTATAATCTAAACTTATGTTCATTACTGTAGTTTGAGTGAGAGAGTGAGTGAGTGTGAATGAGAGACAGAATGAGTGAGCGTGAGAGTGAATGAGTGAGCGTGAGAGTGAATGAGTGAGCGTGAGAGTGAATGAGTGAGCGTGAGAGTGAATGAGTGAGCGTGAGAGTGAATGAGTGAGCGTGAGAGTGAATGAGTGAGCGGGAGAGTGAATGATTGAGCGTGAGAGTGAATGAGTGAGCGGGAGAGTGAATGAGTGAGAGTGAATGAATGAGCGGGAGAGTGAATGAGTGAGCGTGAGAGTGAATGAGTGAGCGTGAGGGTGAATGAGTGAGCGGGAGAGTGAATGAGTGAGCGTGAGAGCGAATGAGTGAGCTGGAGAGTGAATGAGTGAGAGTGTCTGTGTGTGGGAGTGAATGAGTGTGAGTGAATGAGTGAGAGTGAATGAGTGAGCGTGAGAGTGAATGAGTGAGCGTGAGAGTGAATGAGTGAGCGGGAGAGTGAATGAGTGAGCGGGAGAGTGAATGAGTGAGCGGAAGAGTGAATGGGTGAGCGGGAGAGTGAATTAGTGAGAGTGAATGAGTGAGCGGGAGAGTGAATGATTGAGCAGGAGTGTGAATGAGTGAGCGTGAGAGTGAATGAGTGAGCGTGAGAGTGAATGAGTGAGCGTGAGAGTGATTGAGTGAGCGTGAGAGTGAATGAGTGAGAGTGAATGAGTGAGCGTGAGAAGGAATGAGTGAGCGTGAGAGTGAATGAGTGAGCGTGAGAGTGAATCAGTGAGCGGGAGAGTGAATGATTGAGCGTGAGAGTGAATGAGTGAGCGTGAGAGTGAATGAGTGAGCGGCAGAGTGAATGAGTGAGCGGGACAGTGAATGAGTGAGCGTGAGAGTGAATGAGTGAGAGTGAATGAGTGAGCGGGAGAGTGAATGAGTGAGCGGGAGAGTGAATGAGTGAGCGGGAGAGACAGAATGAGTGAGCGTGAGAGTGAATGAGTGAGCGGGAGAGTGAATGAGTGAGCGGGAGAGTGAATGAGTGAGCGGGAGAGTGAATGAGTGAACGGGAGAGTGAATGAGTGAGCGGGAGAGTGAATGAGTGAGAGTGTGTGTGTGTGAGTGAATGAGTGAGAGTGAGAGTGAATGAAAGAGAGAGAGAGAGTGTGTGTGTGTGTGTGTGTGTGTGTGTGTGTGTGGGACGCGCTGGCATCACTACTTTTACGTCACATACTTTTTATGTACACATTTTTCTCCATGTTTAGCCTTGTTTATGTTTACAACATTCATTTCACAATGTTTATTTTTCTTCCTATGTAAATGTATAATGCTCTTGATGAACGAAAGACGAGTGATTGGAAGGGCCGAATGTAAGACGGGCCTGCACGCCCAATTTGTGACCCTAATAAAGTTGATTTGATTTGATTTGATTTCTTTAGTTATAAGTGATTTCACTGGTTAAAATGGTGTAAACTTCTTCTTCTTCGTTCATCAGCAGTTTTTTTTTTTCCGGATGTGATTGCGTTGTGCCTGTTTACAGCAGAGCTGCGTTCTTGCGCCGTTAGGCCGACACATCCGACTTCTGCGGGCATTTGTTGACCGGGTTAATCTTCCCGGGGGTTTCTTAGGACGTTTGACTCTCACTGTTGTAGTGTTATCCCCCATCCCAGCTGGTCCATATAGAACAGCCAAAGATCCTGGTCAGCCCTCAAGGGAAGGCAGGGGCAGACCATGGGCATTCCCCGCCATCCAAGGAGGCTTCCATACTTGCAGAGCCGATACATAGCGCTCTGGTACTGGGCTCACCCAAGGAATCGTCACGTCCTGCACATGGCTGCTTAGCCTCACTTCCGTATATTGGGCCTTCCGTTCACCATAGGCTGTTCTTCCGGAAACCAGAAGTATGCAGTCTGCAGATGACATCCACACAGTGAGCTTTCGATTCGGACTTTCCATGTAAAAATGGTGTAAACTGTTAACATGATTTCATTGGCTAAGTCATATCAACTGTTGCAGTGATTTTATTGAATAAAGTGTTGCCATTGGTTCCAGTGCTTCATTTGTTATGAGACGAGAGGTATCAAAATGATAATTCTATAACCAATGGTAAACATGCAATGATACTATACAGGCATAAAATACATATGTGCTAGTGAACATCCTGTAAGGGATATGCAACCACCAAAAAAAAATGGGAGTTGGTGGCCATATTGGCTTTGTGGTGTTCTCTGAGTTGAGAATCAACATCACAGCACTTGAGACATTCCCATACATGCTCCGTCCTCATCTGCAACAGCCAGTGAAGAGTCCCAATACTAATGTTACCTGTAGTAGTCTGATTATGTGTTTGTTTGGTCTTTGCTTGGAAATGATATATGATGTTCATAAAATTTAACTAGATGATTTAGGTTGCAGTGGTATAACTTTATGTGAGTATATTTTGTTATATTTTTTCAGAATAATATTTTGAAAGTTTTAAAAGGTGTACAGTTATATAAGTTTGAACTATATGTGAAAATGTTTTACATATTTAAAAACAAACACACTCAATATGTTTAATAATAAATCAAAACTGAAAAGTTGTGACAAAAGTTCTTCTGACAAAATGCTTAGTTGCTTGGAGACAATATATGTGTGTATGTATATGCACATGTGCACGTGCATGCTCACACACTTATATAAACATCTGTCTGTGTGTCTATCTATTTATCTATCTATATATTTGTGTGTGTTTGTTGTTTGTGTGATGTTTTAGACCAGTGGCTCCTGTGTGTTGCCGGGGCCCATAAGGGAAGCAAAGAATAGCAACACTGCAGCCTACCACGCATGTCGCCAGAGGCGACTAAGGAGGCATGATGGTTCCGTCGCTCTGCTACTGAGTGAGTGCGTGGTGCGACACTGTGAGCTGTGAGTTTCGTGTGAAATGCTTTTGAATCTGCCCGAGGTTTTTTGGAACGTGACTGCATGTTCGGAGCGATGGCAGATGGCTATGTCCCAGAGTTGACCGGTTTTTGCCTTATGCAGAAATGTGTGGCTGCTGGGCTTCTGGTTGACTGCCACTGCCATTGACATTGAACTGTATTTTGTGGACTGTATGGGTGAACATTTAGGAAACATCCAGATGGGAAAATGACTGCCGATTCCATCAGAAATGAACTGGGTGTTTTGTGGGGGACTATTGTGTTGACATTCTGGTGGCGGCATTATGCACAGTGTATCTGTGCAGGCTGTTGTTTGTCGAGACTCCTGTCTTTTCCACTTTTCACATTGGGCAGTGGGGAACCGTTTTGTGTGATATTCACTGGCACAGGAACAGAGCATAATGGGGACGACCCGTTGCTGTGAAATTGGAACTGCGACTAACTAACTAACTTAGACCAGTGGCTCTCAACCTTTTTTGGCCCATGCACCCCTTCACTATATGTTCAGAATGTCATTTCTCCCTTCTGTATTTCCTCCCTATAAATTCCCCCCCCCCCCAGCTCTACACAGTATACGTAAAAATGGAAGCTAAATTTAATAACACGTACTAGAACAAGTCTAGACGTCTACATAAAGCATGATTTGTGGGTCTACTTACATAATAAAACAAATTTCAGAAGAGCGAGAAGTACAGAACCGTAAAGAATGGAGGAAAAAACAATATCAAGTAATCGGTTCTTGTATTAATGAGATCTTGAAATAATCTTAATTATTCACTGGCACAGGAACAGAGCATAATGGGGACGACCCGTTGCTGTGAAATTGGAACTGCGACTAACTAACTAACTTAGACCAGTGGCTCTCAACCTTTTTTGGCCCATGCACCCCTTCACTATATGTTCAGAATGTCATTTCTCCCTTCTGTATTTCCTCCCTATAAATTCCCCCCCCCCCCAGCTCTACACAGTATACGTAAAAATGGAAGCTAAATTTAATAACACGTACTAGAACAAGTCTAGACGTCTACATAAAGCATGATTTGTGGGTCTACTTACATAATAAAACAAATTTCAGAAGAGCGAGAAGTACAGAACCGTAAAGAATGGAGGAAAAAACAATATCAAGTAATCGGTTCTTGTATTAATGAGATCTTGAAATAATCTTAATTCCCCCCCCCCCCCCAGAGGGGGGGGGGGGGGGAATTCCCCACCGGTTGAGAACCACTGTTCTAGACCAAAAGGGCACTCAACTCAGGGTGCTATACAGAGGGGTGGAAACACCACAGTGTAGCGAACACCCAGACTGAAATTGTCATCCAAAGTTGAGCCTCTGCAGCCACGCATGCCCATCCCCCCTCTGGTATACATCTTCTCTTCCCCCCCCCCCCCCCCCAATCTCCTAAGAAGCTTTTGGAATTGAAAGAGATAGCGATGCTTACAGTTGATGGATGCTGGGTAAAGTATATTCCAGGTTGTTTTTGTCTAGTGTAGGAAAATACTATACAGGAATCGGTCAACCCGGCAGAACTGCATCCACCTCTATTCTCATACTAGATGTTGTGGTATCATATGCCAGGCTCTCCTGCACTAAACAACATCCACTAACCTTTGTCGTGAACCCCCAGGCACTTCTTTAAAATATTTCTGACATTCAATGCAAGTAATTTGTTGCATTAGATATATTTCAGCTTCTGAACTGTAGCTTTTGCTTGAATGTAATGCCCTCACAATTTGTTACAGTAATTATTAACCAACCCCTCTCCCCCACCCCCTCCCCAGAGCATCTAGTGCAGAAGCTTTTGGAATTGAAAGAGTTAAAGACACTTACAGCTTGATCTGCAGACACAACTTCAGGCTGCTGTTGATGGATGCTGGGTAAAGTATATTCCATGTTGCTCTTGTCCTGCATAAGAAAATACAATACTGAATGTTTATGAACATTGGTTAGAGACGCTGAGAACATCAGTGGAACTCTGTGTGTGTGCATGTGTGCAGCGTAGGAGGAGGGCTTATTATGTACTTTGAGAGGGGACAGAGAGTAGGAGATAGACTGTAAAGGTCACAGAGAAAAAAAAACAGATACTGTGATAGAGAGAGAAAGTTAATGCATCACTTTATGAATACACTAACTAACCAAAAGATACTGTGATAGACACAGCAAGTCAGTATAACACTTTGTGACTACATTAACTAACCTACAGATACTACAAACAGAACAGATCAAGGTGGTAATATCAAGAATGGAGCTGTGGATTAAAATACCAACTGCTGTGCTCTTAATCTATCTCTGGTTAGTCTGTTTTTTTTCTTTATCTATCTCTGGTTAGTCATTAATCTAATTCCTCAAAGACTATCTATTGTTAGTCTACTTAATCTTAATCTATTGTCTGTTAGTCTATTTTCTCTTAGTCTGTCTCTGTTTAATCTACTTTCTCTTTGTCTATCTCTGGTTAGTCTACTTTCTCTTAGTCTATCTCTGGTTAGTCTACTTTCTCTTAGTCTATCTCTGGTTAGTCTACTTTCTCTTAGTCTATCTCTGGTTAGTCTACTTTCTCTTAGTTTATCTCTGGTTAGTCTACTGTCTCTTAGTTTATCTCTTGTTAGTCTACTTTCTCTTAGATTATCTCTAGTTAGTCTACTTTCTCTTAGTCTATCTCTGGGTAGTCTACTTTATCTTAGTCTATCTCTGGTTAGTCTACTTTCTCTTAATCTATCTCCAGCAAAAGAGCTCGTTAGAAAAGCTGATAGCGATCTGCACTGGTCCTCTTAGTCTATTTCCTCTTAGTCTATTTTCTCTTAGTCTATTAGTCTGTCTGTAGTTAATTTATCATTAGTTTGACCATCTCTAGTTAATCTATCATTAGTCTATCTATAGTTAATCTATCATTAGTTAACCAGTTAACCTATATCTAGTTAGTCTATCTCTGGTTAGTCAATTCCCCATTAACCTATCCCTAGCCAGCCTATTCCCATTCAGTCTAATCCTGATCAGCTTATGTCTGGTTGATCTATCTCGGGTTAGTCTTTCCATAATACATCAACGACACAAAAACCATCTTAAACTCACAAGACTTCCAGTCTTCAGAATGCCTGGTCTTGGAGTGCTCATCAAGCCAGAGATCACCGAGGAATCCCACTCACTGTCCTCCTGAACCTGGTCAGGCGGAGACATCTTTGGGGGCAGGGATGTTGGTACAGGGGGTGTTGGCTCAGACAGCTCGCTGATGTCATCAGCATCACTGATGCCAAATTCCTCCATTAAAGCTGTGGACAGAATAACCAATTCTAAGCATCACCATCATCATCAGTGCATTGCCGGCTGGCATGGGTGATCATGCCTCTCCACAAATTGCCGGCTGGCATGGGTGATCATGCCTCTCCACAAATTACAATCTCCAACGTCATGGAGCAATTCGTGTGTTGACTCCCTTCCGCGCTGTGGCACAAGACTGTCAAGAATCTTCTCATGCTGCCTTCCTCGATCTCTTTCCAAAAAATCTTTCCGGTTGTCACAACATGTTCGAATCTTTGTCTTCTCATAACATGGCCAAAAAACGATGACTGCCTCTTCATGATGCTTGTGATCAGTTGTTTTTGCGACTCAGCTTCCCCTAAAATGTCTTGATTGCTCTTTTTGGCTGTCCAATTAATTTTCAACATTCTTCTATTAAACCACATCTCCAAAGCTTCGAGGGATTTTTTTCGCCTGTTTACTAATTGTCCAGGATTTGCAGCCGTATATTAAAACTGGTTCTATGTAACATGCAAGAACTCTTGTTCTAACTTTCAAGGACAATGACTTATTGCACAAAATGCTTAGAGATAATTCTAAACATATGACCATGAATTCAGGACAACAAGTAAAGATGCAAGAAAATTACTTGAAGTCTCAGAAACACGGTTTTACAGTTGACAACAGAGCAGCATCTGGTCATGTGGTTAGAACACCAGGCTCTCATTTGGGAGATCCAGGTTTGAATCCTTCGTAAGGTGATCGGTTTTTTTTCAAACAGAAGCAAAGAGAAAACCCTAACCTGCACAGCTTGCTGCGACTGCACTAGTCAGGCAGTTGTACGTTCAGTAGTTTGCCATTGCTTTCTGAACGAGATGTTAATGTTGAAGTCCAACTTTATGCCGCTGATGGTGTTGAACCACCTACCTCACCATCAGCCAATCAGACGTTTTAGAGCAAGCGATCTTATCCTTTTGACCACGTCAACGTCTATTAAATTAAAGTAAAAATGTTGAGACATGCAGTATACAGATGTGCATCAAGGATCATTTCACAAGCACTGGAGAAGAAAGTCCAGGCTTTTGAACTTAAATATTATGAGGTCAGCATGGCCGAATAGATAAGAACATGCGTTCTTAAACATCTGGTGTGCTGAAGCCGAGGTAAGGGGTTCAACTCCTACACCGGACAGGTGGAATAAAATGTTGACTTCTCATCTTTGACTTGGGGGACGTAAATTACAAGTGCCTCTGAAGTCAGAGTGGGTTTGCCTGATGGCCAGGGACACTGGTAATAGGGAAAGCTAATGCAGATGCAAAATTCAGTCCCGTACAACTAGAAGGAGTGTGTATGGACTACTCTTGAATTCAAAGCAAGTGAGCACCAAAAATAATATTACAGACAAATTCCTAGGATAACGTGGATCAAGAAGAAGAAGAAAAATACTGACATTGCACAAGATCTGAACATCAAAGAAAACTGACTCACAAATAGTATCGTGACTCAGAAATTGAAATACTGTTGCCACAACAGGTCTTAGTCAGATATGATTGAGCTACCGTATGACAGTAGATGGTAGTACGTGCTGAATGTTAGTGCTGAATGTTGGGCAGCGCTCACCAAACCCAACAATCCACATTGTTTCAACGACTTCAGGCAGACAAGTGCAATTGGGAGGGTACAAGCTTTACCCTAGTGCGAGGAAATGCAACCTAAAGAGTAAATGTCATAACTGGTAGACCAGGACCTTTAGTTTAGGTCGGCAACGGGTCTAGGATTGATATTCCAACAGATGGACAGTTAAAGCATTGCTTTGCTGATCCAGCAGCTTCTGCAGCTTGTCTTATTCCAGATGTATCGGTGTTATCTACTCTCTCGAGTAAACTAGGCAGACCGGGAGAGGGATCATGCTGCATGGGCATCATATGGTCTTTACAATTCAGCCCAGGCTTTGTGCTATGGAGAGGTATACCTCCATCCCTGGTCCCCGCCATGTGTTGTAATTATTATGCCTGTTTTTAAGCACAGTATAACAAACTATCTCTGTCAAGTCGCTAAGGTACCAGTGATAAACATCACAGTGGTTTAGGAGGAATAGTAACTGAAGGCATGGTTGCTGGAAGAAGAGGCAGAGGTTAAACAGCACAACAGTGGACATAGGATATTAAAGACACTGTGGCCATGAACATACATGAGTAGTATATCCGGGATTAGAATGATACCACCACCCTCACACTCACGCACTGGGTCGGTTCTCACCCCAAGGGGCTCGAGGGTGGTGGTATCATTCTAATCCCGGATATACTACTTACATGAGGCAGAGGAACTGGCAAAGGATTGTGAATCTGTCAGGCAGGTTTCTGTGATGAGAATAGTCTTATGCCAAGGACCTGCTACATGCTGATTATATCCACATTTAGAATCTTGCTGATGCTACAGTTTCTACACTCTGTTGAGATTCTATTTGAGGAGGAAAGACAATGATACAAATAGGAAGATAACATCAGGAGATTGGTGAACAGCAGTCTGACTGAATGTACAATCAAGGAGAGAGACAGTGTTGGAGATCCATTGCAGCCAACCTTCACTGTGGAGATGGCACCTGACTGATGATGATTGACTGATGATATGAGGAGACTGGAGCACTTATAAAGGTATCTGGGTGCAATGAAAATGATCCTTTACAAACCAAAGTGACAACGTCACGACAGACATGCCAAAGAAGCCACAAATTTAAACATCATGAGCACATCAAACAAATGACAGGCCATGCTCAGGCAATAGAGCATTTCAGAGAAATATCAATTGGGAAATCCTTTGAGAACATTTGAACAAACACTGAAATCAAGACTCCAAACCCACCTCCTGTAATCTTTTCTGCAGCCATTTCTATCAATGTAAACTTGATATTTACACAGAAACAAATAAATGTGCTATAGAGAGGTATAACCACTGCCATGGGTTGTAGTTATTAAGCCTATTTTGAAGCACAATGTAACAAGCTATCGCCTGTCAAGATGGCCAGGTGCCAGTAAACAAGTAAAGCACCCAGTTTCATACCTAGAGGCATATTAAATATATTATTGCTTGCCTGCCTGGTGCTCATGTGTTTAAATCCAAATCAAAGCAGGGATTTTAAAAAAAAAACTGACTTGGGCATCCAGGTCGACCTATTTTAACATTTTTTTTTAAATGTTGCATATCCCTTACAGGACGTTGCAGTCAACACCAGCATTTTTCAGCTGCTGTTGATGTACTAGGCAAGTTTTACATTCAGTAGTTTGCCATTACTTTGTGAATGACCGGCTCCCTTACCAGCACGTTATAACACAACGCGACACGATCTGCTGCACAAATCGGTCGAAGCTGAGTTTCAAACGCCCAGTAAGCGGCTCACGAACCACGTTCGCAAGCATTTGGCCATGGAGACCGGCCATTTTAACATGGGTACCAGGAAATGTGCTGGGAAGTTCAGGTGACTTGCGTGATATTAACCACATCACCCACTGAAAGCTGATTGGTCTAAAATGATATTAACCACATCACCTACTGAAAGCTGATTGGTCTAAAATTATATTAACCACATCACCCACTGAAAGCTGATTGGTCTAAAATTATATTAACCACATCACCCACTGAAAGCTGATTGGTCTAAAATTATATTAACCACATCACCCACTGAAAGCTGATTGGTCTAAACAAATATGGGGCTAGGACTATATATCCAATATACATGATTCACTATAATGATTCACTTTACTTTTACTACAATTAGTATGACATGTTTAATATGTTATTTCTTTAACTGTTCTTGTGCTCTGGAAATTATGCAATTCTCCAACAGTTTTACAGACAGACATTCATGCCAAACTGACCTTTCCTTTTCTCCAAAGTCGAGGCAGACTGTGCCATGGTAACAGACACTGACGACACATATCCCTCAACTCCTGCCACTCCTGAAGTTTTTGGAACCGACATAGATATAGATGGAGGGGCAATCTGGCAACCAATCAAACAGATATAAGTACATTTGTTGAACAACTGCTTCATGCAAATGTAAATCTGATTTTTAAGAAACTTATCATTACAGCATCTTTATACCATTTCTAGTGCATGCTGGGATATATTTTACAAACAACCGCCTGCACAGAATAGAAGGACTAAAATGGTAGGACAGAATCACCAGTGTGGAGCTCATGGAGAGAACTAAATAAATTCCAGTGAATTAAGAGGTTAAGAAAAGATGCTAGCTCTGGATGTGATCTACACTAAGAAAGTCTGATAACTGTATAACTAGACACTCTCTTATCCATAAACCATAGAGACAATAAAATAGAGGGATATCTAAAACACATGTAGAAGAGAATTAGAGAGATGAATAATATGGAGAGGACATTGAGGAAGTGCAAGAGACAGAAAAAGATAGGATTGTTTGGCGTAAGTTGGTAGAGGACCTATATATACTCCAATGGGTGAAGAAGAACCAAGAGGAAATTACTACTCCTGTTTTCTGATAAGTGACAAGGGCCATAGCCTCTAAGTGCCATATGAAAGTAATTTCCTGTTTATGCTAGTTTGTTAGTTAGTTAGTCGAGGTTCCAACTTCACGGCAACGAGTCGTCCCCATTATGCTCCATTCCCATGCCAGCGAATATCACACAAAATGTTCCCCACTGTCCAATGTGAAAAGTGGTTCCTGTTTATGCGTGAATGCCAATGTTTGACAGTAGCTTCCTTGCAGATCTGCTTCTGTGTCCCACCAAAGATGCAAAGAATAGTACCATCACAACAAACCAAGCATGTCATAAGAGACAATTAAGCAGGCTTGGCAGTTCCAGGCAATAACTGCCTCAAAAGGCTGCATGTGGTGTTTTGTCGAAAACAGGCTTTCCATGCCAATGAAAGGTAGCGAGGTAAAGCATCTGTGAAAAGTTCTGCTTGGTGTCAAACGATTGTTTGTAGCATGAACTGAGTGTTCAGAAAAATGGCAGCCGCTGGTTGCTGAACTAACTGGGTTGCAGTAATGTGTGGCTGCTAGTGATTGTTTCTAGTGATTGCCGCTTCCATCGATGAGGAACTGTATTTTTTGTGGCGGACTTTTGTGTTGGCATTCTGACAGCGGTATTATGCATAGTATACCTGTACGGGCTGTTGGTTTGTTGAAACTCCTATCTGTTCCACTTTTCATATAAGGCAATGAGGGACATTTTGTGTGATATTCACTGGCACAGGAATGGAGTATTATAGAGCAACCCTTTGCCGTTAAGTTGGAACTGCGATTAACTAACTGACTAACTCTGTATAAAACCAGCTACATGATGATGATGATGATGATGATGATGATGATAATGATGATGATGATGATGATGATAATGATGATGATATGGTGTGCTCACATCATGAATACATTTAATGAACAGGAACTCAGGAAACAACCATTAACTAAAAGTAAGATACAACTAAATCTGTGATGTAAATTCACAACATGACATCATACCACTGCCTGGGCATTTTCAGCTGGTTCAAGATTGTCTGAATCTCCATCTGATTCAACCTGTGGAAATTAATATTCATAGATCTTACACATTTCTGGAATATCTGCCTCCTTTTACATATATTTTGTGCAGTCAAAATCAGTTATCCACATGTGCTGAAATAGGCTAACACAACAAGATATATTAACCACAAATATCAGACAAAGGCAGCCATTTTGTTTTTACCCCGCTATAAGAACAGAAAGAAAATGAGCATAGCCAAATGGATAAGAGCATTCGCTCTTCCACGTAATGGATAATGAATTGGAACCTTTAACCCAAATAATGCAGTAGCTGGTAAATCCATGTCAGTTATGAGTTGAGATGACTTAAGTCAAAAACTGACATCACAGGACTTGGGACATTCCTATACATGCTCTATCCTCATCTTCAACAGTCAGCAAAGAGATCCAATACTAATGATACCAGTAGCAGTCTGATTATGCGTCTGTCTGGCCAGTCAGATATATTCTGTTTTACTATAAGTCATAACCTTTAGGAGCACAAATACAAGGCATAATGAGGACATTGCATTTCAAAATCTCTGACTCAGCTTGCAGCCATGAACATTGTTTCCTCTAAAATGTTATCCTTGGCCAGTATGATTTTGTCTTTTTTGGTTTTCAGACAACTCGTTTATATGAATGCTCTTCTATTAGTGAGATAATTGAGACATTTGTGCATTTATTTATTATTCTGGGTATTGCATTTATTTTTCAATTTCTCTGCAATTTTTTTCAAGCCATGCTTCTTTATCCAAATGTTTACTTTACATAATGCAAAATGTTTCTTTAAACTTCTTCATATTTTTCAAGTTTTTGTCTTTTATTGCTTCTGTTAGTTTCAGATATGTTCAGTCAGTCATATCCTACAAGTTGTCATCTTTAGTTTTCTGGTAGTTGTTTTTGCAGCCTGCTTGACAGAGTTCTTCAATATTTCCCATTGGTCCATTTAAACAGAAGTTCTAGATCAGACAATGTATCCAATCTGCTCTTTATTTCTATGTTGAATTTGTGTGCATATGTATTTTAAAAAATCTCCTTGTCATTCTTCAATAAACACAAAACCGATTTAAAGTTTCTTGGTTTATATTTGACCTTCTTTAACTTTATATGTATTTTGCCAATGACTAATCTGGGATTACTGTTAAAAGTTAATTGCATGTCCTTTCTATAGGATGTTGCATTCAACCCCAGTATTTATGATTAGTAGTTTGCATTTGGTACAATGTACAATGACTTTTTAAAAAATTTTCTGTCAATAAGTATTTAGTCATTCTGGTTTCTGATCTTATTTTCAGGAATTCCACATCCATAGTATCCTTATATGTTGCTAAAACCAAGTGTTTTCAACAATCATATCAAATTCTTTTTCCCACTTTACAAGTCTGCCTGATCTTTCTTCACTCACCTAGTTCATAATTACATATGGTACAATCATCTTGTTGGTTAGTGACAGGAACCTCAACCATGCAGGTTAGAGGACTGAGACTGCAGAAGTTAGATGGCAGGTCAGCAAAGTTAAAGACTCATCCTACCGACACCTGGCTGCTCCAGATGCCATGTTAATTTAACAGCAGTAAATCAAGGTCAAAATAAGAGTCCTGATGCCAAACCATTGGACAATAGTAGTGAGTCGTGATTTCGACCTAATCAGAGTTAAAGACCCGACCTCTGACACGATGTTAAGAATGAACCATATACATGTGTAAAACTAAAACTTATCAGAGGTTCGATCAAACCCTGATAGTTTGCAACTTTAGCATTACATTCTCCCATTATGATATTTTTTTCTGAGATGTTGCACTTCTTCAAGGCATTATTCAGGTCACTGTAAAATGCAACCATACTATTTCACTGCTTTCTGCTGTTGGGGCATATACTTCAATGATCTTGACTTAAAAACTTATATGCATGAGATAAAATAGAGAATATAATAGTACAACTGACAACACAACAAAATGTAAGATGACATGTGTATACAAAATAACAGAAAACATTTGTATGGACAATAAATTTTGTTGAAAACAAGCACATGAAAAGTCAAAATAAAATAAACAAAGGGACATCTTGTCAGCAAGAAACAAACTACAAAGGGAAAACTGCCGACGGGAATCTAAATAGGGAAAACCTGTCAGTGATTAACAAAAATCTACAAAGATAAGTTCCGCCAGCAGAAATCTAACCCTGCCAGTGGTAAATCTATACAGGAAAATTCTGTCAGCAGAAAGCAATCTATAAAGACAAATCATGCTAGTTGGAATCAATGCAACAGCTCACATCTGAAAACTGCAGGAGTACAGAAAATAAAACTTACAATGTCACTAATCTCTTCTGTTCTTTTGAAAGAAACTCTTGGAGGTAAGATTTTACGAGGCGTGACAGGTGAGTCACCCCAGGAATTATCTTCTCCTGAAGTCTGCGACTGCAACGATGCCTGCTTAGCCATTTTAATGCCAGATTTTTCTGTGTCAGCTAATGTTTTAGAAACAAGTTCTGCTCCAGGTCCTGATTTTGTGTTTGACTGCCCTCTGGGAGTAGCCACTTGCATTGATTCTGAACAATAAAACACAATGTTTATTCAATTTAGTCATAATCATTTCACTGAACTCATCATATTTTAATAATAAGCAGGTAATGACAAAATAGGAGCATTGATGTATATACTGCTCAGATTAAAAATTGTTTGACAGTTGTAAATCCAAAAGAATAGGCTAAATGCCGCTTCTGGGATACTTTTTTCAAAAATTATAAAATCTCTTTCTATAAATTTTAAATTCTGTCTCTTCTAATGAAGCTAGTCCTTTTTCTCAAGGATTTAATTTAACTTCACATGCAAACAGCTTCTTCTCTTGTGATTTAACCAGCTCCCATATTTGAAACTTACAGCAAGATGTTGGTAGAAATATACTATTTATTACTTGTCTTAATAACAGCTATTGTCAATGAATACTTGAATATATCAACTCTAAGTAATGATGTCTCTAAATGTGTCAACTAAAATCTTTAATAGTTAAATAAACTCAGTTGTGACAACTAATACTCACCAATGTCTCTAATATTTAAATAAGCTGAGTTGTGACAACTAAAACTCACTGATCTCTTAAGATTTCAATAAGCTCAGTTGTGTCAAATGAAACTCACCAATGTCTATAAGATTTAAATAAGGTAAGGTCAACTAAATCTCACTGACATCTCTAAGTTGAAATAATCTCAATTGTGACAACAAAAACTCACTGATGTCTCTAAGAGTTAAATATGCTCAATCTTGTCAACTAAAACGCACTGATCTCTAAGATTTAAATAAACTCAGTTGCGTCAACTGTAACTTATTGATGTCTCTAAGAGTTAAATAAGTTCGGCTGTGACAACTAAAACTCACTGACCTCCTTCAGTGTCACTTTCAGAAATGCGAATGTTCTTGGCAAATTTGGCCAGGTTGATCTTTGGTGCGGCAATCTTCACTCAGAAAGGGAATAAACATAAACACAATGAGAGTAGCACGAATGTTGGCAGACAAACAAAAGCAAACTGTAGTGGAAACATGTTTGCTAAGTCATGGATTGACATCAATGCACTCTGAACATTCCTACTCATGCCCACCCCTCACCCAAAGCCACTGAAGAGTTGCCATGTTGATAGTTCTATTAGAGATTCAATTAAAGTCCTGGCTTTTTCTCTATGTGTTAAGTGCCATCCAGTTCTTTGTGAACCAGTCTCTCCAGGTACGGACACTCTCTTCAGCTGCACACTCCACCAGTCCCAGAGAGCTTTCACTACATCTCTCTTAAAGTGAAATGGCTATGCACTCAGTGGGTGGCAGCAGATGAATCATCTGCTTGTTCATTGCTCCACAAACCTGTATGCGATGGGCAGATAATCCATGATACACTCACAACCTATGACTTGTTGACAGTTTTGAAGCATGCATCATTACATGTCTTCTTTGTTGATGTTATTAAGAAGCAGATCACATATCAGGTTCACATCTTTGTCAGTTTGAAATTTAATGAGTACATGATTACTAGCAATATAGTGAAAAGTGAATTATATCAAGTGATACAAGATATAAATATTTCAAAGAATACAAATACATGCTTGTAAACATAATCTATGCTGCATATCCACAACAGGAAAATAATCATTAAACATTCTCCCCAAAAGATCTGAGTATCCTACCTTCTCACTAACCAAAATATCTAGGTATTCAATTTATCTACACAAAAGATCTAAGTATCCTATCTCACAACCCAAAAGATCCTATTCTGCCACTCAAAAGATCTGGATATCTAATCTCACTACTGAAAAGATCTAGCTATCTTCTTCTTCATCCATTCGCTTGAAACTTCTCTATAACTGCAACGTTGTCTCTTATATAAATTTAACTGTATCGAGGTATGTGATCTCACTACCTAAAAGATCTAGGTATTTGATCACAGTACCTAAAAGAACTACGTATCTGATTTCACTACACACAAGATTTAGGTATCTGATTTCACTACCCAACAGATCAGAAGACAATTTGAAATGACGAGAAGTCAACGGTTATTTGTAAACATTCCCAGTCCTATGCTGGGGACTTCTGAGTATGAGGTGGACACCAAAACCTCTGAGCTGCAATGTTCCTTATGAAGCTGCAATGTTCCTTATGAAGCTGCAATGTTCCTTATGAAGCTGCATGTTCTTTATGAAGCTGCAATGTTCCTTATGAAGCTGCAATGTTCCTCATGAAGCTGCAATGTTCCTCATGAAGCTGCAATGTTCCTTATGAAGCTGCAATGTCCCTCATGTAGCTGCAATGTCCTTTATGAAGTTGCAATGTCCTTTATGAAGCCGCAGTGTCCCTTAAGAAGCTGCAGTACCTTCTGAACTGCAATGATGCACAGTCCCTTATGAACTGCAATGATGCATTGTCCCTTATGAACTGCAATTATGTGCTGTCCCTTATGAACTGCAATTCCCCTTATGAACTGCAGTGATGCACTTCCCCTTATGAACTGCAGTGATGAACTGTCCCTTATGAACTGCAATGTCCCTTATGAGCTGCAATATCTCGTATGAATTGCAATGATGCACTGTCCCTTACAAGCTGCACTGTCCCTTATGAACTGCAGTGATGCACTGTCTCTTATGAAGCTGCAATGTCCCTTATGAAGCTGCAATGTCCCTTATGAAGCTGCACTGTCCATAAGTAATGTGCAAAGGGGAAACAACTGCAAAATATTTCAAATTAAAATTAGCAAATTCAATTAATGAAGACACGTCAAACCAATAGAAGCACATAAAACCAAAGTAAAAGTATTCAGTGCAACCACATCAAACCAAGGTGTATATAAAATAAACCAAGGAAAATAAACTACAGAAAATGAAATACAAAAAAAAAAAGTATGGAGAAATGCAACAATGAATAGCAACCAAAAGTTGAAGGAATGCAAAAATGAAAAGAACTGAAAGTCAAAGATAAACTGATGTAACTGTCAACATGTAAACAAACCTTTCCTTCTTCCTCCTCCTCCTCCACTACCTCCTCATCAACTGAGACTTCCTAGTGTAGTCAGCATAAGATGTACACAGAAGTTTAGTAACACATTTTAAAAGCCAAACACTGAATGACTGGATATAGATAGAACTTCAGAAGGATATGTAAAGAGAAGGATAAAACACAGCATGCATAAAGGATACAGATAAAACAGGGCAAGGATAAGAGAATATAGATAAGGTATGTTAATGATTAGTAAACAGATGGAAAAGACATAGTAAAGATTAGTAAATTACTAGATAGATGGATAAACACATTTTAATGTAGTATTATTAGACAGATGAATAAAACAAGGTAACAATAAGTAGAAATTCAATAAGTAGAAATTCAATAAGTAGAAATTCAATAAGTAGAAATTCAATAAGTAGAAATTCAATAAGTAGAAAATCAATAAGTAGAAATTCAATAAGTAGAAATTCAATGCATGGTGGTCTGCTTCCAAATTGCACCTGGCATGTGGGATTACAAACTGCATTCGTAACTCCTTTGCCACAACACCAGATCAGCAGACAGATGGATAAAAACAGGCAAAGATTTGTAGGCAGATGGATAAAAACATGATAAAAATTGTGTGGGCAGATGGATAAAACATGGTAGGGAGTGCATACAAATAGAAAGAAACAAAGCAAGAATTAGTAAGCAGCTGGATAAAAAATGCAAGAATTAGTAGGCATATTGATAGAACATTATCAAGGTTAGTAGGCAGATTGATAAGACTTGATAAGAATTAGTAGGCGGTTGGATAAAACATGATACAAATTAGTAGTTAGATGGATAAAAATACAGTAAGGATTAATAGGCAGATGGATAAACCATGTTAAGAATTAGTAGATAGATAAAACTTGGTAAGGAGTCATGGTAAAGGTAGTCCCATAGCAAATTCTGTCATTGGAGTGTGAAGTGTTAGGCTTTCACATATCCTAGACCATGATGTATGAGGTGAGGTGACAAGTTCCCTTCCGCATCACCTCTCTTTACTAAGCAATATCCCATTTCTTATGAAACTGGGTCAACCCAAGAGCTCTACTGGTCAGAAAAACATAATCCTGCCGCTGGGGGATTGACCCCGAACAACTGTTTTGACAAGCAAGTGCATTAACCACTATTGGTCAGAATAAAGTAAATATTGTTCAATAGTAAAGTAACAGCAAAGGACCCTTTTTCATGCGTTGAGACATGTGGGGAACATCGTGCCAGCCTTGTATTTTACAGACCAATCAGCGCCTCATTGATGATATGGTCAATATCACGATTACCATCTTTAATTCCCACAACAGTACCTAGAACTCTTTTTATGCTGGGTCAACCCAGGTCTTTAAAACAATGGGTCAACTCAGGTCTATTAAAACAATGGGTCAACCCAGGTCTATTAAAACAATGGGTCAACTCAGGTCTATTAAAACAATGGGTTGGCCCAGGTCTATTAAAACAATGGGTCAAGTCAGGTCTATGAAAACAATGGGTCAACTCAGGTCTATTAAAACAATGGGTCGGCCCAGGTCTATTAAAACAATGGGTCAACTCAGGTCTATTAATGGGTCAACGCAGGTCTATTAAAACAATGGGTCAACTCAGGTCTATTAAAACAATCACCAGCTCTAGGGGGATTCAAACACAAGACTATGGGCTGGCAGGCAAGGGTGCTGTCCAGTGCACTATTAGTATTAATACAGGGCCATGCCGTGCTATGATATAGAGAGGCAGCCGCATCAGGCAGCAAAATCAAAATACAATTTGAACCATTCAATAATTAAACATCTTTGCGCAACGCTTTAAGGGACGGCATTTCAAAGACTTGCATCATACTGAGAAAATCTACTGCACAGTCCTGTATTAATATCTTACTTGTTTCCCCTGAGACAATCTGGCCACATAAAAAGACAAGACCCTCATAAAAACCATACCGGAGGGGAAAGTTGAAGGCAGATTGGGCAAAGCAATAGAGACAGTGTTGGAGGTACATTGTAGCCACTCTATATTGTGGAGATGGCACTTCATTGATTGAATGATCATTTCACTGAAAGAAGAATGAGTGCAGGTCTACATAAGTGGATGTCTGAAGTACTGTTTATTCATATTTGCTGATCAAACCTAACTCTTCTGGCTTAATGGACTGGAGATACAGTACTGACCTTTCTTAACCTCCCACTATCATCAGCAACAGAAACATCTGGTGAATCTGCCCATGAATCCGATCCTGGGGCTCCTGAAACCCTGCTCTCGGTTTCATTATCTGAATCGTCTTCTGAGGAAACCAAAAAACAAACATCAATATCATCTGTGAGATTATCTTCTACAAGAATCCATGTTTCTCACTATGATTGTCGACTTTATATTGGATGTTTTCCATCTTGCCAAAGGCTTCCTTTGCAGATTCTTGCTCTCCCTATAATATAATTTACGAGGGGAAGTCAATAAGTAAGTCACAAATGGTTGTAGAAAAATAACTAAATATGATAACAGATTGAAACCAGTTTATTTTTATACATACATTGTCCCTTTATTTCTCAACATAATTTCCACCAACATTGATGCACTTATCCCATCGTTTTATCAGTCCTCCCAAACCGACTGCATAGAAATGCGTGCTCTGTTTTCTAAACCACGTTTTCACTTCACATTCAACTTCGGTGTCATTCGCGAAATGTCCCCCACCAAGGTGAGTTTTGAGTGGTCCAAAAATGTGGAAATCGCTAGGGGCTAAGTCAGGGCTGTAAGATGGATGTTCCAGAACTTCCCACATTATTTGGTTATTTTTCTCCTGAGCTAATCAAGCCATATGTGGTCTGGCATTGTCATGAAGATGCAACACGCCTCTAGTCAGCAGTCCTGAACGTTTTCTTCGAATTGCATTATGAAGCATCAATAGAACTTCACAGTACGATTCAGAATTCACAATGTCACCTTTCTTCTTGAAATTGGTTAAAAGCACTCCTTGACAATCCCAGAACACTGTCAGCATAACCTTCCCTGCTAATGGCGTAACCTTGAATTTTTGGAAACAAGGCGAAGAAGGATGTTTTCATTGGATTGAAGCACGCTTTGATTCGGGCTGGTAATGATGCACCCATGATTCGTCCCGAGTAACAATCCTGTTCAGCATGTCTTCTCCTTCATCTTCGTATCGACAGAGATGATGCAAGGACAGGCCAAATCGGTTCATTTTGTGTTCCTCCTTCAATTGTCTGGGTACCCACCTTGAGCACACTTTCTTAAATTTCAGTCGATCATGCATTATGCTGTATGTCGATCCCTGAGAGCCCCCTACTGCAGATGCTACAGAGTCTATCGTTACTCGCCTGTCACCTCTAATCATCTCCTCCACCCGCTGCACGGATGCTTCTGTTGCAATCTCAACACGACAACCAGATCTGATTTCATCAACAATTTTAGAGCATCCTTGAGAAAATTTTTCTACCCAGCTATGTACCACTTTACAGGACAAATATTTGTCAGCATAAACAGGAAGCATTTCCTGATGAATGTCCTTTGCAGGCTGTCCTTTTGCTCACAAAAAACGCACAACAGAACATTGCTCTTTGGATATACACTCCGTAAGTACAGTCGCCATTTTGTTTATGCACCGCACATGCACATGAGACACCTAGCACCACCTGATGAACGGGAATATAAAGTTTGATGTTGCTGTCACCTAATGACACCTGTAGAAAAAACTAACTACATTTACCTGACATCACACAGAACTGTGTGACTTACTTATTGACTCACAATCGTAATACATTATTTCCTACTCACAACTATTTTTTGTTGACCTTTCACCCCTACTGTTGTTTCTTCTAATCTTCCTTTTCTTATTTGTGTGTTTTCTTAATTCCTTCTAGTCAAGCCAGGTACTAAATCAGCATCTCCATAGTAACTGTGGTGTAGTGCTCTCCTTCCCTTCTCTGAACTGGGAAACCAGTAGGGCATGTAAGCCCAATACTGAAACGTCACATCTGCAGACAGGCCCAGAGGTCCATGGAATATCAGCTAGGCAGGAGTCTCAATCTATTAACCCTTTACAGGGCAGAACGGCCATTTGCGGCCGATGCCTTTAACGAGCGGATCGGCCGATTCTGTCCGATACTATTATGCATTGTAAAAACGCGATTTCTCGGCCGTACGATATTTCCGACGGCTACTTTCACTTTCGCCGATAGCTTGACAACGTGGCCGCCATTTGTAAACGTCGACTATGAATTTGAATGGACTTTTTTTTATAGTTTTCAGGGTTTTTACGCTTAGTTTTTCAAAACGGATTTCGCCGATTCTTCAAGTGATAGCCGAGATTTCGCTAGGTTCAATTTAAGTGACATTAAAGGGCACGAAGTTGACTATTAATTGAAGCTAGATATCAGTGAAAAGCGTTGTTACTTTGCATTAGCAGTCTGAGTCGGACTTTAAAGAAAGTGATTATGATTCTGAAAATGTGTTTGTAAATTGCCGTATAGATGACGGAAAATCACAAATAACATGCTGTATTTCGTAAATATTTGTGTTCATATATGGATTACTGACAACAATCATGTGAGTAACATATTCTGCATGCTTTTCCCTTCATTGTGTTGTTTATTTAACTAAAATCGGTTGACTAACACCTTATTTATGATGCTTTTACTAATGCAACCCGAAATTTTACTGAACCTGAAAAATTCTTGCCCGTTCAGGGCTAAAAACAGACAAGCGTCTGCCCCGTAAAGGGTTAATAAGCAGCACTATAAAAGGTGCAATCATGGTCTTGGCCAGTGTGTGGCCTGGTTGTACACACTCAACAGCCTACTGCCTAGGATAGAAACCGCTAAAGTAACAGCTTCTTCTTCTTCTTTTGCCTTTCATCTTCCAATGAGCATAGATTCCCCCCTCCCACCAACCAACCCACACCAAGCCCTTTGTAGACTTGTTCATGAATGGTTGGATCGTGCAACCAATGTTTTCTGCAGGAGGAGGTAGTAAATTTTACAACAAACCTCTACTACATGCATGTTACATTACAGTGTTACTATTCCTTGCTTCCCTTATAGGCAGGGATAACATGGGCGAAAGTAACAGCTAAATTGACAAAAAGACACAAGAGTAAAACTGTTTAGACAAATAAAGTTATGCTGAATTTGGAGACCCTTGATACCCTTACCTCCTCCGTCAAACACAGGCAGTCCAATGGCATTCTTATCTCGTGGGGTGCTGAGTAAACTGGACGGCTGTGAGGTGGATCGTGGACTGGCCAGACTCATTTTGTGATTGTGCTCGGATATGAGCTGACTACAAGCGTGATGACCTTGAATGACGGAACAGTCATCTGCTGTCCACCCTGATGAATGATGGGAAACAAGTTGACATGGCCACATTTGACATTACAAAGACTTGTTTATACGTGATAACTTGGGAGAGACAACTTGGCAGGAAAGAAAGGGAAGAGATGGATAGTCTAAAGTCAGACACTTTTATCAGAAATAAAAAGAAATATGGAAAGATGGGGGCGGATGTAGGGGAGAGAGAGGAGAAGGAAGAAAACTTGGAAACTGAGAGTGGAAACAGATAATTTAGGAGAGGAGGGTGGAGGTACAAGAGACAAATAGTGTAACAAGTGGAGACAATTTGAGAGAGAGGGTGAGAAGTAAAAGAGATAGTTTAAGGACAGATAATTGAGGAGATAAGGGTAAATGTACAAGAGACAAACAGTTTAAGTTTAAGGACAGATAGGTGGAGGTACAAGAGACAAACAGTTTAAGTTTAAGGACAGATAGGTGGAGGTACAAGAGACAGACAGTTTAAGGACAGATAGGTGGAGGTACAAGAGACAGATTGTTTAAGGACAGATAGGTGGAGGTACAACAGACAGATTGTTTAAGTACAGATAGGTGGAGGTACAAGAGACAGGCAGTTTAAGGACAGATAGGTGGCGGTACAAGAGACAGATTGTCTAAGGACAGATATGTGGAGGTACAAGAGACAGATTGGTGGAGGTACAAGAGACAGATTGTTTAAGGACAGATAGGTGGAGGTACAAGAGACAGACAGTTTAAGGATAGATAATTGAGGAGATGAGGGTGAATGTACAAGAGACAGACAGTTTAAGGACAGATAGGTGGTGGTACAAGAGACAGATTGTTTAAGTACAGATAGGTAGAGGTACAAGAGACAGACAGTTTAAGGACAGATAGGTGGAGGTACAAGAGACAGATTGTTTAAGTACAGATAGGTGGAGGTACAAGAGACAGGCAGTTTAAGGACAGATAGGTGGAGGTACAAGAGACAGATTGGTGGAGGTACAAGAGACAGATTGTTTAAGGACAGATAGGTGGATGTACAACAGACAGACATTTTAAGGACAGATAGGTGGAGGTACAAGAGACAGATTGTTTAAGTACAGATAGGTGGAGGTACAAGAGACAGACAGTTTAAGGACAGATAGGTGGAGGTACAAGAGACAGGCAGTTTAAGGACAGATAGGTGGAGGTACAAAAGACAGGCAGTTTAAGGACAGATAGGTGGAGGTACAAGAGACAGACAGTTTAAGGACAGATAGGTGGAGGTACAAAAGACAGATTGTTTAAATACAGATAGGTGGAGGTACAAGAGACAGACAGTTTAAGGACAGATAGGTGGAGGTACAAGAGACAGACAGTGTAAGGACAGATAGGTGGAGGTACAAGAGACAGATTGTTTAAGTAAAGTACAGATAGGTGGAGGTACAAGAGACACATTGTTTAAGGACAGATAGGTGGAGGTACAAGAGACAGATTGTTTAAGGACAGATAGGTAGAGGTACAAGAGACAGATTGTTTAAGGACAGATAGGTGGAGGTACAAGAGACACAGACAGTTTAAGAATAGATAATTCAGGAGATGAGAGAGGAGGTAGAAGAAATGAAGGTACAAAAGACAAACAGTTTAAGGACAGACAATTTAGGAGAGTATGAAGATAGAAGATACAGACAGCTGAAGGTTGTAAACATATTGGATTCTCCTCTCATATACAGACAGTTGAAGGTTGTAAACATATTGGATTCTCTTCTCATATACAGACAGTTGAAGGTTGTAAACATATTGGATTCTCCTCTCATATACAGACAGCTGAAGGTTGTAAACATATTGGATTCTCCTCTCATATACAGACAGCTGAAGGTTGTAAACATATTGGATACAGACAGCTGAAGGTTGTAAACATATTGGATTCTCCTCTCATATACAGACAGCTGATGGTTGTAAACATATTGGATTCTCCTCTCATATACAGACAGTTGAAGGTTGTAAACATATTGGATTCTCCTCTCATATACAGACAGTTGAAGGTTGTAAACATATTGGATTCTCCTCTCATATACAGACAGTTGAAGGTTGTAAACATATTGGATTCTCCTCTCATATACAGACAGTTGAAGGTTGTAAACATATTGGATTCTCCTCTCATATACAGACAGTTGAAGGTTGTAAACATATTGGATTCTCCTCTCATATACAGACAGTTGAAGGTTGTAAACATATTGGATTCTCCTCTCATATACAGACAGTTGAAGGTTGTAAACATATTGGATTCTCCTCTCATATACAGACAGCTGAAGGTTGTAAACATATTGGATTCTCCTCTCATATACAGACAGTTGAAGGTTGTAAACATATTGGATTCTCCTCTCATATACAGACGGTTGAAGGTTGTAAACATATTGGATTCTCCTCTCATATACAGACAGTTGAAGGTTGTAAACATATTGGATTCTCCTCTCATATACAGACAGTTGAAGGTTGTAAACATATTGGATTCTCCTCTCATATACAGACAGCTGAAGGTTGTAAACATATTGGATTCTCCTCTCATATACAGACAGTTGAAGGTTGTAAACATATTGGATTCTCCTCTCATATACAGACAGTTGAAGGTTGTAAACATATTGGATTCTCCTCTCATATACAGACAGTTGAAGGTTGTAAACATATTGGATTCTCCTCTCATATACAGACAGTTGAAGGTTGTAAACATATTGGATTCTCCTCTCATATACAGACAGTTGAAGGTTGTAAACATATTGGATTCTCCTCTCATATACAGACAGCTGAAGGTTGTAAACATATTGGATTCTCCTCTCATATACAGACAGCTGAAGGTTGTAAACATATTGGATTCTCCTCTCATATACAGACAGCTGAAGGTTGTAAACATATTGGATTCTCCTCTCATATACAGACAGTTGAAGGTTGTAAACATATTGGATTCTCCTCTCATATACAGACAGGTTGAAGGTTGTAAACATATTGGATTCTCCTCTCATATACAGACAGTTGAAGGTTGTAAACATATTGGATTCTCCTCTCATATACAGACAGTTGAAGGTTGTAAACATATTGGATTCTCCTCTCATATACAGACAGCTGAAGGTTGTAAACATATTGGATTCTCCTCTCATATACAGACAGGTGAAGGTTGTAAAACATATTGGATTCTCCTCTCTTATACAGACAGTTGAAGGTTGTAAACATATTGGATTCTTCTCTCATATACAGACAGTTGATGGTTGTAAACATATTGGATTCATCCTCTCATATACAGACAGTTGAAGGTTGTAAACATATTGGATTATCCTCTCTTATACAGACAGTTGAAGGTCGTAAACATATTGGATTGTCCTCTCATATACAGACGGTTGAAGGTTGTAAGCATATTGGATTCTCCTCTCCTATACAGACGGTTGAAGGCTGTAAATATATTGGATTCTCCTCTCATATACAGACAGTTGAAGGTTGTAAACATATTGGATTCTCCTCTCATATACAGACAGTTGAAGGTTGTAAACATATTGGATTCTCCTCTCATATACAGACAGTTGAAGGTTGTAAACATATTGGATTCTCCTCTCATATACAGATGGTTGAAGGTTGTAAACATATTGGATTCTCCTCTCATATACAGACAGCTGAAGGTTGTAAACATATTGGATTCATCTTCTCATATAACCCTCTTTACTGGAACCACATTTAAAACCAAACAAAAGCATTTTTAGTTTTGTATTCTGTTCGCTCGCTTTGAACTCAAGCATTGTCCACCATTGTGATACTACTTCTACTGCACTGGACTGATGTTTCGCAAGTGGATTAGGTTTTCCTATTACCAGAGTCCCTGGCCATCAGGAGAACCTACTCCAACTTCTGAGGTAGTTACTTAAACAAAATTACCTCAGAAGTCGGAGTGGGTTCGCCTGATGGTGAGGGATACTGGTAATAGGGAAAGCTAATCCACATGCAAAAAAACATTTCAGTGCAATACAAGTAGTAGCTATTATTGAGTTCCAAGCAAGCAAACACAAAAAAGAACCTTTACAAAATGGATACCAACAAATGTTCTGGGCGTTTAAGGCGGCCATCTTGATAATGACCACTTCATCAACTGAGTGTCCATTGGTCTAAAAATAAAGATCTGATGCCACATCCCTAATGGCTTAACATTTAGCTTAACTAAGGTGGTGTTAGAACTGACTATGTTCAAAACAGACTATATTTATGAGTTTGAATAACGGAGACACAAACAACATATTACAGAATTTATTACCTGAAATATTTCACTGAATTTCATCAGGTACATATAGCGGAAAACACAACATAAACTAATGTAATTAGGTAAATTCTTGTGTGTATATTTATGAGTGTTAAAGTGTTCATACGCTTGTGTACAAAGATACAGAGGGAAGTCACATGCAGATCACCTTTGGAAGTCTTTGTGGGTGGTGTCAGCATTGTACTGCAGCAGAAGCTTCACCAGACTGATGGAGCCATCTTGACATGCATACATTAGTGGGGTTCTGGGGGTCAAGGTTTACACAGGTCAAGATTATGTGACATCACTATTTTCTAATACATAGTTACAAGCATATTCTTATAAATAACAAACAAACTTTTACTACAAGCATATTTTAACAATATACTATACATACTTCTAATACATTGTTAAAGATCACTCTTATAAACATATTTACACTAAAAGTATACTTCAAGCATACAATCATTACCATATTTCAATAAATTCTTGCAAGCATATTTCAAAACTACTAGGTGCAAGCATCTATTACAATGTTGCAAACATATTTCTAACACACTATTGTAAACATACACCTACTAAAATGTTGCTAGCATATTTCTAACAAACTGTTGTAAATATACATCTACTACAAGATTGCACCGGTTAGCGGGGTAGGGGTATCCCCTATCAAAGGAGAGGTAAGACGCCTCCTTTCCTCCGTTAGTCTACGGGACACCCTTGGGCAAGGTGGAGTACCCGTTTAGCCCCCCGATCAGGGTTACGTGAAGCCATGGAAGCAGGTGGTGGATGGAGTGTGAGAGCAGCCGACAGATTGTTGTTGGTTATGGTCTTGCACTCTGCGGCGATAGGCAGATGATCTCATCAGTAGAGACAATGGCTATGGCCACCGACTAGTACAGTCACTGCCCAGAAGGAAAGCAACGGCAAACTACTTTCTGCAAAACTTGCCAAGAAACTATAACAACCATGAAAGAAAACATAATAAGAAAGAGATCTGGTGGCGAGACCCCCAGGCCAGGCAGATCAGATAACACTGGGGAAGAGTGTGACACAGGGACCAGTACTAGTAATCGTGATGACGGAGTTAATCCTGACTGTGTTACCAAGGAAATCCCCTGTGTCAGACTAAGAAACAGAGTGAGAATAGCAACGTGGAATGTGAGAAGTCTGTATGAGGGAAAGCTTAAAGTAGTGTGTGATGAGATTGAGAGGTTAAACATTCAAATTTTAGGAATTAGTGAACATCGCTGGAGCGGCAAGGGACATTTTACAACTGAAAATGGAAGTCTTTTCATTTATTCTGGTAGAGACGTCGGAGGCCAGAGTGGAGTGGCATTTTGTTTAGATAAGACAACTGCAAAATCTTTAATGGGATATAATCCAGTTAGTGATAGAATCCTCACTATTAGACTTAAAGGCCGTCCAAAAAACACAACTCTCATACAGATATATGCACCTACTTCAACAGCAGAGGAGGACGAAATTGAAGATTTTTACAACACACTACAAGACACATTAAATAAGATTGGTCATAATGATATAGCAATAATAATGGGAGATTTTAATGCAAAAGTAGGTGCAGGAAGAGCTGAAAATGAGAGACACGTTTTAGGAAAATTTGGATTAGAAAATAGAAATGATGCAGGTGACAAATTAATTGAATTTTGCACAGAAAATGAGTTAACGATAGCCAAAACGCTTTTTAAACAACATCCAAGAAGACTCTTCACATGGAAGTCTCCAGACAGTATTACCAAAAATCAGATAGATTATATTTTAATACAAAGAAGATGGAGATCAAGCATAACATCTGCAAAAACCCTACGTAGTGCAGACTGTGATACAGATCATCAGTTATTAGAAGCAGATCTGAAATTAAAACTCAAAAAGCTTACCCGAGGACCAAGGCCACTTCGTTTTGATCTCACAAAAATACCAGATGCATACAACGTAGAAGTTAGGAATCGTTTTGGGGTCTTGATGTCTGTACAAGAGGAAATGACACCTGATGAACTGGCAGTACAAGCTAGAGATATCTTGATAACTGCAGCCAAAGATTTAATTCCGACCAAGAAAAAGCAACTTAAGCCATGGATTACATCAGACACGTTAGAATTAATAAAACAACGAAGGGAACTGAAACAGAAAGGAGGTGAATCCGATAATACCAAGATGAAGTATAAATCTTTAACTCGAGAAATAAGAAAGAACACAAGAAAGGACAAAAATCAATACATACAAGATTGTTGTACCAGAATAGAGCAATATCATAAGACTGGAAGAGATTATGAAATGTTCAAAGAAATGAAGTTATTGACAAGAAATGTTCAACCTCAATTGAATGTTATCTGTGACAAGATGGGAAATACCTTAACAGAATCTAGACAAATTCTAGAAAGATGGCAGGAGTACTGCAGTGGAATGTATGATATGAGTGACAGTGAGGATATGAATGAGATACATGAGCCAACGACAGCAGAGACAGAACCTGAACCCTCATTAGATGAAATTGCTTGGGCTATAAAGCACCTGAAGAATGGTAAATCTCCTGGATGTGATGAGATACCAGCTGAACTAATTAAAGCGGGAGGAGAAGAAAGCATACACATATATCATGCATTATGTACAAAGATTTGGAAATATGGTATATGGCCAAAAGATTGGAAGAGAACTATCTTCATTCCAATACCAAAAAAGGGCAACCTGAAATTATGCACCAACTATAGAACTGTTTCCCTGATCAGTCATGCAAGTAAAATTCTACTAAAAGTCATAATGGCAAGACTTCGTAAGAAAATGGAAGAAGAGATTAACGTAGTTCAAGCTGGATTTAGACAAGGAAGAGGAACAAGAGATCACATATTCAACATGCGTTTAATAATAGAGAAGTGCAGAGAATTTAATGTAAACCTATACTCATGTTTTGTGGATTATTCAAAGGCATTTGACTGTGTACAGCATCAGAAACTTTGGGAAATCATGAGGACTATGGGCTTTCCATCACATGTAGTACAACTCATAAAAATGCTCTATCTAGACCAACAAGCAGCAGTTAGAATAGATGGCGAGGCATCAGATTGGTTTGACATCAAGCAAGGAGTCCGTCAGGGCTGCGTGCTGTCACCCTATTTGTTTAACCTGTACGCTGAAAATATAATGAGAAATGTAAGAGATGATATAAACAGGGAGCTATATGATGCCCTAAATATCGGCGGTCATGACATACCGGAGATTCGATATGCTGATGATACAGTATTACTATCCACAACACAGAATGGCATGGAAAACCTAATAGCCTCAACCCAATTGAATAGTGAAAATCACAACTTATATCTTAACATAGCAAAAACAAAGATAATGCATACAGATAAAACTACCATGGAGAAAGAAATATACATTAATGGGGAAAAATTGGAGGTGGTGGAAAATTTTGAATATCTTGGGTCATTGATTACCAACAACGGGGACACAATGAAAGAAATTAAACGGCGACTATCAATTGCTCTTCAAAGACTAAAACAGCTGAATAAATTATGGAGTGGGACAGACAGAACTACAAAAATTAGATTTTTAAGAGCATGCATCTTTCCCATTGCAACATACGCCTGTGAGACATGGACACTTACTAAACAAGCTGAACAGCGCATAAACGCCTTTGAATATAAGTGTTATCGACGAGTTCTAAAAATATCTTGGGTAAAGAAAAGAACAAATGCATCCATACTTCAAGAGTTGAATATTGAAGAAGGTTGGCTATTAAAGACGATAAAACAAAGAAAATTGAAATATTTTGGTCACTTGAAACGTCACGAAAGTTTGGAGAGAACAATAATGGAAGGGTATATGCCTGGGAAGAGAGGAAGAGGAAGGCCAAAGAGAAGATGGGTGCAGGATGTGGCGGATGATCTCCAGATGGGTGTATCAGACGCGGGACATCTTGCTTATGATCGAGAGGTTTTCTGGAGGGTTGTTATGGGAGCGAGGTTCTGCAAAGGACATGCTACTGAATGAATGAATGAACAAGATTGCAAACATATTTTTAACACACTGTAGTAATAATACTTACACTACAATGCTGCAATTGTTTGTTGCTACAGCAACAAACCTGAAATGTGTTTCTACAGTGACAGACCTGAAATGTGTTTCTACAGTGACAGACCTGAAATGTGTTTCTACAGTGACAGACCTGAAATGTTTTTCTACAGTGACAGACCTGAAATGTGTTTCTACAGTGACAAACCTGAAATGTGTTTCTACAGTGACAGACCTGAAATGTGTTTCTACAGTGACAAACCTGAAATGTGTTTCTACAGTGACAGACCTGAAATGTGTTTCTACAGTGACAAACCTGAAATGTGTTTCTACAGTGACAAACCTGAAATGTGTATCCTCCACGTTGACATCTGCCTTCTGCTGAAGAAGCAGATGACAAACCTCCACATGCTTGTGTTTCACTGCCAGGTGCAGGGGAGCAAACCCTTCCTGTGTGAAGCAATTATGTAGATGGATACAAGCTATAGCAGAATACTTTGTTATGACATGGCTATTTCTTATTCTTCATATTCTCTATCTCTCTCTTTCTCTGACTGTCTTTCTCTTTCCTTATCTTTCCCTCAAATAACATGTGTGTTTATATGGATGGATGGACAGACAGACAGACAGACAGACAGGCAGACAGACAGACAGACAGACAGACAGACAGACAGACAGACAGACAGACAGACAGACAGACAGACAGACAGACAGACAGACAGACAGACAGACAGACAGACAGACAGACAGACAGACAGCATTTTACAATATTTCTGATTAAAATTCTGTGAAACTTTTCACTCTTATATAAAATGTCCTTTGATGACATCAAAATATTTATACAATCTCCTGGGATAACATCCATATATGTATGCAATATCATGTGATGATATCCATTCATTTATACAAAATTCTGTGATGATATCCATTCATTTATACAATATCTTGTGATGGTATCCATTCATTTATACAAAATGCTGTGATGATATCCATTCATTTATACAATATCCGGTGATGACATCCATTCAGTTATACAATATCTTATGATGACATCTATTCATTTACACAATATCCTGTGACAACACTACACATATTGTGATGACATCCATTCATTTACACAATATCCTGTGACAACACTACACAAATTGTGATGACATCCATTCAGTTATACAATATCCTGTGATGGCATCCATTCAGTTATACAATATCCTGTGGCACCATCCATTCAGTTATACAATATCCTGTGATGACATCCATTCATTTATACAATATCTTCGTGGCAAAGTGGTCAAGCCATTTAACTCGGGCTCCGAAGGTTGTGGGTTCGATTCCGGGCCGCGCCCTTCGGTTCACGAGTTAAATTTTTCGGAGACTCCTGTGGGTCGCCGCTAAAGCTAAGGAGTTTGTGCTTTGTGCGACGCTTTCCGCGCTTCGGAAAGAGACCGAGCCATATGGGATAAAACCCGGTGCAATGAAGTCAACCCTGTCGACTTTTAAGCGACTTCTTAATATCATGTGATGACATCCATTCATTTACACAATATTCTGTCATGGCATCCATTCATTTACACAATATCATGTGATGACATTCATTCATTTTACAATATTCTGTGATGACATCCATTCATTTTATACAATATTCTGTGACTGTTTATCAGTGACATGCTAGGAAATTAAACCACTTCCACACAGTTTGCCTTAGGAAGCTATTGAAGATTAAATGGCAAGACAAGATCCCAGACACTGAAGTTCTAGAAAGAGCGTCCATGCCTAGTATCCACACTCTACTAATGAAAAATCAGATTCGCTGGGTTGGTCACTTAACTCATATGCCAGATCACAGGCTCCCAAAACAAATATTTTACAGCAAGCTACATTGTGGTAAACGCTCCCAAGGCGGCCAGAGGAAACACTTTAAAGACACTCTGAAAATCTCACTTAAAGCTTTTGGAATTCATCTTGACACCTGGGAGACTGCTGCTAAAGACCGTAATTTATGGCATACATCATTACATAAGGGTGCAATCATTTGTGAGGCAACCAGGACTGCAAGAGCTGTGAAGAAAAGGCTGGACAGAAAAACCACTGCAGGAGATCCTCCTCCTGGAACGTCAAGCATTCTTTGCCCACATTATCAAAGAACATTTCGAGCCAAAATAGGCCTTATCAGCCATCTTAGAACTCACTGCTCCATACTTTCAAACCCACTGGATGAAATGAATGGTCATCATCATTCTTGATGGACAAACAACAACATTCTGTGATGACAGGTATGTTACTGCTGTTCCGCTGTTCTCTCTCCACCAATTTAATTTCTGATATATTTATACTAAACATCCTGTGATGACACACATCCAACGTCAATACAAGTTAGTACACACGCACATGAGAGTTTGTGTGTAAAGGAAAGAATGTTATACTACCTTGTTTCGTGTATTCAAAGAAGCCCCGCTTTTGATGAGCATGGTGACAATGATTGAGTTGCCTCCCTCGGCTGCCATGTGAAGGGCTGTATTGCCATGTGCATCAACTGTGTCGATGTCCGCTTTATACGCCAGAAGCAGGGTTACACAGCCTTCTTGCTGGAATTCTATAGCCTAAAGATGACAGTGTCGCAGGATGGTAAGATGATAGGATAACAAGGTGACAAGATAATGGGATAATAAGATGATGGGATGGTGGGATGACAAGATGATGGGGTAATAAGATAATGAGATGACAAGATGATGGGATGGTAGGATGACAAGATGATGGGATGTTAGGATGACAAGATGATGGGATGACAAGATGATGGGATGACAAAATGATGGGATAACAAGATGATGGAATGACAAGATGACGGGATGACAAAATGATGGGATAACAAGATGATGGAATGACAAGATGATGGGATGACAAGATGATGGGATGGTAGGATGACAAGATGATGGGCTGGTAGGATGACAAGATGATTGATAATGGTAGAATGACAAGATGATTGATAATGATAGGAAGACAAGATGATTGATAATGGTAGGATGACAAAATGATGGGATGACAAGATGATGAGATGGTAGGATGACAAGATGATGGGATGGTAGGATGACAAGATAATGGGATGACAAGATGATGGGATGGTAGGATGACAAGATGATTGATAATGGTAGGATGACAAAATGATGGGATAACAAGATGATGGGATGACTAGATGATGGGATGGTAGAATGACAAAATGATGGGATAACAAGATGATGGGTAACAAGATGATGGGATGACAAAATGATGGGATAGTAGGATGATAAGATGATGGGCTGGTAGGATGACAAGATGATGGGTAACAAGATGATGGGATGACAGATGATGGGATGGTAGGATGACAAGATGGGCTGGTAGGATGAGACAAGATGATGGGATGACAAGGTGATGGGATGGTAGGATGACAAGATGATGGGCTGGTAAGATGACAAGATGATGGGATGATAAGATGATGGGATGATAAGATGATGGGATGATAAGATGATGGGATGGTAGGATGACAAGATGATGGGATGTTAGGATGACAAGATGATGGGATGTTAGGATGACAAGATGATGGGATAACATGATGATGGGATGGTAGGATGACAAGATGATGGGATGACAAGATGATGGGATGACAAAATGATGGGATAACAAGATGATGGAATGACAAGATGATGGGATGACAAGATGATGGGATGGTAGGATGACAAGATGATGGGCTGGTAGGATGACAAGATGATTGATAATGGTAGGATGACAAAATGAAGGGATAACAAGATGATGGGATAACAAGATGATGGGATGACAAGATGATGGGTAACAAGATGATGGGATGACAAAATGATGGGATAATAGGATGATAAGATGATGGGCTGGTAGGATGACAAGATGATTGGATGACAGATGATGGGATGGTAGGATGACAAGATGATGGGCTGGTAGGATGACAAGATGATGGGATGGTAGGATGACAAGATGATGGGCTGGTAGGATGACAAGATGATGGGATGATAAGATGATGGGATGATAAGATGGGATGATAAGATGATGGGATGGTAGGATGACAAGATGATGGGATGTTAGGATGACAAGATGATGGGATGTTAGGATGACAAGATGATGGGATGGTAGGATGACACGATGATTAATAATGGTAGGATGATGAGATGATGGGATGACAAGATGATGGGATTGTGGGATGACAAGATGATGGGATTGTGGGATGACAAGATGATGGGCTGGTAGGATGACAAGATGATGGGATGGTAGGATGACAAGATGATGGGATGATAAGATGATGGGATGATAAGATGATGGGATGATAAGATGATGTGATGGTAAGATGACAAGATGATGGGATGTTAGGATGACAAGATGATGGGATGTTAGGATGACAAGATGATGGGATGTTAGGATGACAAGATGATGGGATGGTAGGATGACACGATGATTAATAATGGTAGGATGATGAGATGATGGGATGACAAGATGATGGGATTGTGGGATGACAAGATGATGGGATTGTGGGGTGACAAGATGATGGGATTGTGGGATGACAAGATGATGGGATTGTGGGATGACAAGATGATGGGATTGTGGGGTGACAAGATGATGGGCTGGTAGGATGACAAGATGATGGGCTGGTAGGATGACAAGATGATGGGATTGTGGGGTGACAGATGATGGGATTGTGGGGTGACAAGATGATGGGATTGTGGGGTGACAAGATGATGGGAATTGTGGGGTGACAAGATGATGGGATTGTGGGGTGACAAGATGATGGGATTGTGGGGTGACAAGATTATGGGATTGTGGGGTGACAAGATGATGGGATTGTGGGGTGACAAGATGATGGGATTGTGGGGTGACAAGATGGGATTGTAGGGTGACAAGATGATGGGATTGTGGGGTGACAAGATGATGGGATTGTGGGGTGACAAAATGATGGGCTGGTAGGATGACAAGATGATGGGATTGTGAGGTGACAAGATGATGGGATTGTGGGGTGACAAGATGATGGGATTGTGGGGTGACAAGATGATGAGATTATGGGGTGACAATATGATGGGATTGTGGGGTGACAAGATTATGGGATTGTGGGGTGACAAGATGATGGGCTGGTAGGATGACAAGATGATGGGATTGTGGGGTGACAAGATGATGGGATTGTGGGGTGACAAGATGATGGGATTGTGGGGTGACAAGATGATGGGATTGTGGGGTGACAAGATGATGGGATTGTGGGGTGACAAGATGATGGGATTGTGAGGTGACAAGATGATGGGATTGTGGGGTGACAAGATGATAGGATTGTGGGATGACAAGATGATAGGATTGTGGGATGACAAGATGATGGGATTGTGGGATGACAAGATTATGGGATTGTGGGATGACAAGATGATGGGCTGGTAGGATGACAAGATGATGGGATGATAAGATGATGGGATTGTGGGGTGACAAGATGATGGGATTGTGGGATGACAAGATGATGGGCTGGTAGGATGACAAGATGATGAGATGATAAGATTATGGGATTGTGGGGTGACAAGATGATGGGATTGTGGGGTGACAAGATGATAGGATTGTGAGATGACAAGATGATAGGATTGTGGGATGACAAGATGATGGGATTGTGGGATGACAAGATGATAGGATTATGGGATGACAAGATGATGGGAAGACAAGATGATGGGATGCCAAGATGATGGGATAACAAGATGATGGGATGACAATATGATGGGATGGTAGAATGACAAGATGATTGATAATGGTAGGATGACAAAATAATGAGATAACAAGATGATGGGATGGTAGGATGACAAGATGATAGGCTGGTAGGATGACAAGATGACAGCATCATTGGATGACAAGATGATGGGATGACAAGATGATGGGATGGTGGGATGACAAGATGATAATATGACAAGATCATGGGATGGTGTAGTTGAATAGGATAACAAGATGACATGCTTGAATGACAAGAAAATGGAATTATAAAATGATGTGATGACAAATGACAATATGACAAGATGACAGAACAACAAGAGGATGGTATGACAAGATGATAGGGTGATAAGACGATTGGATGGTAAGATGACAACATAATGAATGATAAAACAATGGACAGACAAGATGATGCCTGATGATGTAATGACAAAATAAAAAGATGAAAATACGACAATATTATAAGATGACAAATGGCTGCATAAACATGCACTAATGTCTTCAGTACAAGGATATGGCTTAGTACTTCATGTGTACTTCGTGTGTTCAAGTACTGAAAAACTTGGACAAACAGATGTGTGTCTATGTTTTCTTTACGAGTTCCATGTTCTTTCCAGGATGTTGCAATTAACCCAAGCCCCTAATGACTTTGTGAATTACTAGGCAATTTTACATTCATTAGTTTGCCATTGCTTTCTGAAAGCGAAGTTAACATTCAAGTCCAGCTGACCGGGGTGTGGAACGAACCCAATATAGCACCATCAGAAGAGAAAGCATAAGTGCATCAAACCTCTCAGCCATGTCAATTTCCACTGTGTCCACATGGAGAGGATGAACAGACAGTGGAACAGGTTTTACCAGACCGTCATCTCCACGAGAGGTGCAAAGTGACAACCTGGTCTTACTGAACTCATGAGACACCTAAGATGGACAATGTTATAAATGAGATAGATGTGATTATTTGAAAATGAAAACATACAAGCAGAAGAAGGAAGCAAAGGGGAAGAAGAAAGAGAAGGAGGGAAAGAAGAAGAGGAGGAGGGATATCAGTATGCAATAAAAGACATGCTTGAAAACAAAAACACAATCATATAAACAATAGTTAGTTGCATATCTTTTACATGACATCACAGTCAACTAAGCATTTGTTGGCTGTTTGTGATCTGTTGGCAAGTTTACATTCAGTAGTTTACTGTGGCTATCTGAATGACCGACACTCAAACCATTTTATAAAATTCAGCACAAGGCAGTCTGCTGGCCAAATATCCTGCAGCTGTGTTTCGATGGCTGTATGTGGGATTATGAACTGCATCCTAACTCCTTTACCACAGAGCCACTGGTTGAGAACCACTGATCTAAATCATATAAACATAACAGAAATAAAATCATACCCTCATGAGAGGTGTCTTTGCTTGATTATCCCCAACATTTGCTTTGGCTTTCCATTCTAACAGCTCCTGGACAATATGCTCATGACCTTGCACACATGCCAGATGGAGAGGTGTTCTGTAGGAAACAAAAAGTATTAAGCAATTCTAACTATCTGGGGCAGAAATCAAACACAAGATCTGGCACAGAAATAGAAGTATCAAGTACTGGAATGGACATGACTCAGAAGCAGAGATATAAAGTACAGGTATGCCACAGAATTAAAATCGTAAATTGATTAGAGAAATTAGATGTAGACAGTCACAATTGTTTGGTCACTTTATGAGAAGAAATAAATTGGAGAAATTGCTGACAACTTACCAGATCGAGGGGAAAAGAACAAGGGGAAGGCAGAGAAGTAAATACCTGGATGGTTTGGCCATGTGGCATGGTGAGACAAGAACACTGAGCTGATCCACGACTCTGGTGATCGAGTGAAATGACAAAACATGGACCCCCCCTCACGCTTATCAGGCATGGCATATGATGATGATGATGCCACAGAATAAAATTGTTTATTTCACTGTGACCAAGTTCCCCTGGAAGCCATGGTAGCGCAGTAGCTAGCACGCTACAATGAAGTTGATACTCTTGCCTTGGCATAAAATATCTGGAATTTTTTCAGGAGACTCCTGGGAGTCATCGCTGGAGCTACGGAGTTCATGCTTTGTGCAGCACATACAGAGGGTCACCCTGCGGAAAGAGACCAAGCCATATGGGATAAAACCAGGGTCAATGAAGTCTTTCTGGTGCCTGCAGATTCCATCGACGATAAACTGTATTTTTTGTGGAGGACTTTTGTGTTGGCATTCTGGCAGCGGCATTATGCACAGTGTACCTGTGCGAGGTACACCTGTGCGAATTTTCATATTGGGCAGTGGAGGAGCATGTTGTGTGATATTCACTGGCACGGGAACGGAGCATAATGGGGATGACCCGTTGCAGTGAAGTTGGAACCACGACTAACTAAGTAACTTGGCATAAAATATAGTTAGTCAACAGATCATCCTCCATGCACATCAAACTATTAATCCCTAATTGCTCAGAGCTTCTCCTCTGCATCTCCTTCAGCATGTAGCGACTGACGATATCAGTTATGTGTTGGTTGACTATTTTCCTTTGGCTTCCTGCATGGTGCTCTAGTTTAGTTTGACCCCATTTGGCTTGATGTTCTTGCAGTCTACTCAAAGTTGCAGATGACCCATCCCTTGAATCGTGTACTCGTACTGTCTCCCTGGGAATGTTCATAATGACAGCCTGGCCCATTGTTTGTCTGCTCCCCACAGCAGCCAAGCTCACAACCTATCTGCCTAGAAGATGTAAAGGCCTAATGCTTCACATCTCAATGCTGCATCTATCCTGGAGACAAGATAATTTATTCTTTCATTGATAGACCAAGTATAACTTATACTTGGAATGAAAGTGGGTGTGTCTTAAATGCAAACTAGTTCCTGCAACAAATAACAAGTTCATTAAAATCACTGGAAATGCATATCAGTTATGCATTGCAACATAAATACGTGGATTAAGTGGATACACAGCACAGTTGTTGGATACGTTTGATCTCACCTGTTCTCTTTATCCAAGGGGCTGGGATCTTTCCTCGCCAATTGCTTCACTTTGTTCAAATCTCCTTTCCATGCTGCTTTGTGAAGTTTGCCTAAATCTTTCTCCCTTACCTGATATCCAATATTCAGTGACGCTACGGAACCTCGAGTAGAGCCTGATTTTGGAGACTCTTCACCGCCGCGGGAGGGTGACCGCTTTGTGACTCTTTTCCAAAGCTTCTTCATGATGGTAACTAAGAACGCTGTCTCTACTGAACAACTTCGTCACTAACTTCCGCCATGTTTCTTTCAGGGGCAGACAAGTGTCTAGCGATGGTTTATTTTGCTAGTTACCCCCCGCTTTCAACTTGTCTTGTGACCAGGTTGGCCTAACATGTGCAGACAATCACATCTACACTCTCGTTGTAAATGCAGCCTCCCCTGCACTTTATGATTGTTATAGAGATTATAGCTTACGTCTCAACACACACCCATTCAATACACACCCATTCAACACACACCCCCATTCAACACACACACTTGTGTGTGTACTGTTAACACAATATGATCATCGTCATGCTAACTGTCTTAGACGTTCATGCACACCACATATCTCGGTCCTTGGTGTTCTGATGGTGTTCATCTCTTATGATGAAATTCGCCTACGCTACCGTCTCAGTCTATCCAAAATAATCTCTCTCGGTCTGCTCCTGTTTCTTCTACCACTCATCTTTCTAGTCGTCTCGTCGCCACCCACGCTTCTCTTCTCTTTATATGACCAAAAACGTTATTTGTTCAATAAAAAGTTGAAAACAACCGTAAATTGATTACAAATCAACGTATACAGTAAAGACTTTGGGGGGGGGGGAGGGGAAGATGGGGGGACGGGTCATGTAGCCGGCTCTGTGTCGAAGGAGTTACAAATGTCAATTTGTAATCCCGCATACCATATTCAAAAACAAAACAAAAACAGCTGTGGGTGAAATGGAAGCAGACCACATTGAGTTGGTTTCCATTCATATAGTGGTGTGAGTGGCGGTCGCTTAGAAAGCAATGGCAAACTTAGTTAAGTTAGTTGCATATCCATTACAGGACGTTGCAGTCAACCCCAGCATTTTTTAGCTGTTCATTATTCCTGGGCAAGTTTAAGTTCAGTAGTTTGTCATTGTTTTCTGAACGACAGGTACCCATATAAATTCATTAAAAAAAAAAAAATAACCAACGCATTCAAATCGCCCGCAGATGTGTTTCGAACGCAGTACGCGGGATTCCGAACTGCGCCCGTAACCCCTTTCGCCACGGAGGAACACTACTGAACGTAAATTTGCCTAGGAATCATAAACAGCCAAAAAATGTTGACTTCTGTAGAGGATATGCAACTAACATTTATAAAAATCGTAAACTTGAATACCTAATGATAGTATACACTTGACAAGACGAGAACAAGAGGACGACTAGATTTGCTTATTTCTTTCCGTTCTTCATGTGTAAGTTGTTTGGCACTCACACCGGAATTAATAAATGCAGTTTGATCTCAGTGTTTAAATTTAACTATATTTTTATTTTTTTATTTTTCTTATAACCCACTCAGTGTGGCGCCGATGAGCATGTCGTGATATCAAACTGTCCAGGATTCGCTGTCTGGCCCCCCCCCCCTCCCCCACCCCGCCCGTATTTCTTCCCCTCCAACCTTCTCGTTGTGATGACAAACTCCAGCTTTCTTTTTTTCATGACTTGTCCAAAGAATGTAGACTTTCTTATTTTTATGAGAGTAACCAGTTCTTGTTGTGAGTTAACTTCTTTCAAGATATTGTCATTGCTCTTTGAACCACGGTGTTTTCATCATTCATCAATAAACATAAGACCACATCGCATCAGCTTTCACATAAGTCGTCACTTGTATGATAATTGTCCTTGATTTGCTTCCGTATATCAGGACTGGCTCAATATAACACCTAAGAACTATTGTCCTCGCCTAGATTGACACAGAAACAGTGTGACTCAATGAGTATGCTCAGGAAGATATGGGGTTGGTCCGAAGAGAGGGGTGCTGTCACTGGAGCGGTCTCGGCTGGCAAAGATTAGTTTCATCTTCGTGCCAGGGCATGCGGGAGTACAAGGAAATGAGCGGGCTGACAAGCTCGCAGGTAAGGCTGCTGTGGAGGGCGGACGCGCCATGGACCAGGCTGACATTCTGAATGCTCTACGAGAAGTAAGACTTTTGCGAGAACCAAGTGATGACTGCGAATCTACAACCATGGTCAGACTGCGATACCGGCAAATTAAAAGAGGTGTGGCCAAACAAGAACACTACGCAGTAAGCCAAAGATATTTTCTCCTGGGCATGCCGGTGTGCTGGGGAATGAACAGACGGACAGATTGGCTGGCTCGGCAAAACTTGGTGGAGTATTGATGTATGACAAAACAGATGTGGTTGCGGCCTTGTGGGAGCACGTGTACACCTCGGAGGAGCAAATGGATCACCATAGTCTGGTAAGAATGAGACAGCGAGGTGTGACGAGGGGATCTGGCCGATGCTCGACGCTCAGAGGAAAGGCGAGACGGACATATAATCAGATTGCTACTGGAACTATTAGTGTTGGAACTCTTCGCTGGCTGCTGAGGATGGGGACGGAGCGCTTATGGGAATGTCCCGAATGCTGTGATGTCGGTTCCTAAATCAATCAATCAATCAATCAGATTGATAAACCAATACAGAACTAGTGTCGTGAGCCGCTACACGCTGCGGGATTTCCTGAGGAGGGGATCCGAGCAGTTATGGACTGAATGGTTCGATGTGCAGTGAGAATGTTCTGTCGACTAACTGACACAGATATTTTGCAGAGAATATTCTTCATTTTGTGAAATGCGGCTTTTACCATAAAACGAGCATTAAATACGTATTTTTTTACGTATTATATTAAATTACGTATTTTGTATTATTCTTCTATAAAATATAAATGTACAAAAAATCTCAATTTAACTTTATTTTATTTTTTGGATTTAAGATATATTTTATGGAGTTATATTTTCTCAGACTACAAATATATATTATATATTTCACGAAGAAGTTTTATTTTATTAGAATTCACCCGTCGCGTCCAATAAACCTGATCAGTGTTCCAAACAAACATGGCGGGAGGTGTTAGTCCTGAGAAAGTGAAAGCGCTTCTCTCCTCGTTTCTTGTCAGCGAAAGTAAATCCATAGATAGAGTCAACACGTAAGCAAAAATGTTACTGCCGCCTTGAATTATGTTATATCCAGCAACATACGTGATTTTTCTTCTGTCGTTTACTTCTTGTCAACGAATACATGGAAAGCATCTCGAAATTTCGCCAACAAGATGAAGATGGGCGCCCATAGTAACGATTGGATAGGACGCCAGAAGTGTTTTTAGGAAAATGCAAAGAATACCATGGACAGCCAGAAAGACCAATGAAGAAGTCCTTCAAGAAACAAATGAAGATCGTAAACTGATCAGAGACATTAGACGTAGACAGTCACAATTTTTTGGGCATGTTATGAGAAGAAATGATTTGGAGAACTTGGTGACAACTGGTAAGATCGAGGGGAACAGACCAAGGGGAAGACCTAGAAACAAGTATCTGGATGGCTTGGCCTTGTGGCATGGTCGAGACAGAAACACGGAACTGATCCACGACTCTGTTGATCGAGTGAGATGGCAGAACATGACCGCCCACGCTTACCGGTATGGCACATGATGGATGGATGGATCATGATTTTAAAATTAAGAATTTACTAATGAGACCACTACAGATAGATTGACCTTGAAAAACTAAATCTAATGATGCCTGTATGTCAGTTCTAAACGGAGATATTCACATATGAGTACCGGTAAATCCGTATAAAAAATTGACATGATTTCCGGATTTCCTAATTTAATGCCGGTCTGACGTCTCCCATTAAATGACTTTCTCCGCAATCCCGCTTATTCACATAGGGTAATGCAGCGTGCAAGAATTGGTAGCGGTTCTCACCGCGTTGGTGACTGGGCTAAGTGAGTCTCAGGAAAGCAATGGCAAACTACTGTAATTTGCCAAGAAATCACAACAGCGGTAAAATTCTGGTGTTGACAGCGATGTAAAATATGTAAAAAAGAAGGAAAATAAGTGTGTCCATTTATCTCAAATCCAGACCATCGCCGAGATTGTCTCCGAGTCACAGACGGATATGAAAACTAACTTCAATAATATGTTCCGTCATGTTAAAAGATAAAAAAAAGTAGTACAAGTATACAAATAAATTATAAATAATCTTTAAACTTGTATTCTCTTTAACTTGAGCGTTAAAAGTTTCCATGGCTGGCTGCCGCCATTTTGGAGTTCCTTTCAAACATCTCAGTCATATTTTTTTAACGACTTGTAAAGCGATATAAGCGATGAAACTCTTCAAATATTTGTAAAAATGAGTGCGGAATTTTAATATCCATCTAAAATTATCTTAATATTAAATAAACAAGCTCTAGAAAATAAAATTACTTACTTTTTGCCAAGTAATTCAATTTATTTAAAAGGTCACGATAATTTCAACCAATCGCTATGCACAGAATATTAGACTAACCTTTTCTGCAGAAGCTAAGCTGGCTTCTGTTATTGTCATGTGATATTTTAATGAATGAATGCTGTATGAAGCATGAATGGTCTTTACAACAGCCATTTTGGGGACACAATGGATCAGGCCAGGGTGGCGTGATATATCACTTCCGTTTTCAGTTTGAGTCGTGGCACGATCAAATTCCCTACTGTTTTTGTGTGTGCAAATGCAATGTATTTTTGCGTAAATAATGTTAGGTAATTGGTAAATATGTAAATATCATTTGATTAAATTACTATTGAAGACTGTTGCGACAAAATGATTATGCCGAAACTGAATTGGGGGGGGGGGGGGGGGGGGGGGGGGGGGGGGGGGGGGGGGGGGGGGGGGGTTTGTAATATTGAGCAGAGGTAGACAAATATAACATTACATCATTACCCTGTGGCTTGCCATGTACAGATTTTAAACCCAAGTCCATATTTCTAATTATTTCTTGGAGTTGATGCAGACAATCTGAGGTTATTTATACCAAAACACCCACCTATTATTGAAAGTTAAATCGGCATGAAAGAAGATGAAGATGTTATGGAGAAGCCATAAATAAGTTAGTTGTATTTTTGTGAACCAGTTGTATAAATTTGGTTTAGTATTGAATGTTTTTGAGAGGTGACAGATATATACTTGGATAAGTTATCAGAGTTCAGAACTGTTCCTAATTAAGGATGATGGCAATTATCCACAGGATACAGAAAAGTGTCATGTATATGTGTTTTATGCTATGATGACATTCCCATACGCGCTCCGTCCCCCTCATTCAACAGCCAGCGAAGAGTCATACTACTGTTCGTTCCCACTGCTATCTGATTGAAAGTTCTCTTGGTCTTCTCTCTCAGTTTTGAGATTCTACCAGAACCCCTGCCAATCCCCCACAATCTCATTCTTTCCACATACGGGTTCTCAATCTTTTACTCCGCCTTCTCCACCTGGTCCCACGGGTGCAGGACCACCTCCCCCTTGTCACTAGTTAATTTACTACAAAGAGGTGCATTCCCTGCCAGCCTATCAGCCTGTTCATTCCCTCACACACCCACATGGACGGGGAAAAATATCCATACAATTCTCACAATCTGTGACCTCTGAAGCGATGATAGCCATTCCACACGAAACATTCCTTTCACCACCTTACTGTATATATTACTTTTATACGTAAGTAAAGTCTGGGACCCTTTTACACGTCTTAAGTGTGATAGCCATTCCACACGAATCATTCCTTTCTCCACCTTACTATTTATATTACTTATATATGTAAGTAAAGTCAGGGACCCTTTTACACGACTTAAGATGTGTTGGATATACAGGGCTAGACCTATAGTTTAATAGACCAATCAGCAGTGCCGGGGGTGTGGCCAGTATCATTAGGCCGGGTTGCCCTGGGAGCCCAGGTCAATTTTCACAATCCGCCTCAAAACCTGGACCACATGGCAAGTAGGTCAGCATCTGGCCACTTTGCTACCATGTCTACCGACCCCACCACCATCATGTAGCAGGTCCTTGGCAGAAGACCGCTGTCATGACGAGGCAAAAAGCTTTTCCATCTATGCCCATTTCTCCCGCCTCATGCCCAAGGTCTTTGCAATGCCTTGTTTCCATCTTTGTGCCCCTTCTTCCCGGAGCTTTGCCTTCCATCACTGTTCTCTCCAAGCCACTGCGACATTTAACATGGCCAAAGTAATATTAGTTTCTGAGACGTGATACTGCTTATGGGCCAGATTTCTTCAATGTTCAGGTCTTTTAGAATTTTGGCATTTTATTTCTTCTTGGTTCGTGATATTCTAAGAACTTGTCTGGGAGTATCTGTGGCAAAGTGGTTACGCCGCCTGCCTTGTGTTCCGAAGGTTGTAGGTTTGATTCAGGGCTATGACATTTGGAGCTTGTGCTTTGTGCGACACTTTCAGCAGGCCGTCCTGCGAAAAGAGACAAAGCCATATGGGATAACAACCGGTGCAATGAAGTCAGTCCTCTTGCTTAAAGCTTAAAAATTGTCTATAACATTTGAGTTGACAAGCCCAAATTTTCTTCTTTAGTGATTGTTATGTGGTCTATGACTCCCACATATCTTGCCATAGGAAAAATGAACTTGTTTGCTGGTGTGCCAACTAAATTTTCTTCTTTCCAAATTTTCTTTTTTAGTGATTGTTATGTGGTCTATGACTCCCACATATCTTGCCATAGGAAAAATGAACTTGTTTGCTGGTGTGCCAACCAAATTTTCTTCTTTCCAAATTTTCTTTTTTAGTGATTGTTATGTGGTCTATGACTCCCACATATCTTGCCATAGGAAAAATGGAACTTGTTTGCTGGTGTGCCATAGGTTCCTGATACTGTTTAATCTCGGCATTGCTGTGGCCAGTCTGGGTCGTAACTTCGTTTCAGCATTCCCGATTGTTATTATTTTCTCTGTGCGCGTTCGCTCGCTTTGAACTCTTGCATAGTCCTTACATGTGCTACTACTGCCAGTGCCATGGATTGATTTTTGTGTGTAGATTAGCTTTCCCTATTACCAGTGTCCCTTGCCATCAGGCTAACTCACTCCAATTTCTGAGGTACTTGTAATTTACTCCCCAAGTCAAGGACAGGAAGTCAGCATTGTTGTCCAACTGACTGGTGTAGGGGTTGAACCCTTTACCTCAGCATCAGCACACCAGATGTATAATAACTAGTGATTTTATCCATTCTGCCATGCTGACCTCCATTATTGATTATGAAACCAAGATATTCAACATTTGTGGCATTGTCAGTTTCTGAATTGTTGGTTGTGATCTTTGGTTGGTGTGTAGTTTTATTTGTAGACATTAGTTTTGTTTTGCTAAAGTTCTGAAAGAGATTTTTATTGTACTGTGTCGCTTGACAGACAGTATAAAACAAAACGTATATATATTCATTGACTGGGTATATTCGGTAGCATTGTTTCCATTAAGATAGCATCATGTCTTCATTGTCAGCATTCACTTACAGGACAGCAGATGACAGCATCATCTGTAATGACAGCAGACATGATGATCCAGACACAGAACCTACGACACAGTCTCCGAATAACGTGACCAGCAGTTTAAGGAGCTTTGAAAAGTTTCTGCAGCGACTCGACACTTTTTCAATATCCTTATTTATGCATGTTTTTCAATTTGTTTGAATAATTTGTGTATAATTAATATATATCTCTCTCTTACTCTTTCTCTTTTCTGTGTGTGTGAGAGAGAGATATGCATGTTTGTGCATCTCTTCATCTGGTTCCTGTCCCTTGTCACCAGTCTACCTACAAAGCAGCACGTTTGTGTCTCTCTTAATGTTGTCCCTGTTCCTAAACAAGAGTTGCTTAAAAGTCGACAGGGTCGATTTCATTGCACCGGGTTTTATCCCATATGGCTCGGCCTCTTTCCACAGTGTGGAAAGCGTCGCACAAAGCATGAACTCCGTAGCTCTAGCGATGACCCACAGGAGTCTCCAAAACATTTCACTCATGAACCGAAGGACGCGACCCGGAATCGAACCCACAACTTTCGGAGCCTGAGGTTTGTGGGTTCGATTCCAGGCTGCGTCCTTCGGTTCATGAGTGAAATTTTCCTGTCCCTGTTCCTTGACCTGTTCAACATGAGAGAGACCCTACTAGTGGCTATACTGCCATCAGTATCACTATATGGGTCATCGGAACAAGCAAGTCCCTCTATCACATCAAGCTGGATACACAGCACTGGGGAGTACATATTGTATCTTCTGGAATGATTTGTGGGAAGAGAGGTAGAGTTATGGTGAAGGAAGACTCTTACAACTTTTCATCCTGTCATGGATCCTTGGGGGTGGGGGGGGGGGGGGGGGTCATCGCTGGGGCTTCATTGTTCATGCTTTGTGCAGTGCTCTAGGCAGATGGCTTGCCGTTCTGCAGGCAGAGAGAGAGGAGACCAGTGTATATGGGGTGAAACCCAGTGCAATATCTTTGATCCTTTCAACTTTTAACTTACCTAAAATGTTGAAATATACTGAAAACTGGTAGTGTTGATTATGAAAGCTTTGTTACTGTTCTTTAATATATGTGTGGGAGGAGTTTGGATCTTTTCATCAATGTCAAAGAACATAAAATTCAGCATATGTGACAGGTTGCCATAGGATGGTACGCAAGTAGACGAATCAACACATCGAAGGATGTCATATTTTTGTCATCAGTGTTAGCATTAGCCTGATGGTAGTAGGCCCACCAGCAAAGTTGATAGGGAACTGCGTGATGTCATGCGTACAGTGAACGTAGGTTCAGTGCCTGGGTTCATCGCTTGCTAAGTGAGGGGAAGATTGGCTACCGATTCCTCCATACATCAAGGCCTACAAAAAGTGATGGTCATATCACATCACAGACCCATAGCATAATACAGCTTGAGAAAAAAATATATAATTATATAAAGTGTGATCAGAAGTGGGGACAACATAGGCATATTCACAATCATTGCCCTACAGAGACAGTGTTGATGTTCAGAGGCAGAAACTCATTTGCCTTAACTAGTTCAAGCAGCTACGTGGTTTGGTAAGCCTGCAGAGCTGAGCCCAATCATTTGTGCTCGCTACGGCTGGGAGAATGTGGACTCGGACATGTTGCAGTGTGTTGGGTGCAAATCTTTCCTGGCTGGACAACTGCCCAGCAGGTTAAATCTGGATGCTTGTAAGTATAAAATCCTGAGACTCATGGCATTGTTTCAATGGCTAGATATGAATTCTGTACTTATTCCATAGTTAAAGGTTCGGGTGGATGACAGACCTCGCTATGATGACACCTTTTTGGGGGTGTCTAGTTTGCCTTGCTTCACAGTAAACTTGTTCCTACAGAAAGGCACTGTCTTTATTTGGAGGCAACAGGTTCAGATCTCTTTCAGTGATTATTGTGTCCTCTGATATCTGTTCTTTCTACTTTGATGAAGGAAAGTTGATACCTGTGTATTTGTTTATAAGCTGTCTCAAGGGCTGCATGGGTACCCTAACAGTTGATGTTTCTGTATGTTATATTTTCTACATAAGAACCGAACAATAATGTCTATTCTTAAAATATTAGTAGTATACTAAACACCGCACAGACTCTCCAATGTGTTTGTTATTTGATTTATGCTGGGTTAATGCAACATTGTGAGTTCTGTGGTGCTATTTCAGTGGCTAGATACAAATTGTGGCCACGCTCCATAATTTTGATGGTTCATGTGAATGATAAACCTGACTAAGGATGACACCTTTTATGGGGTGTCTAGTTGGCCATTCGTCAAAGTACACTTGTTGCTTCACCGCGGTACTGTCCTCATGTAGAGGCAACAGGATCACATTCTGGAATGGTAATCATTGCCTTCAATTTGTATGTTGTCTAGTGTGACATTGCATCTCTACTTCTTTCCTTTATTTCGAAGAGGGAAAATCAATATTTGAGAATGTGTTGATGTTCTCATTGAATTCTTGAACTTCCAGAGGATAGAATGCCATCTTGTGGGTCAATATTTCCAAGCTGGCATGAGAATGGCCAGTCTTCATAATTAATAAATGTCCTCAGTCTTTTGTTTCATTGTATTCTGGTTATAAATTTTAATATCGTCTTTCCAACAAATGTGAATATCCGTAAAATAGTAATCCCATAGTAGATACTGCCATTGGGGTGTGAAGTGTTATGCCTTCACATATTTTAGGTCATGACATGAAGTGAGATGGTTAAATCCCTTCCTCAATGGCTTTCCTTCCTGTACAACTCTGAATATCATCACAGCTTTGGGAAATAAATCGTGAGAACTCTTAAACATGAATAGTGTTTGAAAAGTCAAGGAGGGAAACAACCCTAATGCTGTTAAGATTCGATGATCAGTGTTCACTTCCAAAGCCTCAGTGTTCTGTCAGTAGTTGAAGATTGGAATGGAGAACCATTGTTGTATGTGTGATTGGCAACAAATGGATTAAACATGATGATTTCTGTAGTGTCATGCTTTTTAAGAAAACAGTTTCATTAATTAGGGATAGTCAAATTCTTCTTCTGTTGTTGTTGCTCTTCCTTTCTTCTTCGGAGCATAGGCTCACGACCAACTCATGCCAAGTCCTTTGTAGACTTGTCATGACGTGTATTTTAGGTTACAGTGCTAGTAGACTTTACTTCTCTTGTGGGTCCTGGTAACAAAGACAGACAAATTAATGAGTCTACAGAGATGTTCTGTAGAAGAATGCTGAGGACTCCATGGGCAGATAACATGATTAATAAATCTACTAGAAATCCCAAACAGCCAAAAGATTCTGGCGTTGACTGCTATGTCTTTAAAAGGATATGCAACTAACTAACCTAAAAGCAGAAAGCAACTTAAATAGAGAGCTGGTCACTTTTATCAGAAATAGACCATCTTCTTCTTTTTTGGGAGCATCATGTGAAGGGGCAGCCTTCTGAGATCTATCGGAGGAAAAATCTAGAGTGAGCTTGAGACAGCTAGATATGGTATGGAGGAATATGTCTTACGACAATCACTGGCAATAAATGAGACAGGAGGCTGCACATAAACGTGAGGATGAAAGCCATACAGTAATATATATATATATATATATATATATAAGAAGAAGAAGACAAATATGATAACAGGATGATGTGTTTTTGTTTGTGTAACATTTGGAACAGTTGCATTTCTCTCTTTCTCATTCTCTCTTTCTCTCTCAACAGACGAAGAAAGTGTTTCAAAACTGAAGAAGAACTTGCTGGCATCTCATGACAAGTTTTGTGTGTTGGCAGCTAACCCCTGTCCAGGTAACATGTCAATGTCCATGTCCATGTGTGTATAATTTTTTTGCCTAAAAGAACGTCTCTGTGCGTACACTAGAGCTAAAGTGAAACAATGGCGATCAGATTTCTCTACACCCCAGGGCAGAAGAGGAAAGACTAAAGAATTTACATTATCTCCGTACGTAAGGGTAGAAGATGATAGACTAAAGAATTACATTATCTTTACACATAAGGGTAGAAGATGATAGACTAAAGAATTCCATTATCCTTACACCTAAGGGTAGAAGAGGAAAGACTAAAGAAGTTACTTTATCTCTACACATGAAGGTAGAGGAGGATAAAGAAGTTACATTACCTCTACATGTTAGGGCAGAAGAGGAAAGACTAAAGAAGACCTTACCATACCACTACTCTTCAGGGTACGAGAGGATAGCCTAAAGAAAGCTAATGGTACTTCTACATCTCAGGGGAAAATAGAAAATACTAAACAAGACCATGTTATACATCTTCAGTTCAAAATGGTAACAACTGACAAGTTGATGGGAAAAGTGCAAGAGGAAAGCAATGAGGAACACAACTTGGTTCATGCTTACATATTTCTGGAATAATCTGCATGTTTATTGTTTTCCAATTGAAGTGATTGTGGAAATGGTTGAATGCCTGCAGACAAGGAGATATTGAGCGCTTATGAGCCATTTCTGAGTTCAGGTATGCCAATTCTCCATCATTATCTGTGTTTGTGCTTGCATTAACAAAGTGAGTGAGTGGTAACAGAAGAGAGTTGATCTTGTTTGCTAATGAGAGACAGTTGTGGCAGCCAATCACCAACAGCAGACTCAGCTTGTTAGTTTGTTGGTTAGCTTAGTTAGTTGGTCAACAGAGCATCCTGTTTGTAATCCCGCATACCACATTTGAAACACAGCTAAGGGTGATTTGGAAGCAGGCTGCTTTGTGCTGATTTTTATACAATGGTGCAAATGCTGGTTGTTCAGAATGTAATGGAAAACTACTGAACTTAAACATGCCAAGAAATCACCAGCCGCCATAAAATGCTAGGGGTTGACCACAATGTCATGTAAAGGATATGCAACTAACTAACTAACTGACAGTAGCGGTTGTTGAAGATGGGACCTCAAAGGCACTCATTGTTTGTTAGATACTTCAACTGTAACAAGCCTCATGGTGCACATCATCATCATTCATTGGCATATCCTGTACAGAACATCTTCCCTACAAGTCATTCATATCTTTTCTGTACCATAATCCAGATTTGATGTCATGTGTAAATTATCTATTGCATCTTAAATCTATCTGTATTGTGGTTTTCCTCTTTTCAGCTTCCCTGCTACACATCCCTCTATAAGTATCTTTTCAAGACTCATGTTTTTTACATGTCCAAAATATTTCATTTTGCTCATTTTTGTTTTTTGTTTTTCTGTAATAGCCAACCTTCTTCAGTATTGAGTTCCTGTTGGATAGAACTGTTTTTTCTCTGTTCCATCCAGTTAATTTTAATACCCTTCTGTAACGTGTGTGTGTATTCATTCAAAGCTGTATATGTGTATTTCAGCTGATTTGTGAAATATGTATAGTTGTATATATCATATATTCTTTCTCCACAGAACATTTTTGCCACGTACCTGTTGATAACCCAGTTAACTTGTTGACCAGTTTCACTGCAAGGATCAAATCATTGAATCGGATTCAAGACAGACTTCCCCACATGGACGAGACAGATTTGCAAGCACTGGTATGATTTATTTTAGTAAACTGGTTATCATTTGTATTAACCCTTTACAGGGCAGACGCTTGTCCGTTTTCTAGCCCTGAACGGGCAAGATTTTTTCAGGTTCGGTAAAGTTTTGGGTCGCGATAGTAAAAACATCACAAATAAGGTGTTAGTCAACCGATTTTAGTTAAATAAACAACACAATGAAGGGAAAAGCATGCAGAATATGTTACACACGTGATTGTTGTCGGTAATCCATATATGAACACAAATATTTACGAAATATGGCATGTTTGTGATTTTCCGTCATCTATACGGCAATTTACAAACACATTTTCAGAATCATAATCACTTTCTTTAAAGTCCGACTCAGACTGCTAATGCAAAGTAACGCTTTGCACTGATATCTAGCACCGATTAATAGTCAACTTCGTGCCCTTTAAAGTCATTTAAATTGAACCTAGCGAAATCTCGGCTATCACTTGAAGAATCGCCAAAATCCATTTTGAAAAACAGCGTAAAAATCCCGAAAACTATCAAAAATTGTCCGTAAAAGTTTGTTCAAATTCATACTATCGCGTTTACAAATGGCGGCCACGTTGTCAAGCTGTCGGCGAAAGCGAAAGTAGCCATCGGAAGTGTCGGAAAGCCGAGAGATCGCGTTTTTACAATGCATAATAGTATCGGACGCTACGATCGTTTTATGGCATCGGCCGGAATCGGACGCTGTGACCTGTAAAGGGTTAAAGAAGGTAAATGTATACTAGCCCAAGCAAAAGCAACATCTCACAAGATGAAGCAGATTTTCTGTGATTTATCTTTGCTAATCAAAGTTAGTTGCATATCCTTTACAGGACATAGCAGTCAACTCCAGAATTTTTGGGTTGTTTGTGATTCCTGGGCAAGTTTAGTTCAGTAGTTTGCCATTGATTTCTGAAATACCGGCACTCACACCTTGTAATGAAACCAACGTTATGCGGTCTGCATCCAAATCGCCAGCAGCTGTGTTTCGAACGCGGTATGTGGGATTATGAATTGCATTCGTCAACTCTTCACCACAGAGCTGTTAATCAAGGTGAGGAAAATTCTTCAGAGCTTTGTCGAGTCAATTCTGATGTACAGAAGCAAATCATGGAAATTAGCAGATAAGTTAGGAATTCTGTAGAAGCTGCAGAAATGTAGATGCATAGATGAATGATGGGAATACCATGGATGGATAGAAAGAGTAATGAAAATATCTTGAAAGAAGTTAACTCATAAAAGGCACTGTTTACTCACATAAGAAGAAGACAGTCCACAATCTTTGGGCATGTCATGAGAATGGGGAAGCTGGAGTATGTCTGCATAGAGTTTGTCCTCAAATGTAGGCCAGCAGGTCCGCATGGCCAAATGGGTAAGATCGTGTGTTCTTAAACATCCGTTGTGCTGATGCCAAGGTTAGCGGTTCAGCCCCTACACCTGACAGCTGGACTAAAATGTTGACCTGTCGTCCTTGACTTGGGGATGTAAATTACAAGTACCTCTGAAATTGGAGTGAGTTTGCCTGATGTCGAGGGACACTGTTAATAGGGAAAGCTAATCCACACGCAAAATTCAGTTCATCACTACTGTAAATAGTGAGTATGGACTACGCTTGAGTTCAAAGCGAGCGAGTGCCACAAAAAAAAATAATATAGGCCAAAGTAATTTGCTGTGTTCTGGATATGTTGGACACTCTTGCAGCAAGCCTAGGTAGACCTAAGTTGTATATTGAAAACATTGTCACCCTGGTAGAACAGTGGTTAGCATGCTTGCCAGGTGGTAGTTGTGTGTTCTTTTCCCTCTTGAAGTGGAATTTTTGTTAAATATACGTGGCTTCCCAGGTCGACCCACCCAAAATATATATCAGGAAATGCTATGGGAAGTACGTGTGATATTGACCACATCACTGAGTGAGTGTCCATTGGTCTATACAAATATGGGGCTAGCCCCATTTACCCAGTACACCTCTAGACGGGGAAGAGGGTCCTTCACTTTACTTATTGACATTTTGATATGTGGATTTACAGTTAAGTTAGTTTATTGTTGATGTCAGGTCTTAGTCAGATATGACTGAACTTGAACTACTGTATGACAATACAGATCTGTTCGCGCCGAATGTTGGGTGGCGCTTACCAAACCCAACACCCCACATTATGCTAAAGGCTTCAGGCGGAAGAGCGCATTTGGGAGGGTACCAGCCTTATCCTGATGTGAGGAAATGCAACCTAAAGACTAAAAGTCATGGCAGGGCAGACCAGGCCCTAAGCCTTGGTTGGTAACTTGTCTAGGATCGAAGCTCCGACAGGCGGACAATTAGAAGCATTGCTTTGCTGACCCGGCAGCTTCTGCAGCTTGTCTTGTTCCAGATGTATTGGTGTCACTTTTCCTCTGGAGTAAACTAGAAGTAAACTAGACAGGCCGAGAGAGGGATCATGCTGTATGGGCAACACATGGTCTCTAAATTCAGCCCAGGCTTTGTGTTATGGAGAGATAACCCCATTTTACAATCGTTTGTCAAGACGGCACAGTACCAATCAGTCAGCCAGTCAGTTTATTGTAGATATGACTGAGATACTGTATGATAGTGGACGGTACCACCTGCTTTCTGTTAGCGGCGAATGTTGGACGGCGCTCACCCCAAACCCAAATCTCACATTATGAAAGCGGCTTTGGATGGAGGAGCACAAATGGGAGGGTACAAGCCTTACCCTAGTGCGAGGAAATAAACCTAAAGGCTAAATGTCATGGCAGGGCAGACCAGGCTGTAACCCTTGGTCGGCAACTGGTCTAGAATCAAAGCTTGACAGGCAGGCATAGGATTGCTTTGCTGATCCAGCAGCTTCTGCAGCTTATCTTGTTCCAGACGAATTCATGTTACTTTTCCTTCTGGAGTAAACTAGGGAAAGAGAGAGGGATCATGCTGCATAGGCAACACATGGTCTCTCAATTCAGCCGAGGCTTTGTGCTATGGAGAGGTATAACTCCATTTTACAAGCTATCATCTATCAAGACAGCAAGGTGTCAGTCAGTCTGTTGTTGGAAGCCATAGACAACAGTGGCTGCAGTATTTCCTCTCTTTTCAGGGGTATGATACTGCACAAGGTGCAGCTTACTGTAGGAGTAATCTGGTGCCAGGCGTTGATGTGTCGCCTCAAGTGGTCGCTCTGGCGTTTGCTGGATGGACATGCAGGTAAGGTTGATCATCCACTTCAGTACTGACATCTTTTGTTGCTGTTTTATCTAATAGTTTACTTGGGGTTGGTATGTAAACTTTTAATAAACTAGAAAACTTAGTGACAACTGGCAAAATTGATGGGGAAGGAGCAAGGGGAAGGCAGAAAGATAAATATCTGGATGGCTTAGCCCTATGGCATAATCGGAACAAGAACAGATCTGATCCAAGAGTGGTATTCGTGTGAGGCGGCGAACCATGACCAACCATGCTTATCGGCATGGCACATGATGATGATGTAGTCCTCTGGCAGACAGTGTCAAGTCTGGCGTTCTGGTCATCCGAGTCCTGAAAAGGGCACACATCTATCGGAGAGGTTGATGTAGAAATGTTCTTCCCAACTCGGCACCATAGTAACATCCAGAGACTGGTGCAGAGATTTCATTCCTTCTCCAGGCTCATAAACCAGCAAGGGGTGCAAGTTTCAGGGAAGCTTGATGAGAGAAATGAAAAAAGGGGAAGGCAAAGAGATAAATATCAAAAACAAAAATGCGGAGCCTGACCCAAGATTCTAGTGATTATGTGAGATGGCAAACCTTGCTTATCTGTATGTCACATGATGATGATGATCTAATAGTCATGCATTTGTACAGGGTTGTATGTTTTTATCGTTTTGTATTTCTGTCATCCCAATAAGTGCATCCGATGAGAACGTCCTCACATGCAGCATGTGCCGCAGACAAATTGGGCTGTGGAATTTTGTGTCTTCTGCTTCATCCGCTGTGGACCAGGAGACTTACATAGGTGTTGGTGATGGTGACGCTGACGACGGTGTCTCCAAACCAAAGAGGAGAAAAGTTTCTGTATGTTCCAGAATTTATGTTTTTATCTTTCAACATTTGTATAAAATGTATATTGCATTGCTTGTTCCTTTCCTTTCCACAAATCCATCTTGTTCTTCGCTAATTTATATCTTTATTTTATTTCTTGTTTTGTAATTCATTATAATTCTCAAGATCGTAAACTGATTAGAGTCATTAGACATAGACAGTCAAAACATTTTTGGGCATGTTTTGAGAAGAAATGATTTGGAGAACTTGGTGACAACTGGCGAGATCGAAGGGAAGAGACCAAGGGGAAGACTGAGAAGTAAATACTTGGATGGCTTGGTCACGTGGCATGGTCGAGACAGGAACACGGAGCTGATCCACGACTCTGGTGATCGAGTGACATGGCAAAACATGACCGCCTACGCTTACCGGCATGGCACATGATGGATGGATAATTCTCAACAGCTAAGTCATGAAATAAAATGAAGAGTAATCAAATGTTACATTTACTCTTCATTAGTATATGTCGACATGGTCAAACAAATAAGTGTTCACACTTAAAACTTCCAGTCCACTGATGACGAAGCAGGCGATTCAGCCCCTACATCAACATTAAATCAGACTTAAACATTGACTTCTCGTTCAGAAAGCAATGGCAAACTACTGAACGTTCATTTGTGTAGAAAACCAACCTGGGGTTGATTGCAACATCCTACACAGGACATGCAACATTGTATGGTGCAGAAACATGGACAATGAATAAGCAATGTGAGGGTAACATTGAAGCCTTTCTAAATGTGGTCATATATAGACAAATAGGTGGAATATCATCACATGAGAAAAGAAGTATGACATAAATATTACACAGACTGAGATTTAAACAATTAAGATACTGTGACCATATACAGAAACACAGCTGCTTGTTAAGGAATAGTTAGTTAGTCGACAGATCATCCTCACTGCACATCGAACTATTCAGTCCATAAGTGCTCGGATCCCACTTCAGTAAATCCTGCGGCATGTAGCGGCTTAAATACCAGTCCTGTATTGGTTTATTAGTCTTCTTTGGCTTCCTGCTCATACCTCTTTTAAATTGCTGTTCTTGCAGTCTGACCATGATTCACAGCCATCACTTGGTTAGCATTCGGTATATCAGCCTGGTCCATGGCTCATCCTGAAAAGCCTGTCAGCCTGCTCATTTCCTTGTACACCCGCATGCCCTGGTACGAAAATGAAACTAATCTTTGCCAGCCGTGGCCTTCCCAGAGACACCAACCAGTATCTTTTAACCCACCCCATCGCTATCTTCCTGAGCATACTCATTGAGTCACTAAGGAAACATGCCCGAGTGAATGTCTGTGTCTCGAGCCATGTAATTGCTTTACTTACTGCCATGACTTCCATAGTCAGGATACTTGTGGTCAAAGCAAAAGCACCAGAATCGTCCTTCACAATTCTCCCTCCAGCCTGAGCCGTAAAGGCCCAAGAACTTCTCGCGCGTTGAACGGCCGACCCATCTGTGTAAATGACCGCCTCACCCTCTAAAGAATTCTTGAAGATCGAAGCCTGTATTTCCACCTCCACAGCAGCCGAGTTTTCTACAAGTTGGGATCCTTTTCCACACCTTGAGTTGTATAGGGGGTATGGTGCTGGCTCCATAGTTTTATAGACCAGCTTGGCATCTCCATGACGAAGTGGTCAAGCTGTCTGACTTGGGCACTGAAGATTGAAGGTTCGATTCCGGGCCGCATCCTTCGGTTCATGAGTGCATTTTCCGGAGACTCCTGAGGGTCGTCTCTGGAGCTACGGAATTTGTGCTTTGTGTGACGCTCTCCATGCTATGGAAAGAGACTGAGCCATATGGATAAAACCTGGTTCAATGGAGTCGACCCTGTTGACTTTTAAGCGACTTTATTTTATAGACCAGCTGGTACTGAATGAGTGACATGGACAGTATCATGCCAGCTAACTTTACATCCCAGATTATTTCTTGTTACCTTTAGGCTGGGTCAGCCTGGCAGGCTAGGTTGATTTTAACAATCTTCACCTTCATGGGGATTCAGACACATCACCATCTGGACTGCAGGCATGGCACTACCTCCTGGTTATAGGTTGCATTTGAGGGGAAAGTGTGCAAGAGGAAGACCGTGTCAAGTTTGGGTGGACTGGAAGAAGCTTTTTTGGGTGCATGGATTCAAACATCGCCATCTGGACTGCAGGCATGGCACTACCTCCTGGTTAAAGGATGCGCTTGAGAGGTAGAGAAGCTGACCAAAGGAAGACAGTGTCAAGTTTGGGTGGACTGGAAGAAACTTGTCCGGGTGCACTGAAAACAAGAAATGTAGTTGGGGGATGATAACAGCCATCCTCCCTTCTGTGCACATGATTATGAGCCACTGTAACCATATTTCCACTGCCTCTAGTTTTCATCACACATCCAACATTTACATCCATATGAGCAGGCCACACTGCTTAATCATCATCATCAAGTGCTTTGCCCACCACCATGGGAAATGATGCTTCTCCACATCTTGTGATCTCCAATGGCATGTGTCTGATGATGTGTTGACTCCCTTCCATGCCATGACACAATCTCTAGTTGTACACTAACAGACTACTTTTTGCCCATTTCTGGTGTCAAGAATGTTCTCTCACTGTCTCCCTCTTTCTCTTTTTCCACTGTTTAATACGAACCATTAACCTTGGGTGATTATCGAAACAAGTATATCTGTTTTACAGCTAACTCAAAAGGAATCCTTGAACCCACTTGGAGAACACCATCGCTGGTGTCCATGGATACAAGAGATTCCTCTGCCGTCATCGACTGGAAATGAGGCAGTTTCTTCATCTCATAATGATGTTAACAGGACACAGCAGTCAGCTCCAGCTTTGATTGTGGCCTTGAGATGTATAGCCCCTGGGCTCATGGATAGCAACAAGGGCTTTGCAAACACAATGAAAACGGTGAGGCTCACTCAGGGATTAGATTAGAAAACTAAGGTTCACTCAGGAATTGCTCAAATAATTAGGATTAGACAATGAGCATGGTAAGGTTCATTCAGGGATTAGATTTGACATCGATGAGAATGGTAATGTTCACTCAGGAATTAGATCAGAAAACTCAGGTTCTACCAGGGAGTAGGTTACACACTATGAGAACAGTGAGGCTCACTCAGGGGTTAGATTAGATAACAATGAGGTACACTCAGGGATTAGATTTGATAACAGTGAGGTTCACTCAGGAATTAGATTTGATAACAGTGAAGTTCACTCAGGAATTAGATCATAAAAGGTTCATTCAGGGATTAGATTAGACAACGATGAGAAAAGTGAGTTTCATTTAGGAAATAGATCAGAAAACAAGTTCATTCAGGAATTAATCAGATAACATTGAATTACACTTAGGTATTAGATTTAATAACAGTAAGAATTATTAGGTTCACTCAGGGATTATTTTAGGCAACAATGAGAATGGTATGGCTGACTCAGATTAGATTAGAAAACAGTGACGTTCACTCAGAAATTAGGTTAGACATCGGTGAGAATGCTGAGGCATGTTCAGGGATTAGATTAAACAAACAAAACTAAGAAATGAAACTTGGAGGTTCACTCTTGGATTAGAAAAGTAGATGAGAATGATGAGGCTCACGGAAAGATTAGAGTAGACAGCAGTGCGTGTGGTGTGGTTAACCCAGGTTTAGATGTAGAAATATTCAGGATCGCTCAGAGATTAAATTAGAAAATACCCACAGCTACACTTATAGATTTTTAGTACCTACCAATACTGTTATAAGATTTGTAACACACCTGCTACTGCTGTTGTAGTAGATTTGTAACACACCTGCTACTGCTGTTGTAGTAGATTTATAACACACCTGCTACTGCTGTTGTAGTAGATTTGTAACACACCTGCTACTGCTGTTGTAGATTTCTAGCACGTCTGCTGCTGTTGTAGTAGGTTTCTAGCACATCTATTGCTGTTGTGGTAGATTTGTAGAATATCACCTACTTCTATTGTAGGTTTCTAGCACATTTGTTGCAATTGTTGTAGACTTGTAGTACTTGCGCAAACCATTGTAGTCAATTTGTAACATTCTTACTACTATTATTTAAGTAGATTTATAGCACATCTGCTACTGTTGTGGTAAATGGCTTTCATGCTATATTAGAGTTGCAGCTTCTGTATATTGTCTCTTATTTCCCCACTTTTTGTGTGTAGTTTTAAATGAGAGATGTAGAACCTGTATTTAAATTTTAACTTTATCACTTATCTACGTCTGTTTCAGAGTCCCATGGTAGAAGGTCTTCGATATTTCCGGAAAGTTCTCAAAGCCTGGTCATCTCCAAAAGTTCACGTGGCAACTTCTAGTCCATTATGATATGTAACAAGTGTTCATCCACCATGATATGTAACAAGTGTTTGTCCATTATGATATGTAACATCATATGTTCCGCCATCATCATATGTAACATGAAGTGCTCAGTACATGAAAATTTACAACTTAACATTATTTGCTGTTCCCTTTTTTTTTTCTTTGTAATAAATTGTTGACATGCATCATCAGGCATTGTTCTTATTTGTGTGTGTGAGATGGCGACTTACTATTCAAAGAGGACATGTATATGCTTGTTTGAAATTAAAATTAATGTGAACACTAGACTTGCCTAGCAGGCAGGTTGGTCTGACAATGGCATGAACACAGTCAGTTCAGAGTTCAGCTCCTGAGCTCACTGTGGGAGGGGTTTTAAAAAGAGTTTAAAAGGCCAGTAGATTGACTTCATTGCACCCGGTTTGATCCCATACGGCTCGGTCTCTTTCCACAGGACGGCCTGCTGAAAGCATCACACAAAGCACAAACTCTATAGTGCCAGCAATGATCCCCCAAGTGTCGCTGAGAGAAAATTGCACTCATAATGGACACACTAAGGTGTTGAAAAAAAAATATATTTAGATATATTTTGGAGCTAGTGTGGGTTTTATTCAAGACCACTCCGCCAACATCACAACAGTGTGAGTGATCTCATAGTGAATCCTTTGCAGAATGTGGCTCTCATCATGACTGGCCGAATAGACTCAATCCTTCACCAGTTGCCTTGCTTCATGCATTTTTGTGTCTTTAACATCTATGTGCATCATTGTGTTGGTCAAATGAACAGGCTGATAGGCTAGCAGGGAATGCACCTCTTGGTGGTAGTTTGCCCATGGACAAGGGGGAGGGGGTGATCATGCGCTTGTGGGCCCAGGTGGAGAAGGCGGAGGAACAGATTGAGAACCCATATGTGGAAAGAATGAGATTATGCGGGGATCAGCAGGGGTTCTGGAAGAATCTCAAAACAGAGGGAAGACCAGGAGAACTTTTAATCAGATAGCGGTGTGAATGATTAGTCGTACGACTCTTCGCTGGCTGTTGAACGAGGGGATGGAACACGTATGGGAATGTCCTAAGTGCAGTGATGTCGGTTCTTAACTCAATTGTGTTAGTCAACCATGACCTCTTTCTCCAGGAACCGTGCCTTCCTTTACGGTTCTCTCCAAGTCACTGACATTTAATATGGCTGAAGTATTTCAGTTTCCAAAATGTCTGCAGATGAGACCTTGCCATTACGAGGCATTGGTCATGACGTCTGGTCCATGAAAGCTCCAGAGTCCACTACTATTTTAATTTTTCTTTGGGGGGTTTTGAACTCAAAGCTTGCTTTGAACTCAAGTGTAGTCCATACACAGATTCCAGTAGTGATGGACTGAATTTTGCCACATTAGCTTTCCCTATTAACAGTGTCCCTCGCCTTCAGGCGAACCCACTCCGACTTCCGAGGATGATAGGTCAAAATTTTAGTCCAACAGTCCAGTGTAGGGGGTTGAACCCCTTACCTCTGCATCAGCACATCGGATGTTTAAGACCACATGTTCATATCCATTCAGCCATGCTGACCTACAATTCACTACTTGATTCAGTTCATCATGGCAGCACCCCATGTTTTGCATGATCCATGACATGTCATGGTTTATATCTCCTAGCCCATAGTAATGGAGACTGTGTTTATAATTGATCATAACAATAAGAATGTCATGAAACAAACTAACTAAAGCTTTCACTAGAGACAATTATGGAGGTCTAAGTGCAAACGAGCCGGCTTCGTGGCTTAGAGGTTATGACTTTTCTCCGTAATCTCGTATACTCTCGTGGTTAACGTGATGACGGTGAGAATCAGCAGTGGTTCAAATCGCATCGGTAACTTACGGGGTATGTGAGCCGGCCGCTCAGAAAGCAATGGCAAACTACTGAGCGTAATCTTGCCAAGAAATCAACATACAGCTGAAAGACGCTGGTATTGACAGCAATGTCCTGTAAAGGATATGCAAAAAAAAAAAAGTGCAAACGAGGAAATATATGGGGCATTTGAAATCCGTTCGTACCGCACCACGCGTAATTGCATACGTTGAATATGATCATGTCTTAGTCATGTGATAAGTACTGACCAATGAATAAAAGAGCACGTACTTATCATGATGCATAGGTTCTGTTTCTGACCATTGAGAAAATGACCGGGTTGATCCAAAATCCGTTCAAAGAGCGGTGATTCAGTTTCTTTCATTTGAAGGATGTCGACCAGTGGACATTCATCGAAGAATGCAGGCAGCGTACGGTAACAAATGTGCGCCGAAGACAACAGTGACAGACTGAGCACAAATGTTTCGGAAAGGATGTCAGTTCACGACAGATCTTCGACAGCCGGGTCAAGCGCATATTGTTGCAACAGAAAAACCATCGCCAAAATTGATGCAGCAGTACAGATGAACCATTGTCGAAGCTTGCGTTTGCTAGCGAAAGAGTTTGATGTGTCAACTTGGACAGTTCAAAAGGTCGTTCGTAAGAAACTGCAATATTGGAAGGCGTGTTCACAGTTTGAGTACCACGGATGTTGACCGACCACCAAAAAGAGGAACACATGGGATGGTGTTTGAACCACTTGCTGCGTTACAGAGTGGAGGGTGATGTGTTTCTCTTCCGCATAGTGGCAGGCGATGAATCACCACTTTGAGCCGAGCAGCAAAAGAGAGAGCATGCAATGGAAGCATGCTGGATCACCAATAGCCAAAAAATTCAAGTTACAGGTTTCCGCTGGTAAGGTTATGCTGAGCGCATTTTTTTACCATGAAGGGCTATTGTTGGCTAACTTTAAAGAACCTGGTGTCAACTCTACCCACTACTTGCAAAAACTAGACAAGCTGCAAAAAGCCACCAAGAATAAACGACCCGGCATGCTTTCTCGCAGTGTGATTTTGTTTTACGATAACGCTCGTCCGCATGTCGCAAAGATTGTGCAGGAAGCATTAGCAAGGAAGAAGTGGGAAATTCTGCAACATCCAGCCTATAGTCCTGATTTGTCACCATGTGATTTTCATTTGTAGTGACCTCTAAAAAATGCTCTCAAGGGGCAACGATTTCACACAGATGCAGACGTAACGAATGCGGTAAACACTTGGTTCAGTGAGCAACCATAATAGTTTTTTTGCGGACGGCATTCGCCACCTACCTACGCAATGGGATGCTTGCCTGAATGCCTGCGGCGGCGACTTCTAACCAACCCATGGTGCATAATTCATTCAAAATGAATGCTTTGTTTAATTCTACCACACCTGTTAATGTTTCTTCATGCTTTTGTAATAAAGCCATTGGAACGGGTATCAAATGAACTAACAGAAGTGCACTTATAGATTTATTACATGGGAGACTAGAGCACTCATGGACATGTCCAGATTGCAACAATGATAAACTGACCTAAACTAAAACCATAGTTAAACTTGTCTTCCCAGAGATAAGTACTGACATTTCCAAAATGACAGTTGTATTCCTGAATACCCTCACATTAAGCACAAGGACGATACAGATCACACAGGGGCTAAGGGAGGAGGTGGGGAGATGCAGTTTGCATGTTTTGTTAGAAAACTAGTGAAGACAACACTTGTAGGTTAACAAATGCAGTGGACAGACAATGTTCTAAGGTGTGTGAATGTATACATTCTGTGAATTCCTATACGGCGTCCATCCTGCTGGTTAGCATTTTCTATGTTCATCTGGCGTTTCTCACAACATTAAGTTAACAGATATCATGCATGTGCAAATGAGAAACATTTCACTATACTGATATTACGAGGGTAAGTTAATAAGTAAGTCACAAATGGCTGTAGAAAAATAACTAAATATGATAACAACTTGAAACCAGTTTACTTTTATACATACATTGTCCCTTTATTTCGCAACATAATTCCTACCAACATTGACGCACTGATCCCATCGTTTCATTAGTCCTCCCAAACCGAGAGAACTGCGTGCTTTGTTGTCATTTACCCGCCATCCCACAGAACTGTGTGACTTACTTATTGACTCGCCCTCGTAACTTTTTCTACCCAGCTATGCACCGCTTTACGGGAAATCACTAGGGGCTTAGTCCACTGAAAACCCACCTTGGCAGGATACATTTCGCAAATGATGCTGAAGTTGAATGTGAAGTGAAAATGTGGTTTAGAAAACAGGGCATGCAGTTCTATGCAGCCGGTTTGAGAGGACTGATAAAACAATGGGATAAGTGCATCAATGTTGGTGGAAATTATGTTGAGAAATAAAGGGACAATGTATGTATACAAATAAACTGGTTTCAAGTTGTTATCATATTTAGTTATTTTTTTTACAGCCATTTGTGACTTACTTATTAACTTACCCGCATATATCCTAAGATATTAATCACGTTGTCACAAACTCGCATTATAAAAACATGTGTTAAGGAAAAGTCATGATGAAGACATCTGTCACAACTACACAGCAATATAATAAGCATATCTTTGAGTACCCTCTCAACAACATGAAAGTGAAGACAATTATTCTGATAACACTTCTGAGAGACATTCAGGCCAAACACGGAATTGTTCAATGACATTTATATAAAACAGTTCATATTTACATTATTGTGTTCCATTAAATTTCTACAGAAAACAAACAAACAAAACAGCTGATTCTAAATTATATCAAAGTACATCATATTGTTTTCTATATCACATGAGAAGAACACGCAAGAATCAGGACACACCAAACGGTGACAGACAAGGCAATAAGCAAATATAGTAATTGCGAATCATATTTCAAATCACATATAAAGCATACAATCATAAACATGCAAACAGAGGCATGAACTAAATATTACTGTGACTTCATCAGGCGGTTTCGTGAATTTCAAAACTTCATTTAACGCTTCCTGTTACTCTTGTGAACAGACAAGATTCCAAATGGAACTAAAATTTACTGTTACTGCTGTTCTGTGAACAGATGAGACTTTTAAAAAGAAAAGGGCCTTTACAAGTGTCTCAATGTGATTTGGGTAAATGGTGCTGGCCCCATATTTTGATAGACCAACTGGCACCCGACAGCTAATGTAGATAAGACTATCATGGCTGAATCTATCCTGTCACTGCGGTTCTGTGAATGGATATTTCATCATGAACTAAATATTCCTGCTGATGCTGCTGTTTCTGTGAATAAGGAAAGATTACATCATAAATGATATAATCTTACCACTACTGTTTTGTGAATGGATAAGGTTCCACTATAAATTAAAACGTTATTTCCTTTTAGAGGTGTTTTGTGAACAGTTTCACCATGAACTGAAACTTACTTCCGTTGATGTTTTGTGAATAGATGCAGCCCCATCATAATCTAAAACTGTTACTTGTTAGAAGTTTTGTGAATGGATACAGATCCACCATAAACTAAAACTGTTTTGTGAATGGATACAGATCCACCATAAACTAAAACTGTTACTTGTTAGAAGTTTTGTCAATGGATTCAGATCCACCATAATCTAAAACTGTTACTTGTTAGATGTTTTGTGAATGGATACAGATCCACCATAAACTAAAACTGTTACTTGTTAGATGTTTTGTGAATGGATACAGATCCACCATAAACTAAAACTTTTACTTCTGTTAGAGATGTTTGGTGAATGAATAACATACTACCATTTCCAGAGATTGGCAAACAGTAGTCTGTCAGTGTACAACCAGAAATGGGCAGACAGTAGTCTGTCAGTGTACAACCAAAAATGGGCAGACAGTCAGTGTACAGAGATAGGCAGACAGTAGTCTGCCAGTGTACAGAGATGGGCAGACAGTAGTCTGTCAGTGTACAGAGATGGGCAGACAGTAGTCTGTCAGTGTACAGAAATGGGCAGACAGTTGTCTGTCAGTGTACAGAGATGGGCAGACAGTAGTCTGTCAATGTACAACCAAAGATAAGTAGACAGTAGTCTGCCAGTTACAGAGATGGGCTGATAGTAGTTTGTCAGTATACATCCAGAGATGAGCAATCTTTAAGAAGAGAGATCTTGTCTGACTGAATCCTGCTGTGATATTCTGATCGCTAGATAACATCTGCTGGCATTTCTCAACAAACATGTTTACTAAAACATACAATGATGGGTGCCAACATTCTGTTTCTGTTGCAAATGTTAACATTACATTGTCCACAATCATCGCCAATGTTAACACATTCATATTTGTTCATCTGAAAGTTACAACTATTTCTCTGACAAGTGTAGCAAGATGGATGACAGTTAGTTCCAGAAAACTATCTCCACAGAAAGGAATCTACACATTCCGCAGTGATATATCTCAGACTGGGGAATTATTATCTTCTAAAGTAATCTGACTCACAGACTGGGGACATTGCCTCCAACAGTAATACCTCTTGCAAGCTTGGAAATTCACTTCATGTAGTAACCTGCCTCACAGACTGGGGGATTCACCCCTCAAGCAGTAACCTGCCTCATATAATGGGGATTCACACATCAAGCAGTAACCTGCCTCACAAAATGGGGGATTCACACTTCATGTAGTAACCTGCCTCACAGAATGGGGGATTCACACCTCAAGCAGTAACCTGCCTCATAGAATAGGGATTCACACCTCAAGACGTAACCTGCCTAACAGAATGGGGGATTCACACTTCATGTATTAACCTGCCTCACAGAATGGGGGATTCACACCTCAAGCAGTAACCTGCCTCGTAGACTGGGGAATTCCTACCTTAAGCAGTAACCTGCCTCACAGAATAGGGAATTCACACCCCAAGCAGTAACCTGCCTCACTAGAATGGGGAATTCACACCTAAAGCAGTAACCTGCCTCACAGAATCAGGGATTCATACGTCATGTAGTAACCCGCTTCATAGAATGGGGGATTCAGACCTAAAGCAGTAACCTGCTTCACAGAATGGGGGGGGGGGATTCACACCTCATGCAGTAACCTGCCTCATAGACTGGGGGATTCACACAAGCAGTAACCTGCCTCACAGAATGGGGCATTCACTTCATGTAGTAACCTGCCTTATAGACTGGGGAATCACACCTCAAGCAATAGACTGGGGAGTTCACACCTCAAGCAGTAGCCTGCCTCAGAGACTGGGGGATTCACATCATGTAGTAACCTGCCTCATAGAATGGGGGATTCACACCTCAAACAGTAACCTGCCTCACAAAATGTGGCATTCACACCTCAAGCAATATCCGGTTTCATATAGGAGAATTACAACTACAATAACCTGTCTCACAAACTGGGAAATGCATGCCACCTACAGTAACCTGTCTCACAGACTAAGGAATTCATGCATCTTGTAGTAACCTGTCTCACAGACTAGGGCATTCAAGCCTCATGTAGAATTCACACCTTCTACAATAACATATCTCACAGACTGGAGAATACATGCCTCCTAAAGCAACCTGTCACACAGAATGGAGAATTCACACCTCCTACAGTAACCTGACTCACACACAGGAAATATTACACCCCCTACAGTAATCTCAAAGACAGGTTTTTAATCTCCTGCAGTAGCTGTCTTATAAACTAGAGAATTCACATCTCCAACAATAACTTGTTTCAGAAACTGGAGAATTCGCATCTCCTGTATCTAAAAAACTAAAGCATTCATATCTAATGACAAAGGTAATATACAACATGATCAATGCAGATGTGTCCAGTAACAAAACAAATTGTCACGTAGATCTCCAGTCACTGGCACCTTGATGATGTTATAATTCCATGTCTCAAGCCACACAGATTCCAGTCACTGAGTGCTATAATTCCATGTCTCAAGCCACACAGATTCCAGTCACTGAGTGTGCTATAATTCCATATCTCAAGTCACACAGATTCCAAACACTGAGTGTGCTATAATCCCATCTGAAGCCACACAGATTCTGATTACTGAGTGCTATAATTCCATGTCTCAAGTCACAGAGATTCCAAACACTGAATGTGTGCTATAATTATAATTCTATGTTCCAAGCCACATAGACCCCAGTAGCTGGGACATGGGTCACAGTATTATAATTCAACATCTTGAATCACACAGACCCCAACCACTGGGACATGGGTCACGGTACTATAATTCAACATCTTGAATCACACAGACCCCAGTAGCTGGGGCGTGTCACAGTATTATATTTAACATCTTGAGTCAAACAGGTCCCAGTCATTGGAATCTAGGTCGTACTATATGAATTCCATGATTTGTTTCATAAAGACCCCAGTCACTGGGGTCTGGATGCTATTATTATAATTCCATATCTTGGGCCTCATCCTCGGAGAAGTCACTCATGGACGATTCATTAGAAGATGAGACATTCTCAGATTCACGCAGGGCCTCTTCTGTAGCGTACCTCTGAACGTAATCTGGAAAACAGCAATTTCAAACACTAATTAATAAAATAGAGTTGACTTACATGCAAACACACACAAGATGGAAAATGTGATAAGCAAAAGTAGTGTCTACGTTTTATCATCATGTGGTTTACGAAACCTAGAAGATCCAGCTGGATCCTTCCTGCAAGAGCCCAACTGGATTCCTGATTTTATCAGCTGCATCCATATGTAGTCATTAATTTGTTTTTTCTCTCATGCAACAGGCAATCATTTATGGACAGTATTATGTGTTTCTTGCTCAAACTCAGTGCTCCCCCTGGAGAACAGCCAATTGGCCCTTTTGTTTCCACATACACTGGCATGGCCTGAACAGTACAGCCACTTCAGCTGTGTGTGTGTGTATCAATCATTCATGTCACAAATATTCAGACTGAGCCTTCCAGAGAATTGATTGACAATTAGTTATGATGACTACCTTACTGAATGGCAGTGAAAGCCATCTCAGACACTCAGTGACTGCCTCTACCTCCATTCTCATGCTAGATGTTGTTACTTTTGAATGTTTGGTCAGAGAATACTAGAGAAATCTGGCATCCCTAGTGGGAACTTCTATGTGTGTTTTATACACAGTGTATATAGCCACTCTGAATATTATTAAATAGTCGTCATTTTCCCTGTGATACCTTCTAGGACTGAAAGAGTTCAGATGCCAAGTTTATGATAAAATTAAGGTAACTGTTAATGACTTAATGAGGAAAATGAAGATTCTTACAATTATTTGAAAGAATCAAGGTTACTGGTGATAATTAAATGAAAAAATCAAGGTAACTGTCAACAATTCAATGTGAAAATCAAGGTCATTGTCAAAATTCAATGCGAAAATCAAAGTAACTGTCCAAATTCAATGAGAAAATCAAAGTAACTGTCCAAATTAAATGAGGAAATCAAAGTTACTGTCCAAATTCAATGAGAAAATTAAAGTAACTGTCCAAATTCAATGAGAAAATCAAGGTTACTGTAGACGATTCAATGAGAAAATCAAGGTTACTGTAGACGATTCAATGAGAAAATCAAGGTTACTGCAGATGATTCAATAAGAAAAATGACAAACCTTTGACTCTTTTCTTGAACTCTTCAGGTTTGTGGAGATAGAGGGCGGCAGCATCACCGTTGAGTGGATCGATAGGGTTGGGATACGTGAGCAGCTGGGGCAGGAACGACTCAAAGATATTAGACAGATCTATAAGAAATGAAATCTCACGTGAGTCATGAGCATCAAATTCATCAACAAAAATCTACATTCTCTATATACACACAAAATATGAGAAATATTTAGCACATATACTGAAACAGAAAACTGATATAAAGTTAGTTGCGTGTCCTATACAGGATGTTGCAATCAACCCCAACATTTATTGGCTATTTGTCACAGTCACAGCAGTGTTTCAATGGCTGAAGGCCAAGCAACACATGCATGTTGTGACTGTAACGGACTCACAAAGTATGATGAGAAAGGTGAAGACAGACATTATTTAGGCAGAGTTGCAGACTTCAACAATAAAAAAATAGAGAGAATCTGTTGGATTTTCCCCCCAGGACATGCAGGCATGGTGGGAAATGAGCAGATGGATGATTGGCTGGTCTGTACCACTTGGGTGGGGTACGGTGCATGACAAAGCAGACAAGGTCAGGGCCCTCGGGGATCATGTGTATAGTGCAGAAGAACAGATGGATCATCATGGACTGGAAAGAATGGTGCTGCAGGGAGCGACCAGAGGATCTGGCCGAGACTCAGGACTCTGGGGAAAGTCAAGACGGACACATAATCAGATTAGTAGCTACTAGACTATTAATATTGGGACTCTTCGCTGGGTGTTGAAATTGAGAATGGAGCATGTATGCCATAACCTAAATTATAGCAGGGCAAAGGTTATGGCAGTGTTCAGAAATTGGAAACTTGGATCGTGAAAAGTGGATACTTTTCACAAAGCATGAAAAAGCGAGAACTTGCTTCTGAGGCAAGTCCAAAAAATATCAGTCTACGATGTGGTTTCGTTGAGTGCGGACCATGTCAAGTTCTAGAGTTGTGGACAAAATTGTGCCACTCTTTTATTATGTGCAAATTGTTGTAGTGTTGATGCAATTGTTGAACAAGTGAAATGTATCGTGTTGAATATATTGGTGAAAACTCTGTCGGAGTCTTGCTGTTCTACAGTTGTGTTCAACCCGTTATAGAGTGTGTGTAGTATAGAAATCAGAGTTAACCAGTTTCAGAGAGCCAGAGTATGCGGCTTGTAAATACCATGTTTAAGAACTATGGTTGGTAATTCATAAGAGCAACAGAGTGGCTCTCCAGCACATTACAACCTAGATACGCTGCCTTTTATAACCCGAATCGCTCCCTGGCAACGTATGGGAATATCCTGAGTGCTGTGATGTTGGTTCTTGACTAAATCAACTGGCTATTCGTGATTTTAGTTCAGTAATTTGTAATTATTTTCTGAGCAGTCGACACCTCCTACTATCAAAATCAACACAATGCAGTCTGATTCCAAATCGCCCATTGCTGATTTTGAACCATCAACTCAGTATATTGGGGAATTATGAACTGAGTGACAAACTATCACCCAAGCCACAGTGTGTATATATGACAATATAGGCACCACCAAAGAGATTTCTTCTTTTTTTCAACGTTCATCTCCCTCTGGAGCATAAGCCCTCAACCATCTCAAGCCCAGATGCCAAGTCCTTTGTACACTTATTTATGGTTGGGTGGAGTTTGCAGCTAATGTTTTCTACAGGATGAAGTAGCCAGTCTCATGCCAACCCTCCTTAGCTGGCTCTTATGACATGCATGCAACGGATTAGATTTTTTGCCCCATGAATCAAGCTGGTTCGTTTACAATATTTTTATGTAGTCCCATGGTACGCCTACTATGATTATTATAAATAAAATTTGTGTCTAAACAAATGATGATATATGAACTACATACTCATCCATGCTGACAACCAATCTACATGTACAACAGTGAATCTATACTTTCCGATTTTTACATTAACATTTATACTAGCCATACAAATTCTAGCCGGCTCCCTGGCCTAGAGGTTAGCGACTTTCTCCGTAAATTCGCATACTCTCGTGAGTAACGTGACGACGGTGAGAATCGGTAGCAGTTCTAGCCGCATCTGTAACTTACGGGGTATGTGAGCCGATCGCTCAGAAAGCAATGGCAAACTACTGAGCGTAATCTTGCCAAGAAATCAACAATCAGCTGAAAGATGCTGATGTTGACAGTGATGTCCTGTAAAGGATATGCAAAACATTTTTTTAATACAAATTCTACACATACCAACCTATGCTAGCAACAATGAATCTATACATTCCTTCATATGCTAGTGTCAATAAATTTATATACTTTCATCTATGCTAGAAACGATAAATCTGTAAACTTTCTTATCTAGGTTTCACACATTCCTGTCTATGCTAGTGAGAATGAACTTCATATTTTACTAGTGACATTACATTACAATCTATGCTAGTTGCAATATATTTATATACAGTGCAAACCGCTTAAGGCTATCTCGGATGTAGCGAATTTATGTTCTGAAGAACAATATTGTATGTACACTGTAAATGCATTACTATGTGCCTGAACTCGTTATAACAGGAATTCCTGATAAGAAGAACTATTTCTTGGGTCCCAGGTGAGTTCGCGTTATTAGGTCTGTAAAGTATTACTATCTATGCTAGTGACAATATATCTGTACATTCCCATCTTTGATAGTGACCGTATATCTATAATTCTTATCTTTACATATTCATCTATACAAGCCACAACACATCTATTAAATCCCATCTATTCATGTAATAACGTACATTAGCAATAATGAAACACTGTATTCTCAACTGCATCCCATCCATTCATCATGTGCCTTGCCGATAAGCGTGGGCGGTCATGTACTGCCATGTCACTCGATCACCAGAGTCGTGGATCAGCTCTGTGTTCCTGTCTCGACCATGCCACATGGCCAAACCATCCAGGTATTTACTTCTCAGTCTTCCCCTTGGTCTCTTTCCTTCGATCTTGCCAGTCGTCACCAAGTTCTCCAATTCATTTCTTCTCATAACTTGCCCAAAAAAATTTGACTTCTACGTCTAATGTCTCTAATCAGTTTACAATCTTCATTTGTTTCTTGAAGGAACTGCACTACCAATAAAAAAAACTATATATTTCAATGTATACATATGACAAAGAATCTACATATTCTCATCTACACAAACTTAATTGTGAACATCTAATCCATGTCTTGCCTTCATTTCTACCATACTCTAGGAGATCACAGAAGCAAACCCCTCTCCCTCTATTACACCTCACTTCCAAGTGGCTCTTGTCACAGTTTCAGTTTGTGTCAGAGTTTTAGCACTTTTAGCTGTCCATTTCTGAATCCACACAATTTTCCTAAATAGTTACAACAGGTTTTTTGTATCATATTAGATTCACATTAGTTAGTTAGTTAGTTATCAGTTGAGGCATCTTCATTGCACTCCGGACAGGTCCATAGGTGCTCAGATCCTCCCCCGAGCATATGCATCAGCGTCCGGTGGCTAATAGTGCCAGTTCTGTGTTGGTTGTCGAGGCACCTCATTTTCCCGATGTACCTCTCGTGTCTGGCCATGCCGATTCTTACTCCCAAGCCTTTCATCCTGGACAGCGATGTGGATTCACTGACGTCAAAGTCCTCTGTTCTCGCCATATCTTTAAGGACGTTAATAACATCGGCACGATCCATGGGCTAGCCATCTACAGGGGGTGCAGAGCCAGCCAGTTTATCAGCTCGTTCATTTCCCTCGACTCCCACATGTCCCAGGACGAAGATTAAGGTGACTTTATGAACAACAGACTTCCGCAGCGACTCAGTCCACTGTCTATGTACAGATCCAGCTTCGACCTTCTGAATCATGCTCATTGAATCACTTAGTACACACATGTTGGTATAATGCTGTGATTCCAGCCATATGAAAGCCTGTGTAACTGCCATCACCTCCATCGTCATGCTGCTTGTGGTCATAGAGTGGGCACCACTGGATTCTTGAACGGTTCGGCCCACTGAACGGGCTGTAAATGCCCACGCATTTCTCTGCTGCTTTACAACAGATCCATCTGTATAGATGAGCACTTCGGGGCTATCTGAGTGTTCATAGATGAACGCGTTGACCTCTGCATTGACAGCGGCAGGGTTCTGCTCTCTGCACCGTATGTCGAGTGTGATAATGCAGGAGAAAGTGCATTTAAAAGCTGGAGGCACCGGCACCCATTCCTTGCTGGGGTTGATACTGGTAAGACTGCAGACCTGTGTGACGACATCTTCCGCCCGACCCATCCATGATTTGCCCCTCTTTAGCCTGTCACCCTATTCTCTGAATATAGCGTCATGCAGAGGGTGCTGCTAGATTCACATGTGTTGTTGTGGCTTATTGTGCTGCATTTCACTCTGAGCAGAATTTAAATAAGTCAATCTACATACATTCTTCTTCCCACTTTCTGTTATGTATTTTACTGCTAGGCTAGGAAAAGCTTTCTGGGCAAGCCTTTGTGTGGGCTGTCTAAAAGATGGTGTTCACTGCCTCTGTTATCCAACTAATGCATCATTTGCAGGTTCTTCTTACTATTTATCCTGTACTAAAACGTAAATGTTGCCTGGGGCTTGCTGTTTGGAGGTAGTCTTGTACATGACCAAATCATCTAACTCACCGTCTTGTGATAAACTTCATGACTGATATTGTATCAGCTTGCTTACTTTCTGATCTTGTCTCTTCTTATCATCACATTAAGTATTCTCCACAGTAATTTCATCTCTGTTGTTAGAATTCTTCTTTTATCTCTTACGGTTATTGTCCAGATCAATGCAAGAAGGAAGCAAATAAAATATTACCTCCTATTGTTGATACACTGAACTTGATGACAGACTACGAACGTACCATACAGTGCAGTCCAGGCCTGGTTTATTACATCCAAACACACTGTTCCTGACCTGCATGAAAGGTTGAATATAATCAAAGTAAAGTAATATTTCTTATTTATTTTTTAAACAAGCATTTATTCCCTTCAACACAGTTTATTATACTGACTTGAATGCCATGTTTTTAAGATTACAAGTGCAGATAAAATAATTACAATATTAAGATTATCTTTTTAATTTTTAGCTTAGTTTAGTTTAGTCGACGGATCAACATCACAGCACGCGGGTGTAACCTAAAATTGCTCCGTTCTACTCCTAACTCAAGCATGAATCTGGAGAATCTCAGCTCAATGCACGAACTCTGTAGCACAGGCGAAGATCCTGAAATACTTTGGGTAAATTTTTAACTGAAAATTGTGCCCGAGCAGCGCCGTTAGGCTACTCTTTTTCGATTTCCAACTGCCAAGGGATGTTTTACATGTGCAACAATACACACGGGCGTCCGATCTCACTACCCAGAGACCAGAGGAAATTTTTGTTACTAGAAGTCCACATGAAAAAATCCCGGCCCTCACTGGAGCTTGAACCCAGTACCTCCAGCACTCGAGGCGGACACCATACCTCGAGACCACTCAGTCCCCTTTTTAATTTTTCATTGCCATAAACTACTGACGTAAAACTTCATTCAGATGCATAAAGAATTACAAATTTGCCATAACTCATTCAAATATTTCGAACACAACAAGATAAATGTATTGACAATTCTGAAAACTTCTGTTAAAATTACAGACACACATTGACCTGGGTTCCTAGATGTGCGTAACATGGGTACTGGGAAATGTTCTGGGAAGTAAAGACAGCCGGTATGATACAGACCACATCAGCCATCCAGTGCTGGTTGGTCTATAAACACATGCAGTTAGTAGCATATACCCAACACGCCACAAGGTGTGTAAAAGTGTCCCTTACATCACAGTATGTGTTATCTCTTTGAAAGTAACCGACTCATACTTTTCTTGTTGTGCTAATTGTTCTCGTTAGGTACTCGCAAAATCTTATGCAGTTGACAGAGTTAATGCTCTAGTGTACAGGTTGATACTTACACTTCATCAATGTTTGGGTGGTACACACGATTCATGAATCCTGAAAATATAAAATAAAGAAACTATAAAGTTTCTACATATGTTATATATGCTTATCTTTATACACACAAACACCCACATACATGTATGATATTGCATAACAAGGACATAATCGACACCAAAGATACAATATTCACCACAGACTTCTTACCAACATATGCCAGATTTCAACACTAACAGCACATGAGAAATGATAAATGAAATAAGTTAGTTGCATATACTTTACAGGATCTCGCAGTCAACCTCAGAAATTTTTGGCTGTTGTGATCTTTTGGCAATCTTATGTTCAGTAGTTTGCCATTGCTTTCTGAATGATCAGCACCCATACCATGTTATAAAAAAACCAATACAAGGCGGTCTGCTGCCAAATTGCCCGCAGCCGTGTTTCGAACACGGGTGTGCAAGATTACGAACTACATCCGTAACCCCTTCGCCATGGAGCCGGCAAATGGAAATAAGAGAAATTAAATACCTACAATGAATCCTAAATGAAACAAGATCAGAAACAAAAATATCAGGAAGCAAGTGGGGGATGCATTAAATCAGTACTGTTGTATGGATCAGAAACAATGAGAATGACTAAATCAGTTATAAACTACAAACATCAATTAATTAACTAGTGTCTTCACAGAATCCATCCATCATGTGCCATGCCGATAAGCATGGGCAGTCATGTTCTGCCATCTCACTCGATCACCAGAGTCATGGATCAGCTCTGTGTTCCTGTCTCGACCATGCCACGTGGCCAAGCCATCCATCATGTGCCATGCCGACAAGCATGGGCGGTCATGTTCTGCCATCTCACTCGATCACCTGAGTCATGGATCAGCTCTGTGTTCCTGTCTCGACCATGCCACATGGCCAAGCTATCCAGGTATTTACTTCTTGGTCTTCCCCTTGGTCTCTTCCCTTGATCTTGCCAGTTGTCACCAAGTTCTCCAAGTCAATTCTCATAATGTGCCCAAAAAATTTTGACTGTCTACGTCTAATGACTCTAATCAGTTTACAATCTTCATTTGTTTCTTGAAGGACTTGTTCATTGGTTTTTCTGTCTGTCCATGGTATTCTTTGCATTTTCCTCAGAAACCACATTTCCACAGCCATCAGATGTTTTTAAGGAGAAAAACGCTGTGACAGAAACACTAATGAGGAGCTTAGGGAGAGAATTATATAGATTCCTGCGAATCAAGAGATGAGGACACGATGCCAGCACTGATTAGAAAACACGATGAGAAATCCTGATAACAGTATAACCAGGAGAAGTCCTTTCTCTGGAACCCAAGTGGCAAATGAAATAGAGGGAGATATAAAAATACACAGAGATGAAAAATAAAGACAGTGATGAATAATATGGAGAGGACATGGAGGGAGCTACAGATGCAAGAATAAGATAGGATGGCTTAGTGGAAGTTGATTGAGGGCCAGTGCTTCAATGAGTGATGATCGGCAGCAGGAGGAGGAGGAGATCTGCATTGTACTGTTCATTGTCAATGTTGGGGGTAACACCGATTACAAAAGACACTATTGGCATTCCAAAAAACAGCATCCTCCAATGTGGAGCTCATGAAGAGAATAAAACAAATTCAAATGAATCAAGAGGTAATGAAAATACCTTGGCGCTGGGTAGGACATACAATGAGACAACATGAGAATTGTATAACAAGAATGTCATTTTTCTGGAACCCACACGGCAAACAATAAAAGAAGACCTAACATTACACAAAGAAGAGAATTAGATACATCAAGCTGTTTGTTTCTTTCTTACTATTCTATATAATGTTCTAGTTTCATTAGCCTCTTTCAGGCAGTCGTTGTTAGTTACTTTGGCAGTCCATTCGTCTCAGGAACCACATCTCTGTTGCTTCTAAGTTCTTCCTAATGTGTTCATTTATATTCCAAGATTCACTGCCATACAGCAGCACTGGTTCTATATAGCATTTCAACACTCTCTTTCTTACATTCAATGATAGTGACTTATTGCACAGACTGCCAATTGTTCTATAAACATGTGGGTCAAGCACCATATGCCCATGTGTCTTAAAGTATGTACAAGGTTCCTTTACTTACCACATACCAAATGTGCCTTAACCCTTTACAAGGCGTAGCGTCCTTTACCGGCCGGTCTCTAAATACGAGCGTAACGGCCAATTCCGGCTGATACTATTATGCATTGTAAAAACGCGATCTCTCGGCTTTCCGACACTTCCGTCGGCTACTTTCACTTTCGCCCATAGCTTGACAACGTGGCCGCCATTTGTAAACGCGCTACAATGACTTTGAACGGACTTTTACGGACTTGTTTTGATAGTTTTCGGGAGTTTTACGCTGTTTTTCAAAATGGATTTCGGCGATTCTTCAAGTGATAGCCGAGATTTCGCTCTGTTCAATTTAAATGACATTAAAGGGCACGAAGTTGATTATTAATCGGAGCTAGATATCAGTGCAAAGCGTTACTTTGCATTAGCAGTCGTGAGTCGGACTTTAAAGTAAGTGATTATGATTCTGAAAATGTGTTTGTAAATTGCCGTATAGATGACGGAAAATCACAAACAACATGCCGTATTTCGTAAATATTTGTGTTCATATATGGATTACCGGCAACAATCACGTGAGTAACATATTCTACATGCTTTTCCCTTCATTGTGTTGTTTATTTAACTAAAATCGGTTGACTAACACCTTGTTTGTGATGTTTTTACTAACGCGACCCGAAATTTTTACAGAACCTGAAAAAATCTTGCCCGTTCAGGGCTACAAAACGGATAAGCGTCTGCCCTGTAAAGGGTTAAGGTGCATAAAAGGATCCTTGACTGACTTGATTTACTTACACTTGACAATGACCTCAACCATACAAGCGTCACAATGACCTCAACCATATGAGCTTCACAATTACCTCAACCATACAAGCGTCAGAATGACCTCAACCATACAAGCCTCAGAATGGACCTCAACCATACAAGCGTCACAATAACCTCAACCATACAAGTCTCAGAGTTACCTCAACCATATCAACGTCACAATGACCTCAACCATATTAACATCACAATCACCTCAACCATACAAGCGTCACAATGACCTCAACCATATTAACATCACAATCACCTCAACCATACAAGCGTCACAATGACCTCAACCATATTAACATCACAATCACCTCAACCATACAAGCGTCACAATGACCTCAACCATATCAACATCACAATGACCTCAACCATACAAGCGTCACAATAACCTCAACCATATGAGTGTCACAATGACCTCAACCATATCAACATCACAATGACCTCAACCATATCAGCGTCACAATGACCTCAACCATATCAACGTCACAATGACCTCAACCATATCAGCATCACAATGACCTCAACCATACAAGCGTCACAATAACCTCAACCATATGAGCGTCACAATGACCTCAACCATATCAACATCACAATGACCTCAACCATATCAGCGTCACAATAACCTCAACCATATCAATGTCACAATGACCTCAACCATATCAGCATCACAATGACCTCAACCATATTAACGTCACAATGACCTCAACCATATCAACGTCACAATGACCTCAACCATATGAGCGTGACAATGACCTCAACCATATCAACATCACAATGACCTCAACCATACAAGCATCCCAATGACCTCAACCATATGAGCGTCACAATGACCTCAACCATATGAGCGTCACAATGACCTCAACCATATGAGCGTCACAATGACCTCAACCATACAAGCGTCACAATGACCTCAACCATATGAGCGTCACAATGACCTCAACCATATGAGCGTCACAATGACCTCAACCATATGAGCGTCACAATGACCTCAACCATATGAGCGTCACAATGACCTCAACCATACAAGCATCACAATGACCTCAACCATATGAGCGTCACAATGACCTCAACCATACAAGCATCACAATGACCTCAACCATATGAGCGTCACAATGACCTCAACCATATGAGCATCACAATGACCTCAACCATACAAGCATCACAATGACCTCAACCATATGAGCATCACAATGACCTCAACCATACAAGCATCACAATGACCTCAACCATATGAGCGTCACAATGACCTCAACCATATGAGCGTCACAATGACCTCAACCATACAAGCATCACAATGACCTCAACCATATGAGCGTCACAACGACCTCAACCATATGAGCGTCACAATGACCCCAACCATATCAACGTCACAATGACCTCAACCATATGAGCATCACAATGACCTCAACCATATCAACATCACAATGACCTCAACCATATCAACATCACAATGACCTCAACCATATCAACATCACAATGACCTCAACCATATCAACATCACAATGACCTCAACCATATCAACATCACAATGACCTCAACCATACAAGCGTCACAATAACCTCAACCATATGAGCGTCACAATGACTTCAACCATATCAACATCACAATGACCTCAACCATATGAGCGTCACAATGACCCCAACCATATGAGCGTCACAATGACCTCAACCATATCAACATCACAATGACCTCAACCATATCAGCGTCACAATGACCTCAACCATATCAACGTCACAATAACCTCAACCATATCAATGTCACAATGACCTCAACCATATCAGCGTCACAATGACCTCAACCATATTAACGTCACAATGACCTCAACCATATCAACGTCACAATGACCTCAACCATATGAGCGTGACAATGACCTCAACCATATCAACATCACAATGACCTCAACCATACAAGCATCACAATGACCTCAACCATATGAGCGTCACAATGACCTCAACCATATGAGCGTCACAATGACCCCAACCATATGAGCGTCACAATGACCTCAACCATATGAGCGTCACAATGACCTCAACCATACAAGCATCACAATGACCTCAACCATACAAGCATCACAATGACCTCAACCATATGAGCGTCACAATGACCTCAACCATATGAGCGTCACAATGACCCCAACCATATGAGCGTCACAATGACCTCAACCATATAAGCGTCACAATGACCTTAACCATACGAGGGTCACAATGACATCAGCCATACAAAGTAATTAAGCCATCTGCTGCCTTGTGCTCAGAAAATCGTGGGTATGTTTTTAGACTTTCAGGTGCAATTTTTTCCGGGATCCCTGGGTGATGGTGATGGAGGTAAAGAGTTTGTGCTCAATGCAAAATTTTTGGCAGGTTGTAAGCCATTCTGCGCACAGACACTAGCCTATGTGGGATATAATCTTGTGCAACGAAGCCAACCCTATTACTTTTAAATCCATTTTTCTACCACACATCACAAAAACATCAAACTTCACATAAAGTAATACTAGACAGGAGATGACATTAAATTATCACTTATTTGTGACCAAATAACTTATGCAACATGGCCTTGGGTATAATATAAAATTACCTATTGATGGCGACTTAAAGGGGTATTTGTCTGGCAAATCTACTCGAACTTTCCACACACCTCCTTCATAAGGTGCTGAAAAATGAAAAGTTGCATGCCTTAAACATTACTCAACCGAAAATAACAAGTAACAATCTTCAGATTCTGCGTTGGACAGAACAGACTGAAGTATCACAAGTTAAACTAAAGATAGGAGTTGCTGATGAAACTGTGGAACTGGTAAAATGACAGCTAAACATTTGCTGCAGGAGTGTCCATTATATCCAGAAAAAGAGAAGAGTATTTTGGCCTACACCAGCTCCGTTTGAGGACAAACTTTATGGAGCTGTCAACAAGCTTAAGCTTACTGCTTGTGTGTGTGGATTAATTCATATTTACGTCCGAAAATAATCAAAGAAGAGATAGAGGAAGAAAAAGCAATGTGTGGTCAATTTGTAAATACATTGTTTTCACAATTTCTGCCATTTTGGTAGTGATATTGGCTGGAGGACTTTAATAGGTACCAACATTTTTGCTCCAGTTAGCGTGGTCTCTAGGGTGAAGTGGTCAAACTGTCTGCCTCAAGATCTGAAGGCCAGTGTTCATTTTCTGGCAGCATCATTTAAATCACGAGTGCAATTTTCCCAGAGATTTCTGAGGGTTATCACTGGAGCTACGGGGTTCATGCTTTTTGCAATGCTCTCGGCAGGCAGCTTGCTGTTCTGGGAGAAAGAGACCAATCCCAGTGCAATGAAGTTGTTCCTCTGGACTTTAACCTGAGTTTTTGTTTCAGATATAATTTATGAATATCCTCTTTATAAGCTATATTTCCATTAAAGTTTCAAAGAATAATTGGAAACAGCATATGAAAACTCAAGGAGAGAGAAAAATCATACAAAAGATTTGCAAAAAACTGTTGCATTCTATAAAAGATCAGGCATACACAAAACAAATTATCAATGCAAAATTAAAAGAACGAACCTAGAAAATAATAAGAAATAAATAACAGGTGAAAAGTAAGAGTTTACTTGGGAAAGTAATGACAAGTAATACACAGCAGCACAGTGAAGACTAGAGAGGTAGAGAACATGCCAATGATGACAGGAAACCAAGAAGAAACTACATATCACCAATCTTAATTATCAGACTAGGTACTGCATCTTCATCAACTTTTTTTTTAAAAACGTAAAAATAATCATTAAAAGATGATGACATAAAAATCTTACTGCCTAATGGTCCATAGAATTTCACCATGAATTCATTCAGTCCGCCGAGAATTGTCACCTCGTGTTTGCTTTCAATGCTTAAAAAATTGTTAAGAAATGGTCAACTAATTGTAATTAAACTTATAATACAGAAAACAGCAATGGAATACTCACAAGAATTGACCTCAAGTTTTTAATTTCTGTGATGTGAGTGTGTGTGTGTCCATATGCACATCTCTCTCTCTCTCTCTCTCTCTCTCTCTCTCTCTCTCTCTCTCTCTCTCTCCCTATCTTGCTATCTAAAGAGCAAAGAAATACTCACAAGAATTGACCTTATGTTTTTAATTTATGTGATGTGAGTGTGTGTGTGTCCATATGCACATCTCTCTCTCTCTCTCTCTCTCTCTCTACCTACCTATCTATCATCTCTCTGATGCACTGGTGATCACTGTTGATGTTGATGATCTTGCTAGTATTGATAACGCTAACACTAACCTTCACACTATTGTTGATGATAACCATGTTGCTGTAAATCAATGTTATTGATCTAAAACAAAAGCACAAGGAGTCTATGGAAATAGCCTCCCTATTTAAGAATGTTCCCCTGGAAGAAACTGACAAGATCATTTGTGAACATTTACAAACTGAAACAATAATTACAGACTTCAAAACTTGAGAGACTGCTAATGCTGTGTACTTCCAACATTAAATTCAACTTCCTCAAACTGACAAGTGGCCATGGGGATCCTCTAGGTCAGGGGTGGCCAACCTTTTCAGCAGGCGGGCCAAATTTCAGAAATAATATTTCCTGCCGGGCCAAGCACCAAATTTTGTTGTGTTAATTAAAGTAAACAAGAAAGTGTGCTATAGCTTCGACCACATAGTCGCTTCCCACTCTGCGGGCCGCAAAATGACTCCCAGCGGGCCGTATGCGGCCCGTGGGCCTCGTGTTGGCCACCCCTGCTCTAAGTCCGATTCTAGTGAGTGTTTTCATGGTTCACTTAGAGACAAAATATCTTCATACATTGAAGGCTAATAGACTACAATGGCTGGGGCATATAGAAAGAATGGAAGATAATAGGGAAACAAAACTCGCTTACACTCAGGAAATAAATGACCGTAGACCCCGAGGTAGACCAAGAAGATGGTGGAGAGATAATACATGTACAGACCTACAAGCACTTGGAATCAACGACTGGCAAGAGAAGGTCCACCAGAGAGACGAATGGAGATGGATTGTATTTGCAGCAAAGAACCTCAATGGCTCGGAAAGCTGAAGAAGAATTAAAGACCTGGTTCTCTACTGATGATATGTAGATGATACACTAATGATCACCAGAAACAGACAACATACTTATTCTATGCCATAATGAACCAAGTAGATAAGAACATCTTTGCCCATAGAATATGAACAACACTTACAGTTCTTAGAAATCCTAATCTGACAATGGGAAGACAGTATCATTCAAGATCAGCCCAATATAAACAAACATGGATAAGTCCTTAAATTTAAACAGATTTTCAGCCGTCCAATTCAAGTGTGGACTATATGGACCTTGCTAACCAAGATAGAAAGATATTCTCCCAAGATACACTGATAAAGGCGTTGAAAACTATCAAGCAGGCTTCACAGTTAAATGGGTTTCTGACATACTTCATATGGCATCACGGCCACCCAGCCAAACTTACTCCCACTGAAACACTAGTCCCCAAACTTACTCCCACTGAAACACTAGTCCCCAAACTTACTCCCACTGAAACACTAGTCCCCAAACTTACTCCCACTGAAACACTAGTCCCCAAACTTACTCCCACTGAAACACTAGTCCCCAAACTTACTTCCACTGAAACACTAGTCCCCAAACTTACTCCCACTGAAACACTAGTCCCCAAACTTACTCCCACTGAAACACTAGTCCCCAAACTTACTCCCACTGAAACACTAGTCCCCAAACTTACTCCCACTGAAACACTAGTCCCCAAACTTACTCCCACTGAAACACTAGTCCCCAAACTTACTCCCACTGAAACACTAGTCCCCAAACTTACTCCCACTGAAACACTAGTCCCCAAACTTACTCCCACTGAAACACTAGTCCCCAAACTTACTCCCACTGAAACACTAGTCCCCAAACTTACTCACACTGAACCACTAGTCCCCAAACTTACTCCCACTGAAACACAACACTAGTCCCCAAACTTACTCCCACTGAAACACAACACTAGTCCCCAAACTTCAGGTATTCATTCAGCTAACCTTTTGAGGAGATGATGTAATGTAACATTTACATGACTGACTCACAGCAGCAGCCACACAAACATTCTTGTGTAATAATTATCAGAAATAACACCGCCCCAATGGCAGTTTTGTTAAAACAGAACAATTGTCACTGTACACCAAATCAAACTGCACCTATACATTTCAATGTGGGTAACAAGACACCTACTTAGGCAGAATGGAAACACAGGGAATCAAGTAATGGATCACACAGCAACATGGGTAGCCAAGAAAGTAAACAGACATCATATGCAGCAAACAAGCCATAAAATTGTCCACGATGGGCCACCTTTTGAACTCTGGTCATGTGCTCAACAAAGAAAATGCATTTTGTGTGCTGTATTATACAAACAATGAACAAGCCCTTCAAGAAACAAATGAAGATCGTAAACTGATTAGAGACATTAGACGTAGACAGTCACAATTTTTTGGGCATGTTATGAGAAGAAATGATTTGGAGAACTTGGTGACAACTGGTAAGATCGAGAAGAGCAGACCAAGGGGAAGACCTAGAAGCAAGTACCTGGATGGCTTGGCCACGTAGCATGGTTGAGACAGAAACACAGAGCTGATCCACGACTCTGGTGATCGAGTGAGATGGCAGAACATGACCGCCCACACTTACCGACATGGCACATGATGGATGCATGGATTATATGAACAAATATGCTTAAGCTGTGGTCATACATTACAGAAAACCACCATAGTGAATCTATGACTACTTAGTAATACGAGCATGCACATTGGAGTAGTATCAGTGACAATGTGATACGTATTTCATCCTCCACCCCCAAAGATGAATGTATTCACTTATTATGGTTAATTCTGTAGTATGCACCTGTGAGATATAGCAAAATATCATAATATGGCAGGCAATAAACTGCAATCTGTTGCTTGTGACTTCTTTGTTCAAGTTTATAATGGGGAAAAGTTTTTCATAGTAACTGTCTTTTCAGTTGTTTATGATGGTCACCGCTATGTTTCATATAATATTGAGAAAGAAATGAATATCTTCATTTAAACTTAAAACTTACATCAGAAGTTGGTGGAATGCAGATTCAGATGCACTTTTTAAGATCTTTCAAAAATGCAGGTCTCATTTTTGCAAATGTTAAAATGAAGTCACAATGAATTAAGTGAATTTATTAAATTAATATTACTTTTAGTTTACTTTAATAAGACGCATAAAAGAAACCATACTGTGAGGGAAGCTGCCAATTGCATAGAGAGTTTAGAAATGAATATAGTGACATCTCTTTACCAAAGCTACTTAACCTCTGATCAGACTGCAGAGAGAAACATTTTTATTAGGGAAGTTTCAGGCTCTAGCCTAGAAACTAGTTCAAGAGATCTGTAGACGGAGGCTCCTGACAGATCACATATTTGTCGTGAACAGATCCTCCCCAGTCCTACTTAACACAAAGAGTGTGGTTAATACATACAAAAGGATACAGTTTAACGACGTCTGTGTCCATGCGACGTTTTCCAGGACTGGGAGATGACATGTTAGCTGTAGTTTTCCCTTGTTCTCCAACAAATAACAACCGTTATGGCGGCGGCGATCTTCTGCTGCCAAACGTCACGTGACCAACTTTAACTCCGCCCACCCATATTTTTTCTAACATTTCTATACCTGGTTATCACTGTCAAATACACAACTTTTCTCAATTTAATTATTTTATTTGACGATATTTAACTCAAATTCCATTTTCCACCAGAGAAAAAAGATAACGTAGTCTAATAAGAAAAAACAGGTCAGGGCTCATCGATTGATTGGCAGCACTTGGTCCTCAAGCATCAAGTCAGCTGTTGTGTGTAAACAAACCACCACTTTTTATATTGCGTTCTTTCTTAGCTGGTGTCCCTTTATTTTTAGTTATAGTCATCTTTTTAGGTTTGTTTATACTTTCTGTGTCACTCTTTTATATTTAATTATACTTCGCGGGTGTTACTTTATCTTTAGTTATAATAATCTGTCATCCGTTTATTTATGTTAAGCTGTCTGTTATCATCATCATGTGCCGTGCAGATAAATGATGGTCATTAGCGATCATTGCCATGTCTGCATCAGGTATGAATAAAATTAGTGGAACACTGCGATAAACTGTGGAAATGTAAACAATATAAAATAACACAAAGTAATGCAGTTTTACAGAACACAACGATGGACAGGCCGGGATTCTGAGATAAGCTCGTAGTACATTTTTTTTTTTTTTAAATTTTCTTTTCATTGATTTATTTGGTTGTTTCGGGATTTGTGATTTAAATATTGAGCACAAGCCACTACTGACTGGCAACGCTAATCGTATTCTGGTATGAACCTAAAGTCTATCCACGTCAATGTGGAATTTCTTTTCATTGTTCTATTTTATTTTTCGTCTTTAAATTCTTTTCATTCGATTATCATTAATCATCTCATCTCATCATGTTCCCCTTGTACCTTGCGGTGTCGAGGTGAAGTATAAACATCGTGAGAATGCCCCGTTATGGGCTTCCTGTATCGATATTCCCATGGACTCAGCTTTTCCCTCCGTCCAACGTTTACGTGGTCGGCCTCTTCCTCATCATTTTTTTCATTAATAGTATGCCTTAATGTAGTCATTGTAGAGTAGTATCTTTCCCTTGTTTATATGTTGTGTTGTGTGTATTTGTTTGCTGATGAAAGGTAGTCGCCACAACGTCCTATGTTTTCATTAATTGTGTTCTGTAAAGCCACATTATTATAATATTATATCAAGTATGAGTTCTTGTTCGATTATGGCATGTTGCCAAGCCACTTATGTATTCATCATCTGTTTGCCTTCCATTTGTTCTATCCCCATCACATTTGCTTGCTACCTGTCACTAAGTTTTCAAATTTATTTCTCCTTATAAGTTCCCCAAAAGTTGTGACGGTTTACTTCTAATCTCTCTAATTTAATAACGGCTTTTATTTGTTTGTTGTAGAACTGTCTCATTCGTGTTTCTGCTCGTCCATGGTATTCTTTACATTTTCCTCACAAGCCACATTTCTATCGCTATTAGATGTTTCTCATTGTGTCTTCTTATTATCCATGTTTTACGTGCATATAACTATATGGGCTATGTGTAACATTTCAACACTCTTTTTCTAACTGCAGTTAGCAGCTGTTTATTGATAAGTTTTCATACTTTCTGAAGGCTAACTTTACCCTAGCAATTCTTGTTCTAATTTTTGCAAGGTACCTTTCATCAAATGTTACATCTGTTCCGAGATAACTGTACCGTGTTACCTGTTTAAGCATGTTGCCATTCACTTGGATGTTACATGTGGTATTTCTTCCTTCTTGGAGACGACCATAATCTCAGTTTCTTACAATTTAATTCTAACTCTAGTAGTTGTTACTCATTTAGTGCAATGAATAACCACCCTTTCTAAATGCTGCAAATCGTGTTTATTATCCGCAGTCAATACTGTGTCATATGTATATCTTATATTATTCGTGCTATTTGCTCCTTTGGCGATTCCTCTCATATCCTTAAATTTCTCTAAATATGTGTCACTTTAAGGGAAACAGGTCTAGAGATATAGATATTATACATTTCTCTCTTGATAGGTTGGTATTGTCCTAATTTATTATACATTTTTACGACAGCTAGCTTGTTGTTTCTACTATTTGTTTTGCTAAGTTCTTTCCCATCAATTTGTAAACCAGTTTGCATCTTTATCATGTCGACATGTCTTACACCATCGAAAGCCTATGTGTAGTTTAAAAAAGGCGATGTAGGTCTTTGTTTACTTATATCGAACGCAGATGCACAGCATTTGGTATGATGTGACTCATTATGCTAATTGTTCTGTGTTGATCACATTCCAATGCTCTCGATCTGGGTAAAGCTGGGGCGACCATCCCCAACCCAGCGCGTCCACAGGAGGCGGATCGTGGAACGGCCTCTAGATATGGAGGTTAGCTGCGAATACCCAATAAGCAGTCGCGGACCAACTGGCGGTGGGCACAGAGGGCGAGGCGGGATCTCAGGGTGGGATCTGATTTCCTTAGAAAATACCTCATATGCTCGGAGACGTGCCTGCCAAGCGAGTCAGGGGCGCTTTAACCCCTCCCCGGGTAGGTGGAACCCGTTAGCTTTGAACAGCAGTCCATCTAGGAGACGGAAAACTCCAAATATAAACCCCCAAGTTCAAGGTGGACCAGCGTGCTGAGGAACTGGATGGCCACGGGTAAGCTGGTCGTGAACGTTGGACGTCTGGCAGGCGTGCGGGGCTGGCACCAGGCGTATGGACTCCTGCGGGACATCCCTTGCCTCTTCCCTAGCAAGCAGGCAATACTAGGGTGACCGGTTATTTCCTGCAATATCCAAACTTTGCTTATGGAATTAATTAAACACGGGAATCGTCGCCGGAGCTACGGAGCACGTGCTCTGCGCTTGACACATCTTTCAGAGGTTAGCGAAGAGAGATTGAGGATGAGAAGACGAGGAAATGGTATAAGAAGAAGGCATAGAAATAGGAGGGCTGGCGCCAGGAGAACAAGACGTAAAGTGGAGAGACTAGGTTTCAACCATGTAAGAGTGGGATACTGGAAATGTCGTAGTGCCAGGCAGAGAGGTCCTGTAATGGAGAGGCTAATATATGATTTTGATATCCTCATGTTCCAGGAGCTAAATACAGACAAATATCATTGACCTGGGTACGCCAGTTATATAAACCCTACTGGGCAGAAGAGACATGGGCAAGGTCTGCTGGTGAAGGAAGGAGTGTAGCATGTGGTACTTGACTTGAGCCAGTGGAATCACAGTGCAAGAGAGGCCCAGGGTATATAAATGGAGATTGGTGGCTTAAGATGGAACATCATAAACGTATATGCCACAGTGGACTGTTTTGTCAGAAAGGAACACTGAGACTGGCTTAAGGAATTGGAGGAATTACCAGGTGATAGGCTACTCAGTACAGTAAATGCTGTGTATATGCTGCGAACAGTTATTGAACGTGCTATAGAAGTAAACAAGGATATACATCTTTGCTTTATTGACTATACAAAGGCTTTTGATAGCGTTAGACATGTCAGCATGGTGGATATGCTTGCAGATCTACAAATTGATGGGAAAGACATTAGACTTATAAAAAACATATATTGGAAACAACAAGCTGCAATAAGGATTGATAATGAAGTGGGACAGTATCAGCCAATTAAGAAAGGTGTTAGGCAGGGATGTGTGATGTCTCCAGATCTTTTTTCCCTGTACAGTGAAAATATTTTCAGAAATGTAGAGGATATAAATGGAATCAGCATTGGAGGACGAAACATCAATAACATTAGATATGCAGATGATACAGTATTAATTGCAGACAATGCGCAGGACCTGCAACAATTAGTAGATACGGTTGTTGTACACAGTGAGCAACTGGGGTTAGAATTAAATTGTAAAAAGACTCAGGTTATGGTCGTCAGTAGGAAGGAAGAAGTGCCACAATGTAATATACAAGTAAATGGAAATATTCTTCAACAAGTGAATCGGTACAATTATCTTGGAACAGTTATAACATCTGATGGGAGATGCCTTGAAGAGATTAGAACAAGAATCGCCATGGCGAAAGTAGCCTTTAGCAAGATGAAAAACATTCTGACCAATAAAAAGATGTCAATTGAAACGAGAAAAAGAGTGTTGAGGGGATACATAGAGCCTGTTCTTTTGTATGGATGTGAAACTTGGACAATGAGCAGTCAAGCTGAAAAGCATCTGATGGCTGCAGAAATGTGGTTTCTGAGGAAAATGCAAAGAATACCATGGACAGACAGAAAAACCAATGACCAAGTACTACAGGAGACAAATGAACATCGTAGACTGATTAGAGAAATTAGACGTAGACAGTCAAAATTTTTTGGACATGTTATGAGAAGAAATGGGTTGGAGAACTTAGTGACAACTGGCAAGATTGAGGGGAACAGACCAAGAGGAAGACCGAGAGGAAAATACCTGGATGGCTTGGCCACATGGCATGGACGAGACAGGAACACTGAGCTGATCCACGACACTGGTGATCGAGTGAAATGGCGAGTCATGACCGCCCACGCTTTCCGGCATGGCACATGATTGATTGATTGAGGCTACTCATATGTGGAGACTTCAATGCGAGGAACAGAAAATGGGATAGTAGTGGAGAAAACCGACAGGGAATTGCCCTTGCGGATGCCATGGTGGACTCCGATGTGGTCTGCATAAATGATGGGAGGCCGACTAGAATGACAATTGGGCTTGGCGATGCAGACATAGCTATTGACTTGGCACTTGTCTCCCAGTCATCAGTCCTTGATGTAAAGTGGACTGTTTTGAATGACCATGGGGGTGATCACATGCCGTGTCCAGTCCTGTTCTCTAAATCCAGTACTGTTAGGGCTGAGAGAGAGCGCAAGACCTTCCGGTATGAATAGGCCGGCAGCCTTCTTGGACGCCTCAAACAGGAGGCATGCAACAGGACTGTTAAAACTCCTTTTTTGCAGCCTCCATGGTGGACTCCAGAAGAAGACCATGCCTGGAAAGCAAAGAGAGCTGCAGTGAAGCCAGGGGCGTCACTAGGGGGGTGCGGGGGGTACGGGCCGCACCGGGTGACACCATCAAGGGGGTGACACCAAAATAAAAAAAATTGCAAATTTGACAAAGCAGACATAGCTCTGTCTATTCGGGTTTCATAACCGTTCATTGTTAAATATATGAGCAGGCACAGGGTGCCACCATGCAGAGCGTCTGGTGCTTAAATGAATAAGACTCAGAGCTCAGAGCTGCTCGGAGCCTCGGAGTCGGAGTAGAATCGTGGGTCATTTGCAAACGCGCCAATTAATGACGTGTGGAGTCACGTGGTTGCAGAAAATGACAGACGTTGTTTACAGGTTCGTGTAAATAATTATTTTTTCGAAATTTTATAATTTTATCAATATCACTAAAATATAAATATTTTAAAGTAAATTAATTAGGACAGGGCATACATTTTAAAGGAGAAAAACAGCGGCAGGCTTCCACTTAAAAAAGTTAGTATTACTATACTATAGTATACTAGTAGTTTACTACTACAATAAATTAATAATTACGGCATACACACGTTTTTCTATCTGTCTGAAAAATATATATTAAAATTTTTTAATTTAATTTTTTAATTAAAAAGATGGAAATAGAAAAATAAATAACGGTTGTGTAATTTTTCGAACCAACGAGTCACTGTTGAGACTGCCACACGCAGATCCCCCCAATAATTGATGCGGTTACTGACATTCGCCAGCAATTCGCAATATAAAATAATAAAATATATGTCATGAAATGACAGTCGTGCATTAGTGACAAAACTTCCTGATAAAAGTTAAGAAGAAGTGTTGCAACGAATATTGTTGACCACCGGTTACATTTGTATATGAATCCATTAATTGTGCCTTGCAGCATTTGCCATCCGCATCGTATGCAGGTTGGTATGTTCAATACTCCATTAGCCAGTAAAAAAAGTTACAATCCACTCAAACTTGTTACAATGAAATAAAAAAGTTGTAACTTCCATGGACAATATTTTTAAAAAAATTAATATTTTGTATGACAAGTTTTCTTTTTTAGACGGTTCTTTTTAGTGTACATAATCATTTTTTAATTACATTTTAATTCTACGGTAAACAACGCAATTTAACCTAAATAACTATATTTATTAAATCATGAATAAATCATAAATGTTTGGATTATAATTATTTATACAGATTTTATATATTTATATTATATCTTTTTGTTTAGTTGTATATTTTTAAGTCCCTAATTTATTATAGATTTATTATTTTAGAATATTCCATCATGCCACATGGAGTGCACACATCAAAGAGGCCTAGTGGATGCGAGCAGCGAAAAGCAAAGAAGAAAAGATGTGAATCACTAAAATCACTACCTGGATTCATGCTTCAATATGTCAAGAGACCAAGTGATGGACAAGGTTCATCAAAAGACGTTCTTCCTCAATCTACAATTGATAAGGATTCCTCCCATGCTGACAGCATGCATTCTTCAAAAGAGCAACTAGAGCCAGAAATGGAAGAGAATCACGAGATTGATGCAGAAATACATAATGAAATAGCAGTGGATGAAGTTGAAACAGAAATGCATGCTGAAAATGATTCTCGTCATGATACTGTAAATGTGATGAGTCAAGTGGATGAGAAAAATTGGAATATTTTATCTGATGCTTCTTTCTGGAATGCACCAGTTCCAGATCATTTTCGAGTTGAAATTATCAAAAGAGGAAGTTGTTCTTTTCAGAACAAGGATGGGCCTTTCAGTACTGTGACAAGGCAAGATGCAAAGACTAAAGGAGATGTGCGCCAGCTGTCAAAAGAATGGTTCTACAAGACGATGCCAAATGGTGAGAAAATACTGCGATCATGGATGGTTTACTCTCTCGTCAGTGAGAAATTATACTGCTTTTGCTGCAGACTCTTTGCTGTTAATGTAACAGAACAAACATCAAAATTTGTCACTGGGTTTCAGCAGTGGTGGAAGCTGAGCCCAAAATTACACAATCATGAGATATCGGATGACCATCTAGGTTGCCTTGAAAAATGGAAAACATTGGCAGCAGGCCTTAAGCTGCACAAAGCAATTGATGCCGACAGTGTTGCTGTAATGGATAGGGATAAAAAAAATGGAGGGATATCTTGCACAGGTTGCTTGATATCACATTGTTTCTTGCTAAGCAAGAAGCCCATAACCGGGCACTCTCACGAAGTTTATACTTCACCTCGACACCGCAAGGTACAAGAGGAACATGATGAGATGAGATGAGATGAGAAGGAAGATGCAACTTCGTTGAATAAAGGAAACTATTTTGAGATGGTTGAGATGCTTTCTAAATATGACGCTGTGTTGAAAGAGCACCTAATGAGATTAAAGCGAACTACATCTGTAACAGTAAAAGCATCCGTATCTTATCTTTCACCAGAAACTCAGAATGAATTTATAACTGTTCTGGCAAATCATGTGAAGGAAATTCTTGTAAATGATATAAAGGCTGCAAGGTATTTTGGAATTATGTTCGACAGCACACCTGACATATCACACACTGACCAGATGTCTGAGGTGATCAGATATGTGAAAATCCACAATGGGGAAGTTGAAGTGAGAGAAGTGTTTCTATGATTTTTCCCTTTAAAGGGGAAAAAAGCTGATGACCTCAGTTAAAAAATCTAGAAAGTGATGGACTTGACATAATGATGTGCAGAGCTCAAGGTTATGATAATGCTGCCACAATGTCTGGAATTCATGGAGGTGTTCAAGCCATTCTGAAAAGAAAGAATAAGAAAGCTATTTTTAACGGATGCGTAGACCATTCGCTTCACTTGTGTGGTCAACACTCTTTTACTGAAAATGCTTTATGTGTAACATTTTTTGGAACTCTTGAGAGAATGTATTCCTTCTTTGCTGCTTCCACCCATAGATGGGATGTTTTAATTGAACACACTGCAATGACGATGAAAAGGCTATCAACAACACGCTGGAGTGCACATCATGCTGCTGTTAAACCGGTGAAAGATAAGTTTGATGAATGTGTGGCGGCGATTGAAGCTCTATGTGATCCTCGTGAAAATGTGGAAACAAGAGGTGCAGCACAAGGTCTTTTACCTGCTGTCTGTGATTTCACGTTTCTGTGCTACCTTTACTTTTGGGCTGCTGTACTTGAGGAAGTTAATTTGACACAGCAGTATCTGCAGACTTAAGGCTTAACTCTTGACAAAGTAGTGACCAAGTTAGAGGCATTAAGACTTTTTCTGCAGGAGAAGCGCAGTCACTTAGTGGAGCATGCAATTGAACAGGCACTTTTAAAAGCAGACCAATTTGGAATAACAGTAGAGAGAAGATTAAGGTTCAAGAAGAGAATGGCAGGGGAACAACTCAGAGATGCTGGACTCACTATGCAAGAAGAAAACAATAGAGAGATGCTGGAGTGTATTGATCGTTTTCATTCTGAACTCCAGACCAGATTAACAGCGATCAAGGAAATAGCAAATATGTTTGAGGCTGTTCAAGCCAAGAGTCTTCTATCAGCAACTGAAGAAGAGTTGCTGGTGTCAGTTCCAAAATTGACCACTTTCTATGATGAGCTATCCGAAGTAGAGCTTTTAAAAGAAATACCAAGGCTGAGAAGACACCTGAAGGCAGCAGATATTGATATCCACAAAGCCAAAGACTGGTCAATATTTGATATTTTAAAATTCATAGTTGACTGGGATTTCCTTGAATCTCTCCCAATACTCTCACTAAGCCTACAACTATTTCTTACGATCTGTGTGTCTGTGGCTTCATGTGAGAGGAGCTTTTCAAAACTGAAACTCATAAAGAACTATTTGCGATCAACCATGGGACAGTCAAGACTTTCTGATCTGGCTATATTATCAATTGAAAGTGATATGGTGAAAGATATTGATTTTGATGATGTGATTGACAGGTTTGCAGCTTTGAAGACCAGGATGGGAAACTTTTAATTTTAAATAACAGAAATTTAATGTTAAATAACAAAAATTTAACTTTGTCCGAGTTTGTCGAAGTTCTTTATTTATGTTTTACCTGAAGTATTGAAGTTATATTGTTAAATTTGTTTTCTTTCTTATGTCCTTATTAACTTGTTGACTTATTTTACAAACATTACTATATGCGATTATATGGTACAGGGACACTCGGAAGAAGACCATGGTGAAAGTCTAGAGGGGTGACACCAAGAGTTTACCGCACAGGGTGACACCAACCCCAGTGACGCCACTGAGTGAAGCAGCTAAGGAAAGTGCGACATAAACCCCGAAGCTCAAGAGAGTAAGTGGATACAGCGGAAAATGTCAAGAAAGACAAGGTGGAGGTTTTCAAGCGCTGTGCTGCAGAAGCCCAAAACGCAAAATAGGAATGCTTCATGAAGGAGATTGGAGCTGATAAAACACTGTGAAAATTCTGGAAGCTGCACAGACAAATACAAAGAAATGGGACAGTGGGAACAATTTCTAGAGATGATGGTGTGCGCGTGACAACAGACAAAGAGAAAGGGGAGGAGTTTCTCCAGAGATTTTTACAGCAGACCAATCATAATGAAGCAGTTAGAGAGGCGTAAACTGGCACCATGAAGAATATGCATTATGAAGACATCATACGGGTTGAAGATGTTAAACATATTTTGAAAAAGGCAAAAAACACGGCACCAGGGCCTGATGGGGTTAAGTATGGCCACATGAAGGCTTTGAGCGATGCAGACCTGAAGGAGATGACCGACTGCTTTAACCAGAGCATTAGGACAGCATCAGTACAGCAGGACTGGGTGCACAACTATCTCAGCCCTCTCCCAAAATCATTCAAGGACCAGTCAAAGCTTAGCGGCTTTAGGATCATCACCCTTCAAAATACATTTGGGAAGGTTTTAGATAAGATAGTCGCTGTCAAACTGCAAGAGTTTTTGGAAAAGGGGAAGCTTCTTCCAAGAGACCTGGGGAGCTACAGGCCAGAAAAGGATACCCGGTCAAATGCAGCCACTTTTGCCTTTAACGTTTATGAGGGGTTCCAGAGTAGATAGGAAACGATGGCGGCAGCGCTTGATCTCGAGGATGCATACAATAGAGTTAGATATGATATTTTGATGACCGCACTGATGGAGAAGGGGGTCAATCCCTGGTTGGTGAACTGGATAGCAGCCGTCCTGTATTCTCGTCGGGTTGCTCTCAGTCTGGGTGCATGGACCTCAGAGCCACATATTTTAACCCCGGGACTGCCACAGGAATCTGCAATCTCACCGGTGCTCTTTAACGTGTATACGAGCAAGATTGCAAATCTAGAAGCACCAGGGGTTGGAAGGATACTAACATTTGCAGATGATATTCTTGCATATAGGGAGAGGAGAGATAGGGTATAAACAGCCCAGGAGTTACAGGCGACAGTAGACAAAGTGATTGACTGTGCATAGAAATGAATGCTGTCATCCACCCGGAAAAGGCGGCTGTTTTGTGGTGCTCTCTGGACAACAGGATTGTGGGAGCTGATGTCCCAAACCTCGCGGTAGATGGTAGAAGCGTCAACAGAGAGAACAAACTGAAGTATCTGAGAATCACATTTGACAAGAGCTTGTCCTTCCAGGACCATGTGGAGATGGTTGTGACAAGATCTCAAAAGGGACTCAATGCACTTAAAACTATGGCTGCAATGGACACAGAGCAGAGAATGCTTTTCACACTATACCAGCACTTGATCCTCTCAGTGATTGATTATGGACTAGGACTGCTCACTGTCTCAAAGAGTCAGCTGGTGAAGTTAGAGCGCATACAGAACGAAGCTATGCGGGTCATTCTGGGATGCACCAGAGACACCCCAGTAGTGTGTATGCGTTACATCCTTGGTTTGCCGACTGTTGCAGGTAGGCTCAAGGTGATGCAGGCGAAGGCATACCTCAGAGTAGCTGCAGACACAGATCACCCTTTGCATGAGGCGCTGGATGCAGTTAAGGGTCAGCGACTGATAAGAGGGAAATCATGGATGGCTCAGGCGGAGGATACGATCAGACAGGTGTGCATCTTGGAGAACATTAGGCGAGGAGAGGAGTGGGTCAGAGTGCCAGCGGAGCAGTCAGACTTGTGCAGAGTTATAATCACATTGAGCCGGGAGTGCAGGGAGTGGCCAGCAGGGGCCACGGAAGTGGAAATCCAGCAACTAATTCAGGATAATGCTCGCTCGGGTGATGTGATTATCTACACAGATGGTTCGGTGTTGAGAGGTAGGAGAAGTGCCTGGGGGTTCATAGCAAAAGCTAATGGCTGACGTTTGGTGCAGGAGAGCCTGGCATATGATACCACAACATCTAGCTTAAGAATGGAGGTGGAGGCGGTCACTGCAGCTTTCCGCTGGATCGAGAATACGATACACACACACATCGTGATTGTAACTGACTCAGAAAGCATGCTGAGGAAGGTGAGGACAGGCATGCTTCGTGCAGAGTGGCTTGCTTCGCTTCGGAGGTCACGGGTGGCAAGCATCGCCTGGATCTTTTCTCCGGGACATGCCGGTGTGCTGGGGAATGAACAGGCGGACAGATTGGCTGGCTCTGCAAAACTTGGTGGAGTATTGATGCATGACAAGGCAGACGTGGTTGCGGCCTTGTGGGAGCACGTGTACACCTCGGAGGAGCAAATGGATCATCATGGTCTGGCAAGAATGAGGCAGCGAGGAGTGACGAGGGGATTTGGCCAACGCTCGACGCTCAGAGGAAAGGCGAGACGGACACATAATCAGATTGCTACTGGTACTATTGGTGTTGGAACTCTTCGCTGGCTGCTGATGATGGGGACGGAGCGCCTATGGGAATGCCCCGAATGCTGTGATGTCGGTTCCTAGATCAATCAATCAATCAATCAAGGCTCTCGATTTCTTCGAGATTGTAATAAATATGGATTTACATAAGACGGGAGGTATATCTCCAGTACCATGTATTGTGTTCAGCAGTCTGGTGACCTGGTCTGTTGCATATTCCTCCAAAGAATTGATTATTTCTGTTCTGATGTCTGGACCCGTTGTCTTTTACGGTTTTAACATGGTTAAGACTAACAGCATTCTGAATTTCCATCATCAAAATTGATGGTCGTTCATTATTATATTCAGTAACATACTATTATCTTTCTCCGTAATCCCGTATACTCTTGTGAGTAACGTGACGCGCGCGAGAACCGGTAGCGGTTCTCTCCGCGTCGGTAACTTGTGGGGAATGTGAGCCGGTCGTTCAGAAAACAATGGCAAACTACTGAGCGTAATCTTGCCAAAAAATCTGCAGTCAGCTGAAAGATGCTGATGTTGACAGTGATGTCCTGTAAAGGATATGCGAACAACAACAACAACAACAACAACAACAACAACAAAATACAATTCCTGACGTAAATCGTTACACCGGAAGTGCACGAGCGAAAGCCTTGGTTAATACAGTTGATGTCGCTTATTTGCTGCGCATTTCCACATCCATTTTTCACTATACCCCATCCGCGGCCACACTTCTAACCCTAACCCTAGTATTTTACCATAATCATACTTACGGTCCATTGAAGAACGTTGCTGTTATCACGACAAACCTCAAGGATTCGCAATTCTCATATCTCAGGTATTTTAATTTTCAAGGTTTCTTCAGACTTCTGTCTATCTCTATGTTGATCGACCCCTGCCTCTTCTTGCTTCTCCTCGATTTACATCAGTGAAGTGTGTGTGGGCTGTTGGGAAAGGGGGGGGGGGGGGTGGTGGCGAAGATGTACCGATGTTTTATGCAGTCTTTCTAATGCTCTTTGTAAGTTGGTATTCATTTCTCTAAAGTTGTTTTTGATACCATTACTCCGTCTTGTACGGGGTCTTCTCCTTGCTCTGTATCCATAATAAATTTTCTTCAGGGTGGCCTTTTGTAGAAGCTGGTTCCAGGGCTCCCTTATTCTATGTATGTTATACATAAATTTGATGTGTATTGTCTTCTTGGTTTTTATTAGTGATCTGGTATTACCTGCATATGTCAATACTTCGTTTATTTATCGGTGCACACGTGGGAATATATCGGCCCCAAACATGAGCACAAATACTTTGGATCGTGGAGGTGGGATGGGGGGTTGAATATGCATTGGAATGCTCAATGTGTGGCGATGCCCTATCATAACTGTCAACTGTCACTGTCATTACTGCCTATCGTACCTTCCGATGTAGGACTGGGGGTGGGGTGGAAGTCTTGAGCCTGGGGAGTTAAGGCCGCCTTGCTAGTTCCAGCCGGATCTGTGGCGATGGGGTTACGAATTCAATTCGTAATCCTGCATACCGCGTTTGAACACATGTGTGGGAGATTTGGAAGCAGACCGCCTTGGATTGGTTCCCATGCAAAGGTATGAGTGCTGGTCGTTCAGAAAGCAATGGCAAACTACTGAATATAACCTTGCCAAGAAATCACAAACAGCCACAGACACAAAACTCTTGGTTTGATTGCTGCGTCCTGTAAAGAATACGAAACTATCTAATTTGCTAGTGCAGTCGCCTCGAACTGTGCGGGTTAGGATTTTCCTTTTGTCCGACATAACATAACATAACATAACATAACATAACATAACATAACATAACATAACGTAACATAACATAATATCGGCACCAAACATGTGAACTTTTAAACAATTTGATTTGGATCGCTGAAGTCGCAAGTCCAGGTCAGACCCCCACACTAGGAAAGACCTTGCAGAATCTCGTCTTGATTTGGACTGTCATAAGACTGGTTCATCACTCTGGTTAACTTTCCACGGATCACTATGCTTCCCTGTGGATGTGGAGCTAAAGTGGAAGGAGAGCATTGCAAAACAGTTTCCATGGAGATGATGCAGCGATATCGGGTCAGGAGGAAAGTCTTAATACGATGCTCATACTAAGAGATGCAAGATGTGTTCAAGGCTCAGACCACCCGATCGTTAGGGTTGAAGTGCAGTCACACAGTCCATTTTCAACCACCGACCAGTCAGAAAACCAACCATCCAGTCAGCCAAACAATCAACCAACCAGTCAGCCAACTAACCATCCAGCCAGCCAACCAAACAACCAGTCAGCAAACCAAACAATCAACCAACCGGTCAGCCAGCCAACCAACCAACCAGTCACCCAACCAACCAACCAGTAGGCCAACCAACCAGTCAGCCAACCACTCAAACAACCAACCAACCAGCCAGCCAAACAACCAACCAGTCAGCCAGCCAACCAACCATCCAGTCAGCCAACCAAACAACCAACCAACCGGTCAGCCAGCCAGCCAACCAACCAGTCACCCAACCAACCAACCAGTAGGCCAACCAACCAGTCAGCCAACCACTCAAACAACCAACCAACCAGCCAGCCAAACAACCAACCAGTCAGCCAGCCAACTAACCATCCAGCCAGCCAACCAAACAATCAACCAACCGGTCAGCCAGCCAGCCAACTAACCAGTCACCCAACCAACCAACCAGTAGGCCAACCAACCAGTCAGCCAACCACTCAAACAACCAACCAGCCAGCCAAACAACCAACCAGTCAGCCAACCAACTAACCATCCAGCCAGCCAACCAAACAACCAACCAACCGGTCAGCCAGCCAGCCAAACAACAACCAACCAGTCAACCAGCCAACCAACCAGTCAGCCAGCCAACCAATTAACCAGTAAGTCATCAAACCATCCAGTCGTCAGCCAAACAACCAACCAGTTAGCCAGCCAGCCAGCGAAATAACCATCCAGTCAGTCAACCAGCCAAACAACCAACCAGTCAGCTAGCCAACCAACCATCCAGTCATCCAGCCAGCCAAACATCCACCCAGTCAGCCAGTCGGCCAAACAATCAGCCAACCAGTCAGTCAGCCAACCAGTCAGTCAGCCAACCAGTCAGCCAGCCAACCAACCAGTCAGCCAACAAACCATCCAGTCAGTCAGCCAGCCAACCAGCTAGCCAATCAGCCAGCCAACCAACCAGTCAGCCAGCCAACCAACCAGTCAGTCAGCCAGCCAATCAGTCAGCCAGCCAACCAGTCAGCCAACAAACCACCCAGTCAGTCAGCCAGCCAACCAGCTAGCCAATCAGCCAGCCAACCAACCAGTCAGCCAGCCAACCAACCAGTCAGCCAGCCAACCAACCAGTCAGCCATCCAACCAACCAGTCAGCCAGCCAACAGACCATTCAGTCAGTCAGCCAGCCAACCAACTAACCAATCAGCCAGCCAACAAACAAGACAGCCAGCCAACCAACCAAACAGCAAACCAGCCAGCCAACAAGCCAACGAACCAGCCAACGAACCAACCAACCAGCTAACCAAACAACCAACCAACCAACCAACAAGCCAACCAACCAACCAACCAACAGTTTGGTGTGTAATATATGCATAGTGCTGCTGCTTTGTACTTTGATAAATTACTCATGAGCACGAGCTATGATTTCAAGAATCAACGCCGAATCAACACGTTTGTCCATGGGACATTCCCACACTTGCTTTGTCCCTTTCTTCAGTAGCCAACGAAGAGTTCCCATGCTGATGATACCAATGGCTTCCACTAAAAGTCAACCTGTGAGACGTCGTATTGTACGTGATGGTGGAAATGACCATATGTTCACATGCATCCATTGTGGACGAACATTTACTGCGTGAAATTGGTCTGACAAGTTGATTCACTACCGCCATGGGTTGTAGTTATTATGCCATTTTTGAAGCACAAAATAACTAACTATCTTCTGTCAAGACGGCAAGGTGCCGGGACAATACAATGTGTTCCCGTGTGGCTAAAATATTTATTGTCTCTTTCTGGTGTGTTTGATAAATTTTCTCTGTATCTAAAATAACAGTTACAAAGTGTTTTAAAATAATTGAGAAGCATAAGATAATGTTTTGGCATACTTTAATGTGGCAAATTATCAAAATTGCGCAGTCAAATGACAATTCTACAAATCATAATAACACAAACAGATTCAAAAGGTCAATCAATTCTTAGTATACCACATAAAATATAGATCATTCCTAGAGGTACGATTTGTGCTTAGAATGGAAAGACTAAGATGGGATGCCAGAATTAAAATGTTAAGCTTATGGAAAGAACTAAACAAATACCAGATTACCAGTGAATCAAGAGGTGACGAAAAGACCCTGGCTCTGGATAATTCACATTTAGTGAACCTGATACTATAGGGTGTATGTTTAATGACTGTGCAGTGTTTGAAACTATTGCCGGTCCGATTTTTGTATTCATCCTCTGCAAAGTTCATTGCAAAATAATAGGTGAATACAAAACTTGCCCCAGCAATATTTTCAAACACTGCACAGTCATTAAAAATACCCTTTGTCGCATAACTTGAAAATCCGTTGTCTATAACGTCAGAATTTGTTGAAGATGAGGACGGAGAACTTATGCGAATGTCGTGAGTGCTGTGATAGTAATTTTTAACCCATTTTAACTCATCTCTGTCTATAATTTACAGAGCCAACGAAGTAGAGGGGAAACTTTAAAAAAAAAAACGGAGAAGAGATTTAGAGAAATAAATAAATAAAATGGTGAGGAGATAGATGGATTACAGGATGTAACAACAGAGGGAATGCCTTGGCATGAGTTGGTTGAAGACTATGCAATGGATTATACATTTCAAAAGCAGGAGAAGAGGCATTTGATTTCTTTTAATTCCAGCCTGAAATGATTAAGTACATTTACACACCTTTATGCGCATTGGGCATATGTTTTCCGATTCCGATTGTAGTAAAAAAAAAAAACTTTCCACCACATTCAACCAGCCTCTGTGGCGTTGGTTATAGATGTGGTGATTCATGGTGCAAGTTTGCCTCGTTTTCTGCGCCAGTGTTAGCTGGCTTTTCAATTATGAAGCGTTTATGCCTGTGACGTCAGCTGGGGGATTGGCCGGCGGGTTCTCCTTTGTGTTCGTCTCCTCGTGCAGTTCCTTTCGTCAGTGTTCGCTCCAGGCTCGTAGTCCTAATAATGACTCTAGCTTTGGTTTTTTTGGGCTATACTTCTTAGTCTTATCAACTCCGCAGCGTAACTCTTGTCCATTGCTTCCATCTTCTCTCTGAGTTTCTTGTAGGTTTGTTCTTCATCTTCTGAGCTCCAGTTAAATTCAGATATGTCGGATTCCCCTTCGAGGCTTTCTTCGGATGACTGGTAGTCAATTGATTTATTCTTGTATATCTTGAATCTAGTGTGTGGGCTGCTTGGCTTTGGCCTGAGGTTTCTCATTGGTTTTTGGTTTGACTCCAGCTTACGGCTCCTCTGTGGTCTTTCGCGTGGCTTCTGCTGGTTTGTTCTGGGTTAGTTCCCTTTCGGTTTTTAGCAGTTCTCTTTTTGTCTTGATTGCTTGTAGGATTTCTTCATTTTCCGTTTTCATCTGTGCCATGCGTTCCACCTCTTGCTGGGTAGTGCGTTGGATTTCCATCACGTCAGCCAATAGTTTATCGTTGCCGCTGGTTGATGTCGGTGTCAGGAGTGCCTTGGCTTGTTTCTTCAGTTCGTCAATCTGCCATTGGAGCTGGGATTTTTTCATTTGTGAGATGCCCGTGGCTGTCTCGCATCTCCGCAGCGCTTCATTGAATGGAGTGTTGTGATTATGGTGGTCTTTAGGGCGCCCCTGAGTCTTTGGAGATACGGACAGCCCAAGTATCTTGCTCCATGCTTGCCAAGGCAGTTGGCACACTTTCTGTTGTCGTTGGGCTTTTGGAAGTCTTTGTCCTGTCTGGCCAGCGGAAGTTCCTAGAAGGCATGGTGTTCGGCGCAGTATCGGCAGACCTCTGCCTTGCTGTGGAACGTTGTTCTGCTGTGAACGGCCTTCTGGCACCTTGAGTATTGTGTGATTCTCGGGATGAATCGTTCTGGTTGTTGAGCTTTCTTGTTCATCGACACTTGGATTGGCATCTCGCTGCCCTCTGTTGTCACCACCGCTAAAGTTATAGGAATCTTTGAGTAAGCCAGGAGCCGCCCGGCCTTCAAGATTCGGATATGAAGATTTTCCTGTTGTAGCTGTTTCAGTATCTGGTCATCTGTAAGCTCCACTTGGATACGCTTAATAACCCATCTGATAGTCTGTAAGTCGGTGTTTCCGACTCTGGCGTTTCTCCTCACTCTGCTTCTCAATAGTCTTGTTTCTTGTCTGTGGTGGGTTGTCATCGCCCTTCCTCGTGGTAGCTTCATTTGAGGTTACTTATGTTCTGGTGCTTTGCTGCAGCTCTCAGACAGGTTCTCTCCTCTCGTCTTCTTGACGGTCCTGGCGGCTTCTACGCTGCTCATCTTGAACATTGGGTGTCTTCTGGTTTTAGGCTTGGAAAGAGCCATTATCTTCGCCCTCGTATCAGGTTTATTGAACAGTTTAGGTGACTTGTTCTCGATAACGCTCTGCAGTTACCAATGTTGGCATATGTTGGTAGATCTCTATTTTATAGACCAATCAGCACTCGCAGGGACGTTATGCACATCCCGCCAACCACGCCCCCTTTTTCCAAGAAGTCTCAAGAATGCAGCAGACGTAACGGCCGTTAGCGAAGTTGATAGGTGACTAATAATGTCATGAGCAAGGTCGGACACGGGTTGAACACCTGGGCTCGTCACTGCTAAAGTGAGGGAAAGATTTGTTACCTTGACCTTTTTTCTCTCCTACAAAATGTGATGGGCCTATGACATCACAGACTCAGAGCAGAAAACTGCCTCGAGGCAAATTAATTATTGATTACAGAAGACGTAAATTAATTAAACTAAACCCACCACTTGCTAGTAAATAAATTACCAGGAAAATACAGATTTAAAAATCATTATATTAAACATTTTATATATAAAAATCATCTCGCTATATGTTATATTCTATAAAAAATGCGAGCTTTTTTTAAAGTGCTAAAAACGGGTTTAAAGGCAAGAGGGTTGACTTCATTGCACCGGGTTTTACCTATATGGCTTGGCCTCTTTCTACAGGGCAACCTGCCGAAAGCGTCGCACAGAGCACGAACTCCATAGCTCCAGCGACGACCTCCAGGAATTGCACTCGTGAACCGAATTATATAGTCCGGAATCGAACCCACAACCTTCACAACGTGAGGTAACGACTTCGCCACGGTGACTCCCAGTATGCTAAGAGCTAATCAGCGACCCAAATAACAAGAATACAATTATACCATATTAACTACATCTACACTATTAATATCAATAGCAGGTACATGTTCAGCCTTCAAGACACTGACAACATTTGGGATAAATTCCACACACATTGAGATACCTAGTCTACTTAGATGAAAACATGGAGTCGACACTTGCGCCATTATAAGGCTAGGAGAAGTATTAAATGTTTTGCTATCTACCACGTACATTAATATGTACATACATCACCTAGCATTCCCAGCGACGATGTGAGAGAATCATCACCCACTTTTTGACTCGCCGTTTCGAGAGTTCACTAGCTTGCCTATTCTCTTAATTCTCTTCCTCCTCCCCCTTCTTCATCTTCTTCTTCTTAGATCTTATACATATCTTTTCAATCTTATAACTCAAGCCTTTCTGTTCATTCTTCAAGCTCATACATATCTAGTCAGTCTTAGACTTCAAACATATATATTCTATTGCATGCTTCATATATATCTATTCAATTGTATACCTCATACACATCTATTCAGTGGTATATGTCATACACATCTATTCAATCTTAGATATTCAATTGTGTACCTTATAATATCTATCCAATTGTATACATCTTCATATCTATTCAATCTTAGACCTCACATACATCTATTCAATGTTAGACATCATACAAATACAATTATATTTAAGCCTTTACCCCATAATACACATTCAATCTTAGACCTCTTCATACACATCTAGTCAATCTTAGATTGAATGTATATCTATTCAATATTAGACTTCATATATATAAATTCAATGTTAGACGTGTATGTTCAGTCTTAGACCTCAAATGTATCATTCAGTTTTATACCTCATACATATCAATTCAAACTTAAACCTCACATGCATCAATTCAATCTTTGAACTCATACGTATCAATTCAATCTTAGACTTCATACATATCTATTTAATCTTAGACCTCATACATATCAATTCAGTCTTAGACCTTATACATATCAATTCAGTCTTAGACCTCATACGTGTATGTTCCATCTTATACTTCATCTGTGTAAGTTCAGTCTTAGACCTCACGCTTATCAATTCAATCTTAGACCTCATCCATATCAATTCAATCTAAACCTTATACGTGTATGTTCAACCTTAGACCTCATACATACCTATTCAATTGTATTCTTCATACATATCTACAGTATTCAATCTCAGACCTCATATCTCTTCAGTCAGAGGCGTCAGACATTTCTATATCTAAACTAAGGGCACAGGCGAAAAGTGACTCCACGTTTACTCTATCTTTAGTGAATTGAGGGCTCAAACCTGGCCGCAGAAGATAAAAACTGTGGGTCATTCACAGCGACCTCTTGTTTGTGACTGGTTTTATTAAGGCAGTTCATCGCTTTAATTAGACTACCGAGCCTTGGAAACAGATCGCAGAGGAAGAAGAAGAAGAAGAAGAAGAAGAAGAAGGAGGAGGAGGAGGAGGAGGAGGAGGAGGAGAAGAAGAAGAAGAAGAAGAAGAAGAAGAAGAAGAAGAAGAAGAAGAAGAAGGAGGAGGAGGAGGAGAAGAAGAAGAAGAAGAAGAAGAAGAAGAAGAAGAAGAAGAAGAAGAAGAAGAAGAAGAAAAAGAAGAAGAAGAAGAAGAAGAAGAAGAAGAAGAAGAAGAAGAAGAAGGAGGAGGAGGAGGAGGAGAAGAAGAAGAAGAAGAAGAAGAAGAAGAAGAAGAAGAAGAAGAAGAAAAGGGAGCAGAAGATGGAGAGAAAGCGCAGCAGCAGCAGCAAGAAAGAAAGAAGAAGAGTGAATCTTTCTACAAATGAATCTGAACCCGATGTCTTTTGACTCAGAATCACACACCCTACATCTGTACCACTCCGCCCACAGTCATGATTTCATTTAGTCATAAAATCACCAGCTTCATAAAAATATGCAAACTTGAGATGAAAAGGGAGGGAAATGAATGAAGTGTCTACATGTCACCGAATATTCCAGCAAAAGTTTTCCTTAAATTTTTCATTGTGTCTTCCTCGTCTTTACTGGCCATCCTGGGCAAACTCTGAGGACCGGAAGTAGAAGTTGGAAATGGCTGAGGCGGAGGGTTGTTCAAGTGAGAAGGCTGATTGCTCAATGGAGCTTGTGAATTACTAACCCCGGGTAACCCACCAGAGCTGGGTGGACCTCTTGCTTGTCCTGGCGGCGCCTGTGCTGAACTGTGGAGAGTGAATGTATGAGTGAATGTACTATCAAGTTTGGTAATAAAATACTACAGTGTTGTGGCATTTATTTTATGGAGATTATGAGTGAGATAATTTTTAAAGAAATATTGTTTCATTTTATACAGATTATCAATTTGATCTTCCAAATATTTCTTTATAGCATGTATTTTCTATATATGATCAAACTGATAATCAAACAATGTTGTTTTACAAGACACATTTTATACAGATTATCAATTTGATCATTAAATAATACTGTTTTATAACATGTATTTTATATAAAGTATCAACCTGATCATTAAATATTGCAGTTTTATAACACAAAGTTTAAACATATGATCAGTTTGACCATCAGTTAATTCTATTTTATAACATACATTCTGTACAGAATATAAATTTGATCATCAAATGATTATATGTTATGCATTTTATACCGACTGACACTTTGATAATAAAAAAAACACACACACGCACGCACACACACGCACGCACGCACGCACCCACCCACCCACACCCCCACCCACACTTTGATTATTAAAAATGCCGAGTTATAACACACATTTTATACAAATTAACAAAATCACCAACAAATAATACCGACATGCCAGCTGCATGTTATACACTTGACTTCTTTGATCATTAAATAACACTGTGACACAACACACATTTCATCCTGTTTATCATATTCCATTTCTGCTGCCACCCGAACTGTCCTACCTAATTCACACATAGAGAGTGCCAGATTATGGGCTTCATGTATCGATATTCCCATGGACTCTGCTCTTCCCTCCATCCAACGTTTACGTGGTCGGCCTCTTCCTCTGTTTCCATCTAGTCTGTACATCATTGCTTATTGTGTGGTATGCTGTTGACTGGTAACCTACTTGCATGGCTTTCTAATAAAATCTAGTGCTGCTATAACCCCCACTTTAGTCCTGATTTCTTCATTTCTGATCTTATCTCTTCTTGATACGTTGAGTATTCTTCTCAAGAATCTCATTTCCGTTGTTGTGATTTTTCTGTTCTCTTTTTCTGTCATTGTCCAGGTTTGGCATTGGTAACATAGGGTTTGTAGGAAGATTGTGTTGTAAAGTGCTTTCCTAGTAGTTATTGATACATGTTTGTTCTTTAGTATTGGTGCCATTTATCCAATGAGTAGGTTTGCCTTATTGGTACGGGAGTCTTCGTGGCGAAGTGGTCAAGCCGTTTAACTCGGGCTCCGAAGGTTGTGGGTTCGATTCCGGGCAGCGTCCTTCGGTTCACGAGTTAAATTTTTCTGAGACTCCTGTGGGTCGTCGCTAGAGCTACGGAGTTCGTGCTTTGTGCGACGCTTTCCGCGTTGCGGAAAGAGACCGAGCCATATGGGATAAAACCCGGTCAATGAAGTCGACCCAGTCGACTTTTAAGCGACTTTTTATTGCATCTATTTTCGATCTCGTCTCCTGATCTGCCATTTGATGATATTATACTTCCTCCGTACTTGAAACTCTTTATTTGTTTCAAGGGATGATCGTTTAGGTGAATTATTTATTTATTAATTATTATTTACTTATTTGTTTGTGCTCGCTTGCTTTTGAATTCACAAACGAGCTACTACAAGTGAGAGCACTGGACTGTTTATTGCATGTGGGTTAGCTTATCCTATCACCAGTGTATGGATGCGAAGCGTGGACAATGAGCAGACAAGTTGAAAAAACAAAGCACCTAATGGCTGTGGAAAATGTGATTTTGAGGAAACTGCAAAGAATACCATCCATGGACAGACAGAAAAACCAATGAACAAGTCATACAGGAAACAAATGAAAATCATAAACTGATTAGAGAAATTACACGTAGACAGTCACAGTTTCTTTTCTTTTTTTTGTTGGGTTGGGGGGGGGGGGGGGGGGGGGGGGAAAGGGGGGGGGGGGGGGACACGCTATGAGAAAGAAATAAATTGGAGAACTTGGTGACAATTGGCAAGATTGAGGGGAAGAGAACAAGGGGAAGACAGAAAAGTAAATACCTGGATGGCTTGGCCATGTGGTATGGTCCAGACAAGAAAATTGAGCTGATCCACGACTCTGGTGATCGCGTGAGATGGCGAAACATGACCTATCGGCATGACACATGATAATGATGATTGCTTGTCCGACTTCTGAGGTACTTGCAATCTATGTCCCCAAGTCAAGGACGAAAAGTCACCATCTTAATCTAACTGACCGGTGTAGGGTTTGAATCCTCTACCTCGGCAGCTGATAAAACAGACGATGATAGATGATTGAAACTAATAGGTAAAATCAATACACCCGTTTTTGTGACTTGAAAAGATCTACTGAAAGGAAATGTTTTTTTTAAAGAGCTATATGAGTAGGTCTGTAGTATTTCTAACCATATGTGAGTTTAAATATTTAGCACAACCCACTACTGGCAACGCTGATCGTATTCCGGTACGAACCTAAGGCCTTGTGTCGAGTTTAGTGCTTCCATATTGACGTGGACAATGCTTTACGTTCGTACCGGAATACGATCGGCGTTGCCAGTAGTGGGTTGTGCTAAATATTTAAACTCACATATGTGATAATCTACTCAACACTTACATATGTGATTATCTACTCAACACTTACCTGTCGGGGGGTCTACTCTGTGCCTGCCTGGCGGGGCTGGCAGCGAGGGCGGGTTTGTGGGCGCCGTTAGTTTGAGGCGTGATAGAATGGCTGCTGGAGGCTTTACTGAGAAGTCAATGTGGTTTACATGTGTTATATATGTGTTATATATGTGTTGTATATGTGCTGTATATGTGTTATATATGTGTTGTATATGTGCTGTATATGTGTTGTATATAATGTTATACATGTGTTATATATGTGTTGTATATGTGTTGTATATGTGTTGTATATAATGTTATACATGTGTTATATATGTGTTGTATATGTGTTGTATATGTGCTGTATATGTGTTATATATGTGTTGTATATGTGTTGTATATGTGTTGTATATGTGTTGTATATGTATTGTATATGTGCTGTATATGTGTTATATATGTGTTGTATATGTGCTTTATATGTGTTGTATATAATGTTATACATGTGTTATTTATATGTTATGTGTGTTATAATGTGTTATATATGTGTTGTATGTAAAATATGAGTGTTATAAATGTGTTATATATGTGTTATTAATATGCCATACATGTGTTATTTATGTGTTATAATGTGTTATATATGTGTTGTATGTAAAATATGTGTGATATACATGTGTTTTATATGTGTTTAGCTGATGGATGGATGGATGGGTGGGTGGGTGAGTAGGTGAGCGGTTGGGTGGATGGGTGAAGAATGGATGGATGGAGGGAGGGATGGATGTGTGGATTGATGGGAGCGTTGTTGGATGGGTGGATGGACGGAAGGGAGGGTTTGTTGATGCATTGGAGGGTTGGTTGATGGATGGATGGATGGATGGATTGGTGGATGCATAGATGGAGTGGTAGATGAAGGGATGGACGGGTGGGTGGATGGGTGGATGGATGGGTGGATGGATGGAGGGGTGGATGGATAGGTAGGTGAATGGTTAAACGGAATGATAGGTGTGTAGATGAAAGGAAAGGTGAATACGTAAGTGGGTAAATATGAATACATCAATTAATGATAAATGGATGAATAGAAGAACTGAGGGTGAGAGTGAAAAAGTGAGAGAGGGTAAGAGAGCGGGTTACTGAGAGAGAGAGAGGGAGAGAGAGAGAGAGAGAGAGAGAGAGAGAGAGAGAGAGAAAGAGAGTGAGAGAGAGAGAGAGATGGAGAGTAACAGTAAGAATTAGAGTGAAAATCAGGACAGTGACAGCGACAGTAAGAGAGAGAGAGTGTGTGTGTGTGAGAGAGAGTATGTGCGAGAGAGAGAGAAAGAGAGAGAGAGAGAGAGAGAGAGAGAGAGAGAGAGAGAGAGAGAGAGAGAGTAACAGAGAGAGAAGTGAAGAGAAGGAGGTTAAGGCAGATACAATCAACAAAAAACAGAGCAGGCGAGAAGTGGTCAATGACTGAAGAGAAGACACACAGACACACGCACACACAGAATGCCCGACACTACCTCATGGGTTGCTGGGCCGGCTTGCACATCATCTGCATCTTGGCCATGACCATCTCTGATATCAGCCTCCTGTCTTCCTCTTGAGCCTCTCCTAATAAAGCCATTGAGGAGCCGTTCACCTTGTGAGAGAATGAACCATCCCTCTCATTAGCGTTGGGTGGGAACATTCAATGCCTGCACATTTGTTTCTCATCTTGTCCAGGCTAGATTAACACCTTCTGAGACCCCGAGCAATTAATAGAATACGTGGCCTCTATACAGGCGATTTGGAAGCCGATCGTTTGCGTTGATTTCAGTGGTTTGAGCGTCGGTCGTTCAGAATACAATGGTAAACTAAAAAAGAAGGTCTTAAAGACAAACGGATCGGCTTCATTGCATCGAGTTTTACCCCATATGACTTGATGTCTTTTCGCAGGTCGCCTTGCTGAAAGCGTCCTACAAAGCAACAATTCCGTAGCTCCAGCGACGACCCCAGGAGTCTACGAGACAACTGCACTCGTGAACCAAACGACGTAGGCAGGAATTGAACCCCGAGTACGAGGCAGGAAGCGTAACCACTTCGCCACGGAGACTCCCTTGACAGACTAAACAACAACAAACAGTCCCAAGCACCAGGATGATCATGGCATGAGCGCGGTGGAACCAGGGTTCCAGGCCTGCACTCGTCATTCGCCATAAGAGGGAAAGACTGGCCAACTCCTCCTCGGTGATCAACTCAAGACCCTATTGGCAGTTTGTGATTTTCTAGGCAATTTTACGTTCAGTAGCTTGCCATTGCTTTCTGAACGAGAAGTCGACATTTAAGTCTATCTGACTGGTCTGTGGAAAGAATCTACCATGATCCCAAATTAGCCAGAATAGAGTTATAAGCGACAATGATGAACTATTATTAACAGGGGAGAGGAGGAGAGAGAGAGAGAGAGAGAGAGAGAGAGAGAGAGAGAGAGAGAGAGAGAGAGAGAGAGAGAGAGAGAGAGAGAGAGAGAGAGAGAGAGACAGAGAGACAGAGTTAAAACATCAGTGACAGAATAAACAATAGTTAAAAACAACTCACTGAAAGTGGAACATAGGTGTTAAGACGAACAACGGGAAAATAACACGGAACTGTTCACACAAAGTCACATGACAGGGACGGGAAGTCGTACCGCGAATAGATTCTTAGATCTTTCGGCGGGGAACAGCCGATGAAGTAAATGGGAGACGTCAGCTAAGTAAGCTTAACAATATTATGTAAAGAGTTTGTCTGAAACAGCAATTCAATTAGTCTCCAGGTTGACAGGAAAATAAATCAGATTCTACAGCCGTCTAAGATGATGGGAAATAAATGGTATACACTGATAACACGTGTTCACGAAAGGCCAGCACAGTGTGTTAATTATTGTGTATTCAGTACAGAAAGCCGACGTAAGTTGTACAAGTTTTCCATTTACTTGTTGAACTAGATCGCTGACAGCGTTAGATGACAACCAAGACCATGACGCCAGCGGCCACGCGAAAGTAGGAACTCCGGTGACAGACTGCCTAGCATATAAACAATGTCTGGCTGTGTCACACAGTGAGTGGGGACCAGCCCTGGTCGGTGCGGAGGCTGAATCACTGGTGTTACCAATAACAACTATTCGGTGCACTGAAACCAATGTGTTTTGTAAAGTCATTTGCCAGCTGTTATCTACCAGACTGAAAAGTGTGCTTGTACTGTAAAGCGAGCCATCATAAAACAACCACCACCAACATCATGGCAGAATCCACCACGCCGCCGCCCTAAGAAACAGTTTCAAAACGTTAAATCTTGCTGCCACGCCGAACACTAATGGCAAACTAAAGTTAGCGTCATTTCCTTTACATGACTATGCCATCAACCCAAGCATTTATTGCCTGATTTTTATTGAGTAGGCAGGCAATTGTAGTCAAGTAGTTAACGACAAACTAATATTGCTTGTCCTTTGTAGGACATAGCGATCAACTCCAGGCTGATTTTATCGGCAATTTCATGTTCAGTAGTTAGCTATTGATTTCTCGTCATAGTTATATAGTTATATAGATCATATGGGTACTTCAATTTTAATTCACCACAACAGACGTCACGAGGCTATATTTAGCTTTAGCAGCTATATATAGCACTGGCGGGGGATCTCCGTTCAATTAAAGTTTTTTTCAGTGCGTGTCATGGCCACACTTTTAGTCAATTAGCACACAATAACACCCCTAAGTGTGCACAATAGTATACAACCACTGAAATATTCAGGTAAACTCACACACATAACTGAACCATTTGCTGCACACCGACTACATTGCACACCGAGATACACGAGATACAGCGCGAATAAGGGGACTCCAGGATATGACGTGTGCCCTGGAATTCCCTCTGGAATTCCCTTTGTTTGCGGTGAATTAAAATTGAAGTACCCTCGTGTACCTTGGGGTGTCGAGGTGAAGCATAAACAGTGGGAGAGTGCCAGCTTATGGGCTTCAAATACAGTGATTCTCATGGATTCTGTTATTCCATCTGTCCGTCGTTTACAAGGTCGGCAGGAATCTCCTTCTGGTTACATTTGCTCTATACATTATTGCTTGTTATGGTATGCTATCAGTTGGTAGCCCAGAATGTGGCCTAACCATTTCACTTGCTGCTTTCTAATGAATTCTAGCGCTGCTATTACCCCTACTTTAGTCCTGATTTCATTATTTTTCTTCTTGCTACGCTGAGAATTATTCTCAGGAATCTCATTTCCGTTGTTGAAATGTTTCTTTTCTCTATTAATCGATTGACGGATATCAGTGGCGGTGACTTGGGCACATTTTGCGCTATAGCCTACGATGGGTGACGTGATAGTCTAGTGTGATAATTTGGTCGCGAGTATCGTAAGTCGCGTGGTCAGTGGTTACACACCCGCCTCACACGCCAGTGATTCGGAGTTCAATCCCGGGTCCAGTCAGGGATATGTATTACTGACGAGCTCAAAAGAGAGCGAAACTCGAGTTTAGAGCTTCCAAACTGACATGGACAAGGCCTTAGGTTCGTTCCGGAATACGATTAGCGTTGCCAGTAGTGGGTTGTGCTCAATCTTTATAACTTCAAATCCCGAAACAAGCAAATAAATCAATTTTCTCTTTTTCTCTGTTATTGTCCTGGTTTGGCATTTTTATCATAGAGTTGATAGAAAGATTGTACAGTAGAGTGTTTTTTAAAGTATCTACAGATACGAGTTTTGTTCCTTAGTATTGGTATAGTTTGTTCTTTCTGTTTGCCCAAAATTGGTTGGAATCGCCTACTTACAAAGGCCTTATATATATATATATATATATATATATATATATATATATATATATATATATATATATATATATATATATATATATATATGTGTGTGTGTATGTGTGTGTGTGTGTGTGTGTGTGTGTGTGTGTGTGTGTGTGTATGTATGTATGTATGTATGTATGTGTGTGTGTGTGTGTGTGTGTTTATCCATCCATCCATCATGTGTCATGCCGATAAGCGTGGGCGGTCGTGTTCTGCCATCTCACTCGATCACCAGAGTTGTGGATCAGCTCCGTGTTTCCGTCTCAACCATGCCACGCGGCCAAGCCATCCAGGTATTTACTTCTCGGTCTTCCCCTTAGTCTCTTCCCTTCGATCTTGCCAGTAGTCACCAAATTCTCCAAGTCACTTCTTCCTCATAACATGCCGATGTATATACGTATATAAGAACAGGACACAAGCTACAGGGAGTCCCAAAATATGCAGGAATGTGCAGCCACTTACCTCTATTATGTGGTCTCTCCCGTCTTTGCCCTGAATGGCCTCCACGGAGACGACATCCAACCCGCCAAATAGCTGGCTGCATTCAGTCAGCCCACAGCTTAAACCTGCACGACAGACACGTCATATTATGGCGGGCTCTCAGGTCCATCCAGATTCAAATGGATACTAGGAAATGTCGTGGGAAGTAAAGACAGCAGGTGTGATACTGACCTAATTACCCACGGAGTGGTGGTCAGCTCGCTCCTAAACTTTCTTTGTGCTGATGCCGATGTAGATGGTTCAACTCCTACACCGGTCAATTGGACTAAAATGTTGACTTCTCGTCCTTGACTTGGGGACGTATATTAGTCGTAGTGGCTTCGCCTGATGGCGAGGGACACTGGTAATAGGGAAAGCTAATCCACACACAAACATCCGCCCAGTGCACTAGAAGTAGTAGCACGTGTATGAACTACGATTGAGTTCAAAGCGAGCTTTCGCAAAAAAAAACAAATGAATAAATACAACAACAACAACAACAAGAACAACAACAATTACCCACACAATGCTGATTATCTATATAAACATGTGTCTAACACCATATACCGGATGAGCCTTCAAGCGTTTAAAATAGTCCTTTAATTATGTTCTGTTTTCAAGCAGCAGTGAATTACGTTGTATTTTCAACCAGCCGAGGTGAGATATCTTCTTTTAAGCTTTTTGCTTCGTTTTGTCTTAGTTATAATGTTTAAATATCCTGTTATTACCAATTATAATGTCAATATAATTGTGAAAGCCAGGGAAATACTTAACCATTAATCGTAAACAGTCAACTAAAACCCAGAGAGACAATCCTGTATTAAATCATGACATTATTTAAAAGTTACAATAATAAACCTTCTTCTTCTCCTGCCTCTTATCCTCCATTGGGGCACAGATCTTCAACCAGCTGACGCCAAGTCTTCCTATCTTTTGCTGTCTCCTGTAGCTTCATCCATTTTCTTCAAATATTTTTTATCTCTGTAATTTTCTTCTTTCATGTCTGACACTATTTCGTTCTCCTTGTGGGTTCCAGACAAGAGTGTCTAATTATACCATCCTCAGGTTTTCTCAGTGTGTGTTCTATCCACTGCCGTTATCTTTTCAGCACCTTTTGATTAATTGGAACTTATCTAAATCTCCCCACGAGCTCTATATTGGTGGTTATGACATACCATTTAAGTCCCACTATTATACACAAGCAATGGTTCCGTCGCCCAGCTACTGAGTTAAATGCGTGGAGCCACACTGTGAGCTGTGGATTTAATGTGGAGTGCTTTTACATCTGTCCGCGGTTGTCTGTATCCTGAACTGCAGGTCCAGAAAAAATGGTGGCAGGGCAGTTGCTGAACTTACTGGGTTTGCCTTATGGAGTTATGTGTAAATGCTGGTTTTCTAGTTACTGCCGCTTCCATCGATGATGAACTGTATTTGTTGTGGCAGACTTTTATATTGACATTCTGGCAGCGGCATTATGCATAGTATACCTGTGCGGACTGTTGGTTTGTCGAGACTCCTGTCTGTTCCACTTTTCACAAGGGACAGTGAGGTGCATTTCGTGCGATATTCACTGGCACAAAAACGGGGCATTATGGGGCGACTCTTTGCCGTGAAATTGGAACCGGGACTAACTAATACTACACAAGCAACAATTACTGAATAATTCTAGTTTAATTGTTTTTCTTTAGTCATTCTCCGTGCTCCGACCTTTTCATTCGTGAAGATTAAACACTGGAATGAAATACTCTATGTTTACTGCTAATTACTTTCTTTTACGTCCACAATTTTCTCATCAATATCATCCAGTGCCTTACCGACTAGCGAGGAAGATTATGCCTCTCCACAAACTGCCATCTCAGACGGCCTGGATCAATACGTGTGTTGACTCTCTTCCGTGCCATGACACAAGACTATTGATAATATTCAAACGCAGTCTTCCTTTATCTGTCTTTCCTGTTGCCACAATATGTTCCAGTTTTTGTCTTCTCATAATGAAAGAAAAAAAAAAGATGACCGTCCTTTTTATGATATTTGTGATAAGTCGTCTGTGCCGACTCAGCTCCTCTAAAAATGTCAAGATTGCTAATTTTGCTGTTTCTATCGCTATTTGTTGAGTTGAGCTGACTCAACTCATAGCGATAGAAACAGCCAAAATGTGCAATCTGATCATAGCGACAGTAAGATTCTCTTACCTTATGGACTCTTCGTGTAATATCTATGACAATCCTGATCACATGACTACTGGCACATACCTCTCATCCATAGGTATCTGCTCTAGCATCGCCGAGCCGGTATTGGCTTTCCAGTTTCCTGCTATCGATTTCCTCCTAAACAAGAAATGCAGTGAACAACTCGGGTTAGAATTAAATTGTAAGAAGACAGAGATTATGGTTGCAACTAAGAAAAGGGAAACACTACAATGCAATAAAAGGGTAAATGGGAATATTCTTAACAGGTGAACTGGTACAACTATCTCGGAACAGTCATAACATATGATGGGGTGTGTCTTGAAAAGATTAGAACAAGAATCGCAATGGCATAGATTGCCTTTTGGAAGATAGACAATATAATGACCAATAAAAAGATGTCAATTGCAAACGAGAAACTGAGTGTTGAAGTGCTACATAGAGCCTGTACATTTGTATGGATGTGAAACGTTGACGATGAGCAAACAAACTGAAAGACATCTAATAGCAGTGGAAATGTGGTTTCTGAGAAAAATGCAAAGAATACCATGGACAGACAGAAAAACCAATGACCAAGTCCTTCAAGAAACAAATGAAAATCTTAAACTGATTAGAGAAATTAAACGTGGACAGTCAATATTTCTCGGGCACATGAGAAATAATAAATTTGAGAAATTGGTGACAACTGGCAAGATTGTGGTGAAAAGAACAAATATCTGGATGGCTTGGCCACATGGCATGGCTAAGACAAGGACACAGACGTGATCTACGACTCTGGTGATCGTGTGAGGCGGCGAAGCATGACCGGCCACGCTTATCGGCATGTCGCAGAAATGTACACATATATTACACATCATATGAAATCCAACACTTTTCATGTCATCTTCATGTCACAGCTTCTTTGCAGAGCTTTCCGCTTATTGCAGCCCGACTAAAATACTTTCAATTCTTCACCAATTGTCACGTCTTGCGTTGATTTTCACAACTGTATGAACATCGGCTCTTCAGAAAACAATGGCAAGGATAAATAAAATGTTGCATGCCATTTTAAGGACCTTGCTATCAATCCCAACTCCATATTGATTTTCTCGGCAATTTTACGTCCAGTAGTCTGCCATTGCTTTCTGAACGGGAAATTACTGTTGAAGACCAAATGACCAGTGTAGGGAACGATCCCTCTTCCCCGGCAGCAGCGCACCGGGTATTCATGCGCATGCGCATGCGCATTAAGAACTGCAATCAAGCAGACTACAGTGGCAAGGCACTGAACGTTAAATTGTCTTTAAAATCACAAACAGCCAATAACTGCTGGGTTAACAGCGACTAACTTTCACCTTAACCAGTTATTCCGCTTCATGACCTTTAATCCCCAAGATGTCTTTAATGTTTTGCGTCCTTCGTCGTGTTGAGCGACCTCTGCTTCATCTCTCAGAAACCACGCCTTCCATGCTGTTCATAAGCCACTTAATGTTCACATCTTCTAGAATGTCAGTTTCTTTCTTTCTTTCTTTCTTTCTTTCTTTCTTTCTTTCTTTCTTTCTTTCTTTCTTTCTTTCTTTCTGTCTTTCTTTCTTTCTTTCTCTCTTCCTTTCTTTCTTTCTTTCTTCTTCTTATGGGTGGGTGGGGGTGTGGTTGAGTGTGGGTGGGTGTTGATGTGTGTGAGGGTGAGGGATGTGTGTTTGGAGAGTGGTTTGTGTGTGTGTGTGAGTGTGGGTGGGTAGATGGGAGATGTATGTGTTGATGAGTGGGTGAGGAATGTGTGGGTGTTAGTGGTTGGGGGATAAGTACGTGTGTGGAGGGATGTGTGAGGGGGATGAATGTATGGGTGGGGGATGTGTGTGTGTGTGTGGGTTGGGTGTGCGTGGATGGGAGGTGTGTGTTTGTGAATGCGGGATGTGTTGGTGGGTGGGGATGTGTGTGAGGGATGTGTGTATGGGTGGGGAGATGTGTGTGTGGGTGGGGATTGTGTGTATATGGGTAGGGGTGTGTGGTTAAGGGATGTGTGGCCGGGGGATGGGTGGGTTGGTAGAGGATGTGTGGGTGGGTGATTGTATATGGGTAAGGTTGTGTGGTTAAGGGATGTGTGGTTAAGGGATGTTTGGTTGCGGGATGAGTGGGTGGAGAATGTGTGGATGGGTAGAGGATATGTGGGTGGGTGAGTGTGTGTAGGTTAGGAGATGGTGGGGGATGTTTGTATGGGTGGGCTCGGGATCTGTGAGTGGGCTGGGGGAGATGGGAGATTATGTGGGTGGGTGCGGAATTTGTGTTTGGGAAGGTGCGGGATATGTGAGATGGCGGGGAGATGTGTGTGTGCGTGGGGGATGTGTGGTTGAGGGATGTGTGTTTGGCTGGGTGGTTGGATGTATGTGGGTGGAGGAGGATATGTGGGTGGGTGATTGTTGGTGGGTAATGGGACGGGTGGAGGATATGTGAGTGGGTGGGGAGATGTGTGTGGGTGGGGGATGTGTGGGTTGGGAAATGTATGTATGCTTGGGGTGTGGGTGGATGGGATGTGTGGTTGGTGGGAGTGTGTGTGGGTGGGGAGATGTGTAGGTGTGGGATGTGGTGGATGGGTGGGGGAATGTATGTGTGCCTGGGGTGTGTGTGTGTGGTTGGGTGGGGGATGTGTGGGTGAATGGGGGATGTGTGGGTGGGTGGTGGATGTGTCTCATAACATGGTAATATGCATTGTTTATGTTTACAAAATTCATTTGACAATGTTTTTCCTATGCACTATTGATGAACGAAAGATGAGTGATTGGAAGGGCCGAATGTAAGACGGGCCTGTGTGCCCAATTTGTTACCCTTTGAAAATAAATTCCGTTCGTTCGTTCGTTCGTTCGTTCGTTCGTTCGTTCGTTCGTTCGTTCGTTCGTTCGTTCGTTCGTTCGTTCGTTCGTTCGTTCGTTCGTTCGTTCGTTCTTCTTCTTCTTCTTCTTCTTCTTCTTCTTCTTCTTCTTCTTCTTCTTCTTCTTCTTCTTCTTCTTCTTCTTTAACTTCAGCTGATGAACATTTACTAGTGCGTCTGTATATGTGGATCCTTTTGAATTGTATAGTTTTGAAGAGTATGGTTTATGTGGACACTAACTTTCTGTTGAAGTTTGATTATTTAATTTGTTTTCTCATTAATGTTTACTTTATTTCGAATTTATTTATTTTAATTTCAATTTATTGTTTAGTTTTCTTTTTACTGTGCAGTTTGTTTTTAAATTGTATTTGAGTGTCCAGCTTTTGGAGGTACCATGAAACGGTTACTTCCACCAAAGTTAAATAAAAGTCGAAGAGTTGAACAACACTACATGTGATAAACACTTGTATATATCACTATATGATTTTATGGTGATATAGTGATCATATAGTGATCACTATCACATCACACAAAGCACTATATGATTTTGAAGACTTCCGATCGCCAACATGGCGGTTAGGTATTGAACCGTTAAGGCCTGTGGTGTGTTTACGCTTGTAGCTACGGCTTGCAATCGCATTTTCCTCATGTTGGACAGGTAGTAAGTACATGGTTCCGTCGTCTTGCTACTGAGTGAGTGCGTGGGCGACACTGTGAGCTGTGAAATTCGCGTGGAATGCTTTTACATCTGTCCTGTACAGTGACCTGCATTTTCGGAATAATGACTACTGGCTGTTGCTGAATTGACTGATTTGCCTTTTCGGTTAACGAGTGCATTTTTCAGGAGACTCCTGGAAGTCGACGCTGAAGCTGCGGAGTTCGTGCTATGTGCGACACTTTCGGCCCTCCGGTATAAGACCGAGCCATGTGAGAAAACCCGGGTCAATGAGGTCTTTCTGGTGACTGCCGATTCCATCGACGATGAACTGTGGTTTTCATGGATGACTTTTGTGTTGGTATTCTGGAGGCGGCATTATGTACAGTGTACCTGTGCGGGCTGTTGGATTGCCGAGACTCCTGTCTATTCCACTTTTCACATTGGACAGTGGGGAGCATTTTGTGTGATATTCACTGGCACAGGAATGGAGCATAATGGGGATGACCCGTTGCCGTGAAGTTGGAACCTCAACTAACTAACTTACTAACCAACTAACTATATGATTTTAAGTCGAAGAGTTGAACAACACAACACCTGATAAACATGCACATATATCACTATATGGTTTTATGTTGAAGGGTGGAACAATACAACATTTGATAAGCACTTGCAAATATCACTGTATGTTTTATGTCGAAGAGTTACCACTACATGTGATGAACAATTTAATGGATTATTATGCCGGAGGGTGGGAACAGAGACGAGGCTGGAATGAGAACAACAACAATAATAATAACACCAACAACAACATTAAAGTTTCAAATCTGTATTGAAATATGTAGCTTCTAATGCATTCTTCTTTATGGTAGAGGAGGTAAATTTCTATGCATAAAACTAGATTTACAACATCTTCATGTTAAAGTATCGTGTAAAATTGGACAAATCTGCACATGCGCACTGCTCGATCAGTTCTTGTTGTATGCTTCGTTTACTTCAGCGTGAAGAAATGTGATTTACTTCCCCTGAAGCATGCTCCGTATCACAAGTCTGGGGTTGTCAACACATTAACAAGTGTATACAGTCTGGAATCGAAAGGGTCGATTTAATTTCACCGCGGTTTTATCCTCTTTGGCTCTGTCTTCTCTCCACACAACGACAAGTCGCTTGGCGAGAACATCACACAAGGCACGAACTCTGTGGCTCCAGAGATCCCCCCCCCCCCCCCCCCCCCCAACCGCCTTCAGAGTCTGGGGGAAAATTGCATTCGTGGTATGAAAAACTTAGTCCAGGAACGAACCTACGACCTTCTGAGAGCGAGGCAGGCGGCTCAATCCACTTGGCCACGGAGACCCAGAAAGTCAACACATGACGAGATGTTGGTGGTAAATAATGAACTGCCAGTGAGCAATGCTGAGTGGCAATGGCGGACGTGCCATGATGAGAGAGCAACACTGAATGGCAGTTGATGTGGGTGCCAGGGCCAATTAAGAAATGTGGGATTCAAACACCTGACTGCAGGTAAGAGTGTCCTAGCCCACGCGCTACCGTGGCTCCCAGTTCCTATGCAGTATCTTATCCATGGAGACCACTGTAATAACAAATATCGAGAACTGTATTTCCCTGGCACTGAACAACAATTTTACTTGCTAATAACAAAGTGTGGGGGGGGGGGGGGGGGGGCTACATTTGAGGGGGCTTTAAATTAAAACCTTAAACGTTTCCCCCCCCCCCCCCCCACCCCCCACCCCCACCCCCACCCCCCCAAAAAAAAATAAAATTAAAAGTTTTAATTTGAAGGGTGTATATATTGTCTATCGTTTTTCGATGTAATCATCCAGCGCCGATAAAGTGCCTGGATTCCTGTAAAAAAAACATTCTCTTGGTCACTATTCGGTGTAGCTGACCCCAATTGAGCAGTCTGTCACAGAAGTCACGCCGTTTTGAAACTTCCTACTTCACTCATTCACTTGCTGGACTGACAAGCATGCATCACCATACTTAGACCTTCACGTGCAGATGCATTTTTATAGGCTTCACTCCTTCTCTGATAAAAAACGGATAACAGAACGCTGCTCCTCTTTGGTGGATGTCAAAAGTGGGGCGGCTATCTTTAAACTGTCCTTATTATGTCACCGTGTTCGTCTGCGCCGTGATGTCACGCGCTAAAACTCTTGGCATCCTAAACAATATTGACAGGTTACAAGACAGTGGTATTATTATTGTAATTTCGATCACACTTTTAAGGTTTTAATTTGAAGCCCCCTTGTATATTTACATAAGAATACAAAAATCAAGCGGAGCTTTTACAGTAGCATGCAATTTGTGGAAGTCGAAGGAGGTTATACTTAGAGCCAAACTTAGAATATGTTACAGAGAATGACTAAAAGAATTACTAATAAACTACAACATATCATTAACTGATGCTTGTGCAGAATAGCGGAACTAAAGTGGGTTAAAAAATACACATCAGTGTATTGTTTGGCGTTCATAGCAGTAGAAGAAAGAAGTAGAGACTAGAGACAAACTAGACAACTTAAAAATGAAAGTTATAGTAACTGAATTAAACAAAGACCTATCATCTTTGCTGTATTGTCTACACGAAGGCGTTCGATAAAGTGAGACATGTCGACATGATGAAGTTGCTTGCAGATCTACAGATTGATAGGAAAGACCTTAGACTTGTAAAAGAAAAACATATATTTGAAACAACAAGCTGCTATAAAAATTGATAATGAAATAGGTCAATATCAGCCTATAAAGAGAGGTGTATGACAGGGATGTCTAATGTCTCCAGATCTAATGTCCCTAGACAGTGAACATATTTTCAGAAATTTAGAAGGTTTGAAGGGAATCACCATTGGCGGACGAAAGATCAATAACAGTAGATATGCGGATAATACAGTATTGAACGTAGACAATGAGCAGAATCTGCAACATTTAGTAGATGCGGTTGTTGCACACAGTGAACAACTTGGGTTATAATTAAATTGTAAGAAGACACAGATTATTGTTGTCACTAGGCAGAAGGAAATACCACAATTTAATATACAAGTAAACTGGAATATTCTTTAAAAAGGTGAATCGGTCCAATTATCTCTGAACAGTCATAACAGCTGATGGGAGATGCCTTGAAAAGATTAGAACACGAATTGCCATGGGGAAGGCAGCCTTTTGCAAGATGAAAAACATACTGACCAATAAAAAGATGTAATTTGCAACGAGAAAAAGAGTGTTGAGGTGCTACATAGAGCCTATACTTTTGAATGGGTGTGAAGCGTGAACAATGAGCAGACAAGCTGAAAAACATCTGATGGCTGTGAAAATGTGGTTTCTTAGGAGAATGCAATGAATACCATGGACAGACAGAGAAACCACGGACAAAGCCCTATAAGAAACAAATTAAAACAGTAATTGATTAGAGAAATGAGACTTAGTCACAATTTTTGGACATGTTACGAGAAGAAATTAACTTGAGAACTTGGCGACAACTGGGAAGATTAAGGGGGAAAGAACAATTGTGCTTGCTTGCTTGCTTGTGTTCGTTGGCTTGAGCTCCAACGCGAAGTCCTGTATGTCGGATGAAGGCATCCTGTTGTCCAACATCAGTGTGATGTCATACAGGACCTGAGTTTTGCGTGAGTATCCGTTGTCCCATGTCTGGCTTATTGGTGTGCAGACTAGTGGTTCCTCGCCGTACAGGCAGACACTCTCCGACTTCGGAGGAAAAGAACAATTGTAAGACAGAGAAAGATGTTAATACCTGGATGGCTTGGCCACGTGGTATTGTCGATACAAGAACAAAGAGTTGGTTGATTCATGACTCTCCCTTGACAAAATCACTAACATTGAGAAGGGAAATGGAGAAAGAGATAAACAATATGGTGGCCAGAGAGAGCTGTAAGATATAGCAAAAGATGGGACGGTTTGGCATGAGCTGGATGAGAGTTTTTGTCTTATTTGAGGTAGGAGCGAAAGAAGAAGATTAACAATGTTGTCACTTATAAGTGATTATTAAGGATCACCATCACCGTACTCCATACATATCCATATAAGGGTTTTCATTTATTATAACTCTAGAGCTAAGGACTTGTTTTTTTTTTTTATTTGTTGCGTATCCCTTACGGGACGTTGCAGTCAACACCAGCATTTTCAGCTGCTGTTGATGTACTAGGCAAGTGTTACGTTCAGTAGTTTGCCATTGCTTTCTGAACGACCGGCCTCTATACCTTTTTCGAAAAAACCAGCACCGCCGTGTTTCGAACCCGGGTATACGGGCTCACAAACCGCGTTCGCAAGCCCTTAGCCACAGATGAAAATGCTGGTGTTGACTGCAACGTCCCGTAAGGGATACGCAACAACGACTTGTTTGCCTATCTGTTAAATACCACATGGCCAGATTTACAAGATGTTTCTGGCCTTTTTAGTTCTTTTTTTATTTATCAAATGAATATGAAATGCCAAACTGGATTATATGGAATATAAAATAATAAATAACAACACACATCAGCAGCTTGCAATAAGATGTTACACATTTACAACATTCAATGTTAATTGACTCTCTGATTACCAAATGAACCAACGAACGGACTTTATTTTCAAAGGGTTAAGAATTGAGCGCGCAGGCCCGTCTGACATTGTGTCCTGCTTATCTCTCTGCTCTCATACATTAAGTCATTCATGCATTACCTAAGAAGCTAATCTTAGACAACAACGACAAAAACAGATACAATGTGCATTAAAACGCATTATGTGCAACATATGTGCAACAATCAATAATACATGACTTACCAACACGAATTTTTTACACGGCAATTATAATTACGGTAGGTGTAACGTACCACTACCACAGTTAGGATAATGCTTATTATTATACTGTCATTTGATACAATTATTACTTTTGTTTTAGCGGGAGGTGGGAGTCGGGCATGTAGTCTGTACTGAGATAGTATTCAAATAGGTTGCGACTGTATGTATAGGGATTGGTGGTGTCTTTGATTTCTTGTGGAAGATTGTTCTACAGCTGAGCTGCAGAGTACGCTAAAATTGTTTTGTATAAGTCTATCCTAGGTTTAGAAACGTGAAGTATATTTAGCCTTTCGCTATGTCTTGCGTTATATTTAAACAATGGCCAAAGATAACGTAGAGCATTTGATATAGGATGTTGTTAATTAGTTTGGACTTATTAAAAAGTAAGTGTTTGCGGCGTGGCAGTAACTGAAGATTTTTATGTAGGCTAGGATTGTCGAATAGCATTTTACCATTAATTAAACCCACTGCTCGTTTCTGGATTGAATACAGGCGTTTTGATATTTACTTGGAGCATCCGTCACAGACTGTCAGCAATAGTTAGTATGTGTTTGTATGTGAGAAGTTTAGAATATCTTTCTTGGGTTTTCATCAAGGAAATGTTTAATTTTGGCAAGTTGGTAGACTTATTTTTGCTATTTGTTTAACGAGAGAGTGCACATGGGAATTAAAGGTTAGATTTCTATCAAGGATAAGACCCAATGCTTTGTTCTCGGTTACACTGTCTACATGCATGTTACCAGTATGGAGTTGAACAGTTCTCTGTGAGTTTAGAGTGTGAAGTCTTTGCCTGGTAGCTGTTAACATAGATTTTGATTTACGAATGTTAATGATTTTTTTTACGAATGTTAATGATTTTCTAAAGTCTACAAACATAGTTACACATAGATTATTGTTTTTTTTAAAAATATTTTGATGCCAATTTTCTACCATGTTTGTTAGGGCCGTATGACAAGAATAATTTGTCCGAAATCGTAACTGAACTAAGTGTTCTAGTGTTGCTTTGTGAACGTGCTTTTCTAGCGGTATGTGTAGTGATGATAATATGGAAATAGGTATATAGTTACTCATGGAACCATCGCCTAATGATACAGATTTTAAATTAGGATACACTTTAGCAATTTTAAGGCTGATGAAAAATGGTCTGTATTGAGACACTGATTATAAATGAAAGTTAGTGACTCGCAGATCACAGCTGCAGCACACCGACAGATCCCATTGCTGATTCCATCTAATCCTTATAAGTTCTTTGTTGTTGTTGTTGTTGTTAGGCTACTGAGATTATTAAATACTTCAGTGATCGTCATTAGCGGCATGCTGGAAAGAATGTATCTAGAGCATTTAATCTCACAAAATGATGACAGTAGAGACATGCCACGAGGAGAATCTGGTATTGCAGACTTCAACTGGTCTATGTCAGTTTGAAAGAAACTACTGAATTAATTACATGTAATTTGATTTAATGGTAATGAATGTGTTGAATTGTGTTTAAAATATTAATTGCTTTCCATATATCTTTAATGGTGGTACCAAAATGTGACATAGAAATAGAAGGGAAAATTCTTAACCAAGTGGATAATTTTAAATACCTACGGGCATGTATAACATTAGATGAAAGATGTACAACATAGTTTAAGAGCAGAATAGGCAAGCAAAAGCCGCATTTTACAAAATGAAGAGTATCTTATACAATAAGCCACTGTCACTGAATGTAAGAAAGAAAGTGCTGAAATGCTATGTAGAACCAGTTTTGCTGTATGGCCTGTAAATCTTGGAATGTAAATGAACAAATTAAAAAGAAATTAGAAGCAACAGATATGTGGTTCCTGAGACGAATGTTGCGAATTCCGTGGACTGCCAGAGTAACTAACGACTGCTTGAGACAGGCTAATGAAACTAGAACACTATATACAACAATAAGAAAGAGACAAACAGCGTTCTTGGGTCATTTGATGAGAAGAGAGGCACTGGAGAACATCGTGACCACTGGGTAGATCAATGGAAAGAGAGGCAGACCAAGAGAAATGATGCTGGATGGATTGAGGCGGTGGCATGGAGGAATATCGTCAGAAGAGTTGATCCAGAACACAAAAGACCGAGATCTGTGGAGAGCCACGAACGACTACGCTAGCTGGCAGGGCACGTGATAATGATGATGATGATGGTGGTGGTGGTGGTGGTGGTGGTGGTGGTGATGGTGATGATGATGATGATGATGACGATGATGATGATGATGATGATGATGATGATGATGATGATATATTTTTAGTATTGGTTTTACCGATTATTAAGTTCTTAAAACAATTTTTATTGTTCTTTCGAATGTCTTATTGGACTTTGTTCCTTAGACTATGGTATCTGGTTAGGACTATATTTTTTATATGCCCTATAATAATATAATGCCCTATAATAATCTCTCATAATTTCAACTACCTTCTTGGTGATCCACGGGGATTTAGTGTGATGTTTAGCCAGAACTTCCTTAAATGGAACATTCTTATCAAATACACTTAGAAAGGTCTTCAGACAGTGGTCCAGAAAGTTGATAAACATAGTCCAAAGATGAATTAAACAAGTCTTGTAAAAAGACATCTTAATTAAAATTTTTATAATTTCTATAGTTTATACTGATGTGTTTGTGTCTCTGAGTTTTGGTAACCCTTTTTGTACCACGGCAACATACTGGGTAGTGATCACTCATTGCTTTAATAGGTACGGTAAATTCTATGATGTTGTCAGAACGTGTAGTATAAATGTGATTTATAAGTGTTGCAGAAGATTTTGTTATTCTTGTTGCTTGTTTGGCATATTGTTGGAAGTTGTATGATGCTATTATATTTTATCATGTTTTGTTGGATTTGTTAATGTCAGTGTTGAAGTCCCCAATGAGTGTGGTTTCTTTCACATTAGTAAACACTACATCCATCGTGGTGGTGCATTTTTCATACCAGATGATTCCTCCACTGGAGTTTCGATAAAAATAGCCAATTACTAGGGGTGTGCGATTCTGAAATTTAAATTTAAGCCATACACACTCAGTCTCACTGGTTTCAAAATCTAGCCTATGGTTGACAGTAAGCGAATTAGAAATATAAACTGCTACTCTTGATTTTTATAAAGATCTCTAATAATTTTAAAACTTTTGATTGCGATGTCGTCATCTGAGATATTGGCATTTAGTCGACTTTTGCTAATGCCGAATACATGAACATTTTGATTAAGCATAAGCGATAGTTGAAACAGCTTACCTAGTAGATGGTGGATATTTCGTTTCCCTATTCGGAGATCATCTTTACAGAGCCAGTGTTCATACTTGGTAGACATTTCGACTATTACAAATTTTAACAATGCAAAATAATATTTAAAACACACCCTAAAGTATAGAGAAGCACTAATATATATATGTTATATAAAAATACGTAAACACTCACAGTAAAATCACGATAAGGAGGATTATTAAAAAAATTCACCACTAAATACGATCAATGAATGTATAGAATTATGCAAGTGAATGTTTATAGTCACCTACCCACTACTATGTTAGTAGATTAAACAGTAACCAAGTACACAGATAAACATTTTAGGATAGGCTCTTTCTTGTACCGAAATCCTGTGTAGACTATGAGATAGCCACAGGCCCAGTGATTACCCTATGAGATAGTCTAATTACCCATTGAGATAGTCATAAGGCCTCTGATTACTCTATGAGATAGTCACGGGTTCTCAAATTACCCTATGAGATAGTCACATGTCCTCTGATTACACTTTGAGATAGTCACAGCCCTCTGATTACACTATGAGATAGTCACTTGTCCTCTGATTACCTTATGAGATAATCACAGGACCTATTATTACCCTATGAGATAGTTTAATATCCTCTATTACCCTCTGAGATCGTCACATATCCTCTTATTACCCTCTGAGATCGTCACATATCCTCTTATTACACAATGAGATAGTCATAGGTCCTCTGATTACCCTATGAGACAGTCACAGGTCCTCTGATTACACTATGAGATAGTCACACGTCCTCTGATTACACTATGAGATAGTCACATGTCCTCTGATTACACTTTGAGATAGTCACAGTCCTCTGATTGCACTATGAAATAGTCACTTGTCCTCTGATTACCTTATGAGATAATCACAGGACCTATTATTACCCTATGAGATAGTTTAATATCCTATATTACCCTCTGAGATCGTCACATGTCTTCTTATTACACAATGAGATAGTCATAGGTCCTCTGATTACCCTATGAGATAGTCACAGGTCCTCTGACTACCCTATGAGACAGTCACAGGTCCTCTGATTACACTATGAGATAGTCACACGTCGTCTGATTACACTGTGAGATAGTCACTTGTCCTCTGATTACCCCATGAGATAATCACAGGACCTATTATTACCCTTTGAGATAGTTGAATATCCTATATTACCCTCTGATATAGTCACATGTCCTCTTATTACACAATGAGATAGTCACATGTCCTCTGATTACCCTATGAGATAGTCACAGGTCCTCTGATTACCCTATGAGATAGTCACATGTCCTCTGATTACCCTATGAGATAGTCACATGTCCTCTGATTACCCTATGAGATAGTCACAGGTCCTCTGATTACCCTATGAGATAGTCACAGGTCCTCTGATTACCCTATGAGATAGTCACAGGTCCTCTGATTACCCTATGAGATAGTCACAGGGCCTTGAAACACCCTATAAGCGCAGACGTCGAACCTCGTCCGACCCGATTATAGCATTACCAGCTTAGCCTCCCTGCGATTACAGCAACGCGCTAGATAATACTTGTAGGAAATAAACTATTACTGCTTAGAAATCATTAACTTAACAACATAGTTAAATTGGCTATGTCCACATACACCCATGCAACAAAAAGAATGTAAGATTGTCAAAACACCATGAAGGGTAACAACAGTTGTGCAATGTACACGTGAAGTAAGCAAAAATAACAAATAGCTGAGTGCATCCTTACTATTTCAGCACATATATAAACAGCCATTGTGCACACAACCATTGAGAAACTACACGACTGCGTCTAGTGCTGTAGATTGACTCACAAATATGCTTTGTAATTTGTTCCAATTTTCTGTACGTGAATGTCGTATTTGCTGTCTATGAAAGGTTCTGTCGTAGCGTATGACGACATGGTCGCCATTACCGAAGCAAGATCTTCTAGTGTTTGAGCGTTGTCCACTTTGATCTGGCCCAAAAGGTGAAAGTGTAAAGGTTACGGGCTTAGGCTTGCACATTTATATACAATATACATGAACTGTATATCCAAAGGTAAAAGTTTACGGTCATTGTTTTTATACTAATCTAAACATATATATAAGTTCTCTGCACTTGACAATGTAGTTCGTGCAAGAAACAAATAAAACCGTACACAATTTCAAATGTGGTGCTGTTTACACTAATATAACATGTAATTGTTTAGAATGATGTATGTGCTCAGAAATATTTTCGTTTTCATTTTCGTTTGCTCTCTCACTTTGAATTCAAGCGTACTCTACACACATTCTACAACTACCAGTAGTTGCTACTATTATACCAGGGAGTACACTGGACTGGTTTGTGCATGTGGTTTATCTTTCACTATTATCAATATCTCCCGCCATCAGGCGAACCCACTCCGACTTCTGAAGTACTTGTAGTTAACGTCTCCAAATCAAGAACAAGAAGTCAACATACTTTTATCAAAATGATGTTTGTATTCAGTATATAGTTTGAGAGACTGTTGTTGTTATTAAAATGTTACTTAGATTGACTGGTATATTTTCATACGACAGAGAAAAAAGAACGAAAAAAACAAAACAAACTCAAACACCTACAAGAAGAATATGCAGAAATCTTCAGAAATGAAGTGAATGGAACACATCAACATGGGTTGAAAGAGTGTTCCAGTAGGGCGAATATCTTGTCGAAGACCTTTCTTGGTAGGATTTGACAAGAAGCCACCAAGAAGAATATATGCTATACTTGTAGCGCAGGTTTTCGACACGTCTTTGTGCCGATGGACATAGGAGGCCACCGGAAGTGTTCACGTGCTAAACCAGAACACTTTACTCGATTATATTATAGCCACGAATTGTGTGTGTATGTGTTTGTTTGTTTCTCATGATGAAGATGACAGACATTCACCGAAACGTCACATATTTTTATTTGTTTCATTATGATTTAATATGCTAAAATTCCATTTACGTATACATGCCCTAAGAAAGCCAGACGTATAATCAGATAAATAAACAGATATTCCGGAGAATAGATGAACTATAGGATACTGGTAGGAAGACCAACGAACATCCGTCCAGTCGTGATTCGGTAGGCAACATTATCCATCGGTTAAAGGAGGACAACGGCATGAATTGCTGACTTTAATCACAACCTACATCGCTGAACAGAATTCATCAATGGAACTCTTGTCATAGATTCTGAAGAGATTGTGAAATATCAGATTGTTGTGTTCTTGTTCTTCCTCTTGTTCTTGCTTTTATTCATCAATATCATCATGAGGATTATGCCGCGTCCTTCACCTCTTCCTTCTTGTACGTCTTCTTGTTTTGTTGTTTGTATTGTTGTCGCTGTTCTTGTTGTTGTTGTTATCCTCCTCCTCCTCCTCCTCCTTCTTCTTCTTCTTCTTCTTCTTCTTCTTCTTCTTCTTCTTCTTCTTCTTCTTCTTCTTCTTCTTCTTCTTCTTCTTCTTCTTCTTCTTCTTCTTCTTTAATAATCATCAGCATCATCATCATCATCATCATCCAGTGCATTTCCGGTTGGCGTGGGCGATGATGCGTATCCACAAATTGCGATCTCCGATGGCATGGATCAATTTGTATGTTGACACGCTTCCATGCCATGACACAAGACTGTCATGAATTTTCTCACGTTGTCTTCCTCTATCTCTCTTTCCACAAATCTTTCCGGTTGTCACAACATGTTCCAGTTTTTGTCTTCTCGTAATGTGGCCAAAAACTGATGACTGCTTCTTTCTGATGTTTGTGAAAAATTGTCTTTGCGACATATCTTCCCTTAAAATGTCCAGATTGCTCATTTTTGCTGTCCAATTAATTTTCAGCAATCTTCTATAATACAGCATTCTTCTTCATTACATTCACCACATCCGTACTTTGTTTCTTCCACGAACTGTATTGTCTTTCCCACACTCTACAAGCTTTCGTAGCTAAATTTGACATCTAGAGTTATTTTCGGTACACCACATACCTCTCTGCGCTGTATGTGGTTCAATGTTGTAGTATATGTTCTGTAGAGCACAAAAAGCTGTTAGAAATATAGGAGCGAGTGCGTAATCATATATTTTTTTTTCGAGTATCCTTTACAGGACATTGCAGTCAACACCAGCATTTTTCAGCTGCTGTTGATGTCTTGGCAAGTTTTACGTTCAATAGTTTGCCATTGCTTTCTGAAATCCGGCTCACATACCTCCGTAAGTAACCAGAGCAACGCGATCCGCTGCCGAATCTCGCGCAGCTGTGTTTCGTACGTGAGTATACGGAATTACGAACAACGTCCTTAACTCCTTCGCCAGAATACTTCTAACTAATACAAGAGATACAGCCAGAATAATAACAGTGAAGTGCTGTCACAGCTATGACATCCAAGATATCAATACAGTAACAGAGCAATGATTCAATAAGTATAACATTTCACAGAATGTACTGTACAATTACTGACAGACGCAAAATCAGTATTTCAGACCATCCATTTGGGGAAAATTGTCATTATTGGGGGGAGAACTGACCGAACCAGACTGTCAGCATAAGGTCGGCATACAGTGGAGACCATCTGACTGTGGAGTGCCCTGAATCGAGAGACATGATCAACAAGCCAAGGGAGGCGCAATCGACCATCAACCACATGTACCAGTCAAAAACCACCATAAGAAAGAAATTATCGAATAAATCAGAAAGCCACCAGCACGCGAACAAGACGGCTGCCATTTTATAGATAGGCCAGAACAAATCACTAGACTTCGCCTCAGAAAAGGGCGCGATCGATTGCGCAGCCACATGGATACATAATTTAAGGATGGCAAATGAACCATGTGCACTTGTGGATTGGCGTCCCAGACAGCAGAGCACGTATTCCAAGACTGCACCGAGTACGACATATCTAGGCAAATATTATTAGTGTAACACAAGCGGAAGTGAACATGTACGGTGCACCGAGTGAACTGAAAGGACAGTGAGATTTAAACAAGAGACAACATTGCGTATATAGACAATTTATTTGAAGCGAATGAAAGAAGAACAGTTTAATGTGCTCACCCAGGGGTACACATTATCAAATAATTGATATGGCGTGGAAGCCTGGATAATGAACAAATAATTAGAAAATCGAATAGAGATGTGGATATACAGAAGAATATGTCGTATTTCATGGAAACAAAATTCTAGAAAATCTGGGAATGAAAAAGAGTTGATGAAAGAAATAAAAAAAGAAGCACGTGAAATATTTCGGCAACGTTAAAAACATAATACTCTTATAAACACCATATCCGAGGGTAAGGTTGAAGGCAAGCGAGCAAGAGGTAGACAACGAACAAGTGTGAAGATAACATCAAGATACGGACGAACAGCAGTCTGACAGAATGTACAATCAAGGCGAGAGAAAGACAATATTTAGATCTATTGTAGCCAACCTTCATTGTGGAGACGGCACAAGATTGATTGATTGCCATATAAGTAGTGAGTGAACATACACCCAACCAGACTCCACCCACAGCGTACTCGGGGTGTCTTTATCTTCTCCTGCCTTTTATTCACTGGCGGAGACCCTTAGTCAATTCACGTAAGCTCACGTCAATAATCTCCTATCTTTTGCTATCTCTTGAAGCTCCATTCATGTCCTCCCATATTATTCATCTGTTTTAAAATTACTTCTCGGCGTTTTAATAATGTATCCTTTTATTTTTTATTTTTTTATTTTTTTTTGCCAGAGGATTCCGTGGAAAGGACTTCCTGCGATTTTCCCTTTGTACTTATCCTGACGAAATTGTTGAGCCCTTGGTACTTATCCTGACGAGATTATCGAGTTCTTTGTACTTATCATGACAAGACTGTCGATCTCTTTGTACTTATACTAACGAGACTTGTGCTCTTTGAGTGTCTGGTTCTTAGTTCTTTCAGATATCCAGAAATTGACTGTCCAGTTCTTACAGATATCCAGAAATTGACTGTCCAGTTCTTACAGATATCCAGAAATTGACCGCTCAGTTCTTACAGATATCCAGAAACTGACCGCTCAGTTCTTACAGATATCTAGAAATGGACTGTCCAGTTTTTACAGATATCCAGAAATGTACCGCCAAGTTCGTACAGATATCCCGAATTTGAGTGTCCAGCTCTTACATGTATATGGAAATTGAGTATCCAGCTCTTATATATATATACGAAAATTGAGATCAAGTTTTTACAAATGTCAAGAAATTCAGTGATCAGCCCTTACAGATACTGGAATGTTGTCATCATCCTGACCAGACTGTTACTTGTCATCGTGTTTTAGTAAAGCTCACAATCTACTTCTCGTTTTATTTTTGGGCAATTCATTCATTGACGAGACTGTTGATCGACACCTCCTTGTGTGACCAGCTATTACAAATATAAGGAAATGTTTACATTCACCAACGCTAGATGAAAGAAACACGCTTACATTCACCAACACTAGATGAAAGAAACACTTTAAATGAAAAAGGAAAAATATTAAACACAGCCCATGAAGGCTTTGATGTACCGATAAAGATAAGCTAAAAGTGGCTGGATGTATATAAATAACCGCAAAGGCAGATTTGGGCTGGTCCCTATGAGATCATGTGCATGATGAGGAAGAACAACACGGCTCTCCGTGGCGAAGTGGTCAAGCTATCTGCCTCGCGCTCCGAAGGTTGGGGGTTCGATTCCGGGCTACGTCTTTCGATTCACGAGTGCATTTTTCTCGGAGACTCCTGGGGGTCGTCGCCGGAGCCACCGAGCTGTTGCTTTAAGCGATGCTTTCGGCAGGCCGACCTGCGGAAAGATACCGAGCCATATGGGATAAAACCCGGGGCAATGAAGTCGATCCTCTCGATTTTTAAGACTTTTTAAAGAGGAAGAACATATACACCTCACTGCATGGACAGAATGCGTCAAGGGGTGACCAGAAGATCTGGTCGACACTCAGTTCTCCGAGGAAAGGCCAGACGGGCAAATAATCAGATTGCTACTGGCGCTTTTAGTATTTGGACTCTTCGTTGGTTGTTCTAGATGACAACAGAGCGCGTATGGGAATATCGCGGGTGCAGCGATTTCGTTTCTTGATTCAACTCAACTAACCACCAAGTAAACAGCATCTATCGATTAATTATCACCACCGTCTCAGATAATCCTGCCAATTAATACACGTGAACGAAGAATAAACAAAAGCCGCAGGCAGTTGTGTAAACATCCATCAATTACTAACGTAATCAAACACAGCTGACGGATGCCAGTCGAAATAATGAGACGAGGACGCAATGACACTAACTAGACGATCTTACCTTCCCCAGGCCTCTGTGAGCATGACCTATTTTTACAACCAATGGGAACTTTGGAGAGTTGAGCTGTGGAGAAAGGATGTTTTGCTTTAAACAAAATTTAAATACGACACGCATTATAATATGACTCGCAATACGACACGCTTTCCAATATGAATAACAATACGACACGCATTCCAATATGACTAACAATACGACACGCATTCCAATGTGACTCACAATACGACTCGCATTCTAATGTGACTCACAATGCGACTCGCAATACGACTCTAATATGACTTGCAAAACGACTCGCAGCGAGACTTTTGGAGGTGAGAGGTTTTAATCCCGGTCTGTAATCATAACTTCCAATGTTTATGTTGGTTAGTGCGTCCTCTCGTCTCAACTTCTTTCTATATAAGTAGCATTTTTTTTTCTTCTTCAAATTTTCATTTTCTCTTCATTGTTTTCATTATTTCATTCTTCTCACCCCTTTCTTATGCCATAATGTAGTAACTAGAGGGTCATCTCTGTGATTACTTGTTGTATTTTGTGTATGTATTTGTTTGCTGATGAAGGCTAGTCGCTGTAACGTCTTGTGTTTTCCGTAATTGTGTTCTGTAAAGCTTTGTGTTATTTTATACTGTTTATATTTCCATAGCTTTACCGTAGTTCCACTAATTTTATTCATACTGTAATTATCAATAAGAGCGGAATAATCTTGTGTACGCACATCTCCACGTCAATACATTTCAACGCCTGACGTCATCGTCTTTCAAGTGACAGAACCGATGTGTGCGACAATGAGTGTAACAGGAAATTTTACAAGAAAAGAACTGTGCAACTCACACATGGGTTACTCACCATTTCCTCGTGGTTTGAGAAGTAGGTTTGGTCAATTAGCGGGAACACGTCTTTGCCCAGGCGCTTCTGAATGTCTATCAACTGAGCAAACTGAGAGATGAGACATTTTAACAGTGAATGCAAACGTGAGCAATCAAAGATTAGATGACAGAAGTCTAAAGTCTACAATTCTGAGTAATCAAATGATTAGTTCATAGAAGTCTCAAGTCTAAACAATTCTGAGCAATCAAATCTGCATGGTCAATACACATATCCACAGCTTGTACAAATGTGAGCAATGTACACAAATATGTAAGCAATAGGTTCATGAATATTTATTACATTTATAGAAACAGAGACGACATCAAAACTATTGTCCAGTCATATGGAATGACACTATTCAGTGCCACCCATCGGGTGCTGGAACGTCAACTATTCCTCCTCACGACGCTTGACGGCAAGTGTAAGATGATGATGGTGGAAGTCGCTGAAAAGTCGACTTCGTTGCGTCAGGTTTTTATCCCATATGGCTCAGTCTCTGTCCGCAGAGAACTGCCGAAAGCGTCGCACAAAGCACGAACTCCGTAGCCCCAGCAATGAGCCCCGGTAGTCTCCGAAAAATGCACTAGTGAACCGAGGGACGTGGCCTGGAATCGAACCCACGACCTTAAAAAAGTCGCTTAAAAGTCGACAGGGTCGACTTCATTGCATAGGGTGTTTGTTATTAATATCGCATATGGCTCATTTTTTTTCCCGCAGCGCGGAAAGAGTCGCACAAAGCAGAGAAAACAATGGCAAACTACTGAACGTAAAAACTTGCCTAGTACATCAACAGCAGTTACAAATTGCTGGATGTTGACTGCAACGTCCTGTAGTGGATATGTAACTTAAAAACAAAACAAAACATTAAGACTGCTGAAATCGGGCCGAATGTACGAATGTCGCCATCCACGATAAGTTCCATTGTGGCGAATAAGGAAGCAATAAAGGAGGCTAATGTAGCGAAAGGCGTGAATGTGCTAACGAAACAGAGATTGCACACAATTGGAGATGTGGAACAGTTGTTATTAATTTGGATAAATCAAAACCAGTTAGATGGTGATTTTGTTTCGGAGGCAATCGTAAGTGAAAAGGCCAGACTGTTGTATGCCGACTAAGAAAATGCCTGGGACATGTATGAGTGTACTTAGTGATTTCAAGGCCAGCAGAGGATGGTTTAAAAAATTCAAAAGTCGTATGGCATACACAGTGTTACGATGCACGACGAAGGCGCGAAGTTCGGACACGAGTTAGGCCGAAAAATTGTATTAAACACTATATTCGTTCTCTATAAAATGTGTTTTTGGTTTATATTTTGGAGTGTCTAGAAAGGATTAATTGGATTTACATTGATTCATATGGAAATAATTGCCGCGGTTTTTGCCGCTGTCGAATTTCACCGATTGTTTTCAGACGGATTATCGACGAAAACCGAGATGTTACTGTATAGTGCACAAGGAAAATAAGCAGGCTGCGGACATGCGGTTTTATAGACGAATGATGAGAATGCCGTGTATGGATAGAAACAGCAATGACGATATCTGGGGAAAGAAATAAACTCAAAAAGAGAACTATATGGGCACTTAAAAAAAAAAAAAAAGAACTATATAGGCACTAAAATCTCTTGTATGCTAAGGGTCTCAAAAGGTCTCAATCCGGCGCTGCCCTTCACCCATACACCCAAGGCATTCCTTTGACAACCAACTGTGTCAGCACCATCTCCACTACGTCACCAAGAAAGGACAAAGGCAACATAAGCAGCTGCACCCACCACCCATGGTTTGTCGAGAAAGGACAAAGGCTTCACAAACAGCTGTACCCACCACCCATGGTTTGTCGAGAAAGGACAAAGGCTTCACAAACAGCTGTACCCACCACCCATGGTTTGTCGAGAAAGGACAAAGGCTTCACAAACAGCTGCACCCACCACCCATGGTTTGTCGAGAAAGGACAAAGGCTTCACAAACAGCTGCACCCACCACCCATGGTTTGTCGAGAAAGGACAAAGGCTTCACAAACAGCTGTACCCACCACCCATGGTTTGTCGAGAAAGGACAAAGGCTTCACAAACAGCTGTACCCACCACCCATGGTTTGTCGAGAAAGGACAAAGGCTTCACAAACAGCTGCACCCACCACCCATGGTTTGTCGAGAAAGGACAAAGGCTTCACAAACAGCTGTACCCACCACCCATGGTTTGTCGAGAAAGTTGAACTCAGCAGTTAGAGAGTTGATGCTGGGTACACCGCCATATCTGAAACCTAGCAACAGATGTCTCCAGTCAACTTTAGCGTCACGAACGTGCTGGCGTATCAGTAGAAAGTCTGGCTTCAGGGATCTGTAATGTGAACGGAATAACTTCAGTAATAAATTATTTAATCAACAGATTATCCTATCTGCTCATCGAACTGTTAGTCCACAAGCGCTCTGATCCCCCCCCCCCCCCTTTCCCAGGATCAATGTCAGCGTATAGTTACTGACGACATCAGTTCCGTGTTGGTTCTCTTCTTTGGTTCCCGCATGGTAGTCTTGTCTAGCTTGACCCTGTTTAATTTGATGTTCTTGCAGTCTGGTCAATGTATTGAAAAATGTTTGTTGCATATCCTTTACAGGACGTCGCATGTCAACCTAGCGTATTTTGTCTTTTCGTGATTACTTGGCAAATTTACGTTCAGTAGTTTGCCATTACCCGGCTCCGTGGCGAAGGCGTTCGTAATTCCGCATACTACGTTCGAAACACCGCTGCTGGCGATTTGGCAGCAGACCGCTTTGCGTTGGTATTTTTACAAAATGATGTGGGTGTCGGTCGTTCAGAAAGCAATGGCAAACTACTGAACGTAAACTTGCCAAGAGATCACACACAAAATATGGGGGTGAATGCGACGTCCTGTAAAAGGATATGCAACTAACTTTTTTTTTAAAGATTACCATTACTTTCTGAACGACCGGCACTCATACCATTGCATGAAAATATCAACGCGAGACGGATTGCTGCCAAATCGCCCGCAGCTTTGTTTCCGTCTATGAATTACGTCTGTAATTCCTTAACAACAGAGATGTAGAATCAATGTTAAATTCAGTGATAAATATTACGTCATGATAATTATCATGACGATGTCTTGTCATTGTTGTAGTATCAGTGTCAACTTCAATGATAAATATGACGTCGTAGTAGCTATCACGATACAGTCTTATCACAGTTTCAGAATCAGTGTCAACTTCAATGATAAATATGAAGTCATAGTATCATAATTGCACATAACTTGTCTTCTGTTACCACCACCGTCATCATCATCATCATCATCATCATCATCATCATCATCATCATCATCATCATCATCATCATCATCATCATCATCATCATCATCATCATCATTATGTGCCTTGCCGGTTTTCGTGGGCGATCATGCTTCTCCACAAATTGTGTCTCCGACGGCATGGAACAATTCATGTATTGACTCCTTCCGTGCCATGACAGAAGACTGTCAAGAATTTTCTCACGCTGACTTCTTCTATCTCTCTTTCCGCAATCTTTCCAGTTGTCACAACATGTTGCAGTTTTTGTCTTCTCATAATGTGGCCAAAAATAACGACTGCTTCTTTCTGATGTTTATAATAAGTTGTTTTGACGATTTAGCCTCCCTCAAATGTTCAGATTGCTCATTTTGACTGTCCATGGAGTTGTCAGACCCTCTTTCCATGAGCAAGTGGATCACTTGGCTTCAAGGTTGCCTGTATATTGAACACTTCTATGAAAGACTGCTTTTTGGAGACAATAACAGACGAAACAGCACAAGTAAGGAATTTCTTATGACAGTCAGCTGTGTTCATCTGCACCCTGATGTCACATGCTTAACAATCTTGACATTCTCTACAACAGTATTGACAGGTTACATGACAATGGCAAGGTTATGGTAATTTCTATCATACTTTTAAGGTCTTCATTTGAAGCTCCCTCCAGAGTCTAGTTTATTACGCACACCTTTATCTCGCCCTGTACCACGATCCCTCCTGCTTGCACAGAATTGAGCTCCTAATTCCATTAGATGCAGCGACGCGTAGTCATTGATTTGTGTATCCTCGTGCTGCCGCAATCATTTACAGGCAGAATCATGTTTCCTTTGGAAGCCACGGTAGGCCAGTAGTCAGCAAGCTTGCCTGTCCTCCCATGGTCATATATTTGAATCCAGGACTTGGCTGGGATGAAAAATTGATCGGAGCATCCAGATTAATGCGGGAAAGATAAAGTTAAAACTAGCGAGAGGGGATTCTTACAGCCCGACGTTATGTCATGGACACATATCATCACGTGAATTCATAGTTTGCAGGGGAATGAGAGTTGTGGAAAGACGTGATCACCCATGTCAGTTGACAGGGCACCTGACTGTAAGTAAGTATGGGACATACATTTATATTAGTTAAGAATAAAATTAGTAGAACTGTGGTAAAGCTGTGGAAATATAAACATTATAAAATAACACAAAGAAATGCAGTTTTACAGAACACAATTACAAACAATATAAGGACGTTGTGGTGACTAGCCTTCATCAGCAAACAAATACATACACAAAACACAACATATAATAACGGATCATGTTATCGATGCCTGGAGGGTCTTCTCCGTGATTATATTTTGTGTTATGTGTATGCATTTGTTTGCTGATGAAGGCTAGCCGCCACAACGTCCTTGTATTGTTCGTAATTCTCTTCTGTAAAGCTGCATTACATTGAGTAATTTTATATATTGTTAAACAAAAGTTGTTTAAAATTCGAAAGGATCGACTTCATTGCATCAGGTTTTATCCTACATGGCTCGCCGAAAGCGGCGCACAAAGCACGAACTCCGTAGCTCCAGCGACGACCCCAGGAGTCTTCGAGAAAAATGCACCCATGAACCGAAAGACGTAGCCCGGAACTGAACCCACAACCTTCGGAGCACGAAGCAGATGACTTGACCACTTCGCCACGGAGCGTCCCGAATATAACTCATTTTACATTGTTATACTACTTAAAGAGCATTAGCATATGGTGCTGACCCATATTTGTACAGCCCTATCGGCACCCAGTGGGTGATGTGGTTAGTGTCACACCGGCCGCCTTTACATCCAAATACATTATCTGGTACTCATTTTAGGCTGGGTCAGTCTGTAAGCCCTGGTCAGCCATGAAGCGAATCGAACACATGCCCATCCTGATGGTATGCAATCGTCTAAACCAGTGGTTCTCAACCGGTGGGGAATCCCTCCCTCCCACCCCATGGGAGGGGGGGGGGGAATTCCCCTTAGGTTGAGTACCACTGTGGGGGGGGGGGGGGGGGGAGGAAGAGAGAATTAAGATTATTTCAAGATCGCGTTAATACAAGAACCGATCACTTGATATCGTTTTCCCTCCATACTTTACAGTTCTGTACTTATCGCTCTTCTGAAATTCATTTTATAACGTAAGTAGACCCGCAAATCACGTTTTATGTAGACATCTAGGCGTGTTCTAGTATGTGTTATTAAATTTAGCTTCCATTTTTACGCATACTGTATAGGGGCGCGGGGGGGGGGGGGGGATTTGTAGGGAAGAAATACGAAAGTGAGGAATGACGTTATGAAAATATGGTGAAGGGGTACACGGGCCAAAAAAGATTGAGAACCATTGGTCTAAACGCTACGCAATCTGTCATAAACTGTCACTTACTGCCAATATAGTACCTTGCTGTGTATGGCGGGGGGGGGGGGGTGTTATAGAGCCTGAGGAATTAAGGCCGCCTGGCTACTGCAATTTGGGACATGTTATGAGAAGAAATGGATTGAAGAACTTAATGATATCTGACAAGATCGAAGGGAACAGACCAAGAGGAAAATACCTGGATGGCTTGGCCACATGGCATGGACGAGACAGGAACACTGAGCTGATCGACGACTCTGGTGATCGAGTGAAATGGCGAGTCATGACCGCCCACGCTTTCTGGCATGGCACATGATTGATTGATTGATTGACTGGCTATTGCAGTCGCCGCGAACTGTGCAGGTTATAGTTTTCTTTTTTTCCCCGACAAAAAAACAAAAACAAACTTAACACCTTACCGAGAATTAGAACCCGGGTCTCCCGAAGGAAAATCCGGCATTCTAGCCACTCGGTCAGCCGCTCCCAAAAGGCACCCGATGGTGGTTGTTAATGCCTAGAAAGTTTCCTTCCGTCGAATTCTGTGACGTCATGCGAGTCGATCGATGCCCTATTGCCTGCAGCACTTGCAGACTTCGTGTCTGCGTCTCGCACTCCAGCAATTATCATCGGTCTTAAAGCTGTTATTATGATTTGATTTAAATTGCAGAGATTTCTTCTCAAGATTCTTTACGGAAGAATAGTTTCTTCTTAGGAGCCCCGATAGTGTTGTAACTAGACGGTTGCCTGTCGGTTCGTTTTCCATGGGTTCGAATCGCATAGAGCGGATTTTTAAAATTGATCTGGGCTCCAGATCGACTCAGCCTAAAATTGGTACCAGTAAATATTTTGGGCAGTAAAAGCGGCTGTCGTGACACCGACCACAACATCCACTCAAAGACTATTGGTCTTTAAAAATATGAGTTTAGCACCATATACCTAATGCATGTGCTTGCTTGCTTGCTTGTGTTCGTTGGCTTGAGCTCCAACGCGAAGTCCTGTATGCCGGATGAAGGCATCCTGTTGTCCAACATCAGTGTGATGTCATACAGGACCTAAGGTTTGCGTGAGTATCCGTTGTCCCATGTCTGGCTTATTGGTGTGCAGACTGGTGGTGCCTCGCCGTACAGGCAGACACTCTCCGACTTCGGAGGAATCGGCGATCCTACTGACTTTAGCCAGGACCCCGAAGGGATCTGTTGCCCAGGACGCTCGACGAGGACGCGTCAATAGGTCTTGGCCAGTATATAACCTGGCCCTGGTGCCTTGGAAACACCTCTGCGTCCCCATAATGCATGTAAAAGAGTCCTTTACGTGCTTACCTAGGATGAGCAAAGGACATAATTTATCGGGATGAAATCTGCTTCTGATAATAAGACAAAATAAGTTCCAGTTTGAGGTACAAAACCCCATCAGTAAAAGTAACTGTACACCCACACGCCAAAGTCAATTGCATAATATTATATCAATATCAATGTAAATGCCAGTCAGTGTACTCAGGCAGAAAGGAACGACCCTTAGAAAGTAGAATATCAGAGCATTTCCCTAAATGGGTTAGGAAGCTAGCTGTGGAAAATTCTGGCAAGGGCCTGAAGGGGCCGCCATCTTCAGTAGCACGCCATTTTATAGAATTTACTGCAAACGAAGAGAATTTCGGTGTACTTTTCACAATCAATAACTAAAAGTTACTAAGAAATGCGGAGGTGTCTGCTATTCACTTGGATAAATCACAATTATATAAATAGAAAGACAAGAAAGTCACTATACAAATGTGTATTGACATTTAAATATAAGTACCATGTGATTTGTTTATTTCGGTTGAAAGGATTAAATTAAGCTACTAGTTCATTATATGTGGGAGTTTCCGTAATATGTGCAAGACGAGATACAGCGAGATATGACAGGAAATAAATTGTGCAATACATTGTTCGTGTCTTCATTATACAAATTGCAGAACGGAAAAATATTGTTTTTGAATTATTTCCCAGCTAATCAATATCACATCAGCAGGTAGTGTCAAAGAATGTGAATAATAAACATTAGAGATTTATATAAAAATGAATATATTAGAACTTCCGATATAAATATTTGTTTCAACACAATATAATGAATTTAAGTATTATGAAAGACCACAAAAGAAATATAGTGAGTGTTCAACTGTCGTGTGCATGTAGTCAATTGTAATATTTTCCAACATAATGAAATTAACAAATAGTTTTAAATTAATTAAATCCAGAAATGCGCAGATACTTTAAATGCAATAGAAAGAAGATTTAACAGAACAAAAATACAGCCTGCAGCCTTGCCTGGTAGTTTTGTTTCCATTTCGAATGGCCTGGATCTCGACGGTTGTCCCCGTTTCTGAGTTCGATGCCAGGTTAAGCTCTGAGAACTCTGCCTGCTCTACCTTCACATCCCAGTCACCAAAGAGTTTCTTGCCCCTGAAGTACTTTGACCTAAAAGACACAATTTTTTGTATGATTATTTGGCAAATAATATGAACACATCAACTTTAATCATTATCATCTTCCACTTTTGGCATCAAGCGTCGTGGGGAGGAATAGTTATCAATTTTATTAAACTTTATTAAATAGAAATAGCCAAATTGATTTTATATTAACAGGAAATAACAGAAAGAGAAATATATTAGATGCAAGGGCAGTGCCCAACTTAAGTATAAACACAGACCACAAAGCAGTTGTTGCCACAATAAGAACCAACAGAAAAAGAAAGCAAAGACCAGGAAAATACATACCATGCGAATTAGTAAACTTAAAAAAAAAAAACTCAAAGACGAGGCAGTGAGGAAACATTATGAGGAAGAACTAACTGAAATCTTTGTAAAATTACATATGGAAAGAATAACAGTGGAAGACGAATGGGAGATGTTTAAATCAAACTTTTTAAATAATGCAAAAAATAACATGTGGAACCACGAAAACACGCAAAACACGGATAAAGAAAATAACAAGTAGGTGGAACGCAGAAGCTGTAAAAGACAAAAAGGGAAAAATATAAAAAGTGGCTGAAGAGCAAACAGGAACGTGATTACATAGAATATAAAATAGCGAGACGGTATGTGAACAGAATAGTAAAGAGAGAAAAACAAAAAGACTGGAGGAGTATGGAGAAACCCTAAATAAAAACTACAAGGAGGCAACTAGAAACTTCTACAAAAAGATAAGTGCAATGAGAACCAGAGGAGAGCCCTTTGGCCCAACTGAAATAGTTAACAGTGAAAATGGAGAACCGATCAGTGAACAAAACAAAAAATCCTAATAAGATGGAAGCAGTATTTCTAACAACTTCTCAACATTCACTCTATTGTTCACTAACATATATAGACACCATATGTAAAGAAACCAGCCAAACAGAGACCACAAGAACACCGCGTGACGAGAACACAGAAGAAAATCTGCAAATTACGTACACCATTAGAGAACTCCTGTTTGCGGACGAGCAAGCACTAATAGCAAAATCAGAAGCTGAATTACAAGACCACATGAATAGTCTCACCGAAATGTGTAGGGAGCATAAAAAAGCGGGCACTCTCCCGCTGCTTATACTTCACCTAGACCGCTAAGGTACAAGAGGAACATGATGAGATGAGATGAGATTAAATAGAAGATGGGTCTTTTCCACGCAATCCGACGTGGACAATGCTCAAGGTTCGTACATGAGTACCATCAGCGCTGTCGGTAGTTGGTTGTGCTCAATCAAACCTCAAATACCGGAACAACCAGATACGAGTAGATCAAACAGAAGATGCTTGAGATGAGTTCATGATTGTCAATGTCCGTTTCAAAGCAGGCACAAGAAGAAGAAAATCATGATGAAGAAGGAAAGAACAACAATAACAACAACAAGTATGCGCTCGGTTGTGTGTATGCGTATGTTCTGCATTGCCAGGTTCCAACTATTTGTTTAAAAGTGTTCATTCTGTTTGATTAAGTTACACTGCACTTGATTATACATTTTACGAATAAAACAAATAATCCCATTCTCACCAACAACGCCTCCTCCTCCTCCTCCTCCTCCTCCTCCTCTGCCACCTCCTCCATTCCTTCTTCATTTTCTTCCACTTCCTCCTCCCCCTGCTTTTATGTTTCCTTTACTTCTTCTTCTTCCTGCCGCCTCCTCCTCTTCTTCTTCTTTGTCTTCATCTGGTCAAGATGGTATCCCAGCAAAGGCTATTAAAACTAACACGGGGACTTAAAGTGAACTGCTTCACAAGTTATTTGGCAGAACCTGGGAGACTGAAGAAGTGCAGACAGACTCCGTGAAGGCATAGTTTGTGGAACTACCAAAGGAAAGGACCTACAAGAGTGTGACAATAATAGAGGAACAATGTTGTCAGTTCCTGGTAGAATAGGAAGCAGGCTCATTGTGGGATATTGGGAGATGCCACTGACAGTCGGAATGAATATACGGGCTTCCGACGAGATAAATATTGCGCTGAACAGAGGTGAAGCAAGGCATATTGATGCATTATTGTGAAATCCCACAGATTGTCTTGAACTTAAAGGGCTGCATGTGGTGACATGGGTTGCGGACTTCTTCATGGGGATGAACTAGCACAGGCTTGTACAATTTGGAGGAGGGGGGGGGGGGAATGCGGTAGGGGTGCCTTTAAACACATTTGTTGTTATTACTGGCTGTGAACTATATTGTGAAGATAACGGTCATTACGGGGCAGCTTGTTCGTCCTTGTTTCGCTGGTGTCACCGCCTTCCTGTGTCTAACGCAGAATCAGATGCGGGATATGCTAGACGTATTAGAAGAGTCAAGTTAGTTGCATATCCATTACAGGACGTTGCAGTCAACCCCAGCATTTGTTTGGCCGTTTGTGATCTCTTAGCAAGTTTACGTTCAGTAGTTTTCCTTTGCTTTCTGAACGACGGACATCCATACCATTTTATAAAAACCCAACGCAAGGCGGTCTGCTGCCAAATCGCCCGCAACAGTGTTTCGAACGCGGTATGCGGGATTACAAATTGCGTCTGTAACCACTTCGCCACACAGCCTGTAGACGGGAGGTCACGTAAAGTGGGTCAAGGAATTCGTATGAGAAAGAAAAGGGTCAGGAGAGTAAAGCAAGCGGGTGATAACCCGATCTCCCTTGGTGACCCCTCCTTCGAGAGGCAGGGTCGTACACTTATCTGGGTGGTCATGAGGATAGCCGCCTCCCTGGCAAAGGACTTACGGACGCAGTTCGTAATCCCGCATATCGCGTTCGAAATATAGTTGCGGGACGTCTCCGCGGCGAAGTGGTCAAGCAGTCTGCCTCGCGCTTTGAAGGTTGTAGGTTCGATTCCGGGCTACGTCTTTCGGTTCACGAGTGCATTTTTCTTTAGGACTCCTGAGGGTCGTTGCCGGAGTTACAGAATTCGTGTTTTATGCGATGCTTTCTGCGGAAAGAGATCGAGTCATATGTGATAAAACCCGGGGCAATGAAGTCGATCCTCTCGACTTTTAAGACTTTTATTATTTAAGATTTGGCTGCAAACCGCCTAGCGATGGGGTTTTTATGAAATAGTATGTGTGCTGGCCGTTCAGAAAGCAATGGCATACTACTGAACGTAAACTTGCCCACGAATCACGAACAGCCAAAAAATGCTGGAGTTGACTACTACGTCCTGTAAAGAATATGCAACTAACTAAATGAGGACAGAGATAGGGAAAGAGATAAATATACTAACATGGGAGTACAGAAGGACGAGAGACAGACAGTGCTGGAGATCCTATTGCAGCCAACCTTCATTATGGAGACGGCACCTTATTGATTGGTTGAATTGGCAAAATGCAAGAGGGAGCGTTCAGAGCACTTGAAACGTGTAGATGACGAAGACAATTAAACTTAACTCTGAACTTGGAGTATGCAACTCTGGTGTTAAATCGGTACTGCTCTAAGGATCAGAAACATCGAGCTCGACGAAATAACTGCCTGCTCAACTACAGGCATTTATTGATCGTTGACTGCCCGCTATAGAAGGGCTAAAATGGCAGGGCAGAATAACTAACGAGGAGCTAATGGTAGAGAACTGGGAGCTAATAACAGTGAATCAGGATATCAGGACAATCTGAACTAGCCAGCCAGCCAGCGTAGGGCCACCATACAGTGGATACTATCTTTCTGTGTGGAGTGCCCGGAAACGAGAGAGTTGATTAGCTAGCTAAGGAAGGAGCAATAGATGAACTTGATTTGCCTATTACATACCATCAAAAGAAAATAATGATCACATTGATCAAATAAACGAGAAAACCAACAACACCAGCTCAAGATGATTACCACTTTATGGACAGACTAGAACAAATCAATACCGAGCGCCTCAGAACAGGACACAATATATTACACAACCATAATGTATGCAACATTCAAGATTGGCGAATCAGCCATGTGCACACGTGGATTGGCGCTGCAGACAGCAGATCACATACTCCACGAATGCCCAAAATACGACATACCTAGGCAAACCTTCTCGCAAAGAAAAACAACATTGGAGGATAGACACTATAGACCACTCTAGTGTACTAAACAAAAAATGACAGTGGAGTTCATACATTGAAGATACAGACACATTTCAAGGGAGCGAAAGAAGAAAAAGGAAGCGAGGAGAGAGCACTGGCGCTAGGCATCACACAGACTGAGAAAATATAAGCATAGCATCACTTGAAAAGCCTTTGTCTGAGACTCTGGGACACGAGGAAACGTGGAGGGGAAATTGCAAACAGCAAAAGACAGAGGGCTTGGGGCAGGATTAGTTGAGGGTTTATCCTCAAGTGGGGGAATAGATGGCAGAAAAAGGGGAATTTTTTTCTTTCTAATTTGTTAATCCTAAACAGCCTGTCTCCGTAGCATAGGATTTCGGGCGCGATTCGTGAGCCCGCTTACCCGAGTTCGAAACACAGCTGCTACCGATATACCGCGTCGCGCTAGGTTTTGACGTGTCGGCATGGGAGCCGGTCGTTCAGAAAGCAATGGCAAACTACTGAACGTACACTTACCAAGACATCAACAACAGCAGTAAAATTCTGGTATTGACTGCGATGTCCTGTAAATAGGATATTCCCAAAAAAAAAAAAAAGTCCTAAACAACAACACAATCCATGTACAAAATAAAATGTAAAAATATCATTTTAACGCAATTAATTAATACTGATTATAATTATGGTAAATCAAATAAGACTAAGTGAAATATAACATAGAACAAGACAGAAATATGCTTACTATACGAATGGGGCATGTAGTGTGTAAAATTCTAACATTCCAGGAGCCGGTTCTGGGGATTTTCCCAACGGACGAAACCTGAGCGTGTCGTAAAAGGCGACTATAGCGGGTTGGTCTTAAATTGGCTGGTACCAAAGAAAACAAAAGTCAGCCAACACCAAACCAACCATAAACGGGCCATGCAGGGCTTGGCTTGCCTGGTCGTGACACTATAATCCACTTGGAGTCTCAAGGTGAAGGAGGAGGAGTAGGAGAAAGAGATAGAGATGAAGAAGGAGGAGGAGAAGGCGAAGAAGAGGAAGAAAAAGAAGAAAGTGGATGAGAAGGAGGAGGAGAGGGGAAAAAGTAGTAGGAGGAGAAGAAGGGCAAGAAGAAGAAGAAGAAGAAGAAGAAGAAGAAGAAGAAGAAGAAGAAGAAGAAGAAGAAGAAGAAGAAGAACAACAACAACAACAACAACAAAAACAACAACAACAACAAGAAAAGTAAGAAGAAGAAGAACAAGAACATGAACAAGAACAAGAAGAAGAATAGGAGGAGGAGGAAGAAGATGAAGAAGAAGAGCAAGAAGAACAAGGAGAACAAGATAAAAAGGAAGAAGGACAAGAAGAAGAAGACGAAGAAGAAGAACAACAACAAGAAAAGGAAGAAGAAGAACAAGAAGAAGAACAAGAACAAGAAGAAAAGGAAGAAGAATAAGACGAAGAACAAGAAAAACAAGAACAAGAATAAGAAGAACAAGAAAAGTAAGAAGGACAAGAAGAAGACAAAGAAGAGGAAGAAGAAGAAAAAAGAAGACAAAGAAGAAGAAGAAGAAGAAGAAGAAGAAGAAGAAGAAGAAGAAGAAGAAGAAGAAGAAGAAGAAGAAGAAGAAGAAGAAGAAGAAGAAGAAAAAAGCAAGAACTAGAACAAGAAGAACAAGAACTAGAACAAGAAGAACAAGAACAAGAAAAGTAAGAAAGACAAGAAGAAGAACAAGAACAAGAACAAGAGGAAGAAGAAAGGTAATAAACCGGCAATAGACAGACTCCCATTTATTTTAGTGCGGTGTCAAAAAGACGTGACTGAAATAGAAAGAGTGGGCGAAGAAGAACTAACACGAAAAGCACAAAGGAAAAAAACATATAGTGAGGTTCAGATCAATAAACTGAATGAATAGACAAGAAGCACAACCATCGATCCCAGCTTGTGGCGGGTGACGATATAAATACAGATTACGAAACCGCTCTTGTGGAAGTCTTTACATACAACAATTCAACGACAGGGACCAACCACCCTTAGCTGAGAGCTTCCGACAATGGACGCATCGACTATTCTGCATGCATACGATATCACCGAGCGTCGGGAACGATGGAGAAGCTTGAAAGTTAATAATCCCATCGTGTTACGCCGACAACCTGACCCACGACTGGGGCTATTGGGTGATGATGATAGCTGAAATAGAGGATCTGGGGTCAACTCAGATGGACAGATAGGGCATATTATCCCGACTAATTAATAATGGGTTCCACATTGGTAACTTTTACAGACCCGAGAGCCAATATTTGGGACCGGTAACAGAAACCCAGTCATCATCATCATCATTATTATATCATCATCACCATCATCATCATCGCTAACACTTCGTCACTATCATCATTGTCACTATAATCATCGTTATCATCATCACTATCATTATTATCATTACTGTCATTATAATCATTATCAGCATCACTATTATTATCATCACTGTCAGCATCATCATGTGCCACTATAAGCGTGTGTGGTCATGGTTCGCCATCTCACAAGACCATCAGAGTCGTGGATCAGGTCTGTGTTCTTGTTTCGACCATGCCATCTGGCCATGCTATCCGTGTATTTAATTCTCTGCCGTTCCATTGCTCTTTTCCCTTTAATTTTGCCAATTGTCATTACGTTTTCAAGTTCCCTTCTCCCCATAATGTTCCCAAACATCTTGACTTTCTACGTCTAATTCCTCTAATTAATTTATATTTTTCATTTGTTTCCCGAATGACTGTCTCTTTAGTGTCTGTGTTCGTCCATTGTATTCTTTGCATTTCCCCAAGAAATCGCATTAAAGTTCACTTCTCCCCACAACGTTCCCCCAAAATCTTGACTGTTACGTCTAATTCCTCTAATTAACTTAAACTGTTAATTTGTTTCATAAATTTCTGTCGCTTTCGTTTTTGTGTCTGTCCATGGTATTCTTTGCATTTCCCCCAGAAACCACATTTCAACTGCGATTAGAATTTTCATAACGTGTCACTTGTTGGCCATCTTTCACATACATACAACAGTATGGGTTATTTATAGCACGTTAACACTCTTTTCCTCTCCGCAGTTGACAGCACGTTATTAGCGAGTGTGTATTCCAGCTTACAAAAGGCTACCTATGCATTGCTTTTACTTTTATTTTATTTTTCATTTTTTCTTTTTTCTTTCAGGGTGCTCGACTTCATCGCATGGGGTGTTATCCCATAAAGCGCGATCTCTTTCCGCAGGGCGGCTGCCGAAAGGTCACGAACTCCGTAGCTCCAGCGATGATTCCCAGGAGTCTCCGAAAAACTGCTCTCGTGAACCGAATGACTGGTTTGGAATCAACCTTCGGAGCAAGAGACGGAAGGTTAAAACCCTTAAACAACCCCCCCCCCCTTTTTTTCATCCCCGCCCCGCCCCTTCGCCGACATGGTAAGCATTTTTGAACTTCTGAGAATTCATTTGTTACAATAATATCACTGTCCTAATTATTACTTAACCCCATTCTGCTCCTTGGATGTTTTATTTTAACTCACAAAGATCACAAGATTGTTACTAAAAAAAACACATACTTTGCGATAGTAACTGTTTTTAAAAAAACCCAGATGTCTGGACTGTTAAGAGTTAAAAAGCCTTAGGAAAAGAGTAAACAAGTATAGTAAAACACAGATTTACTAGCCCTGGGGCGTACTGGGTACATATAAGTTTAAAATATAAAGGACATTTTCACGAGCCATATGACGCTTTCGACTTATGCTTGCTTGCTTGCTTGTGTTCGTTGGCTTGAGCTCCAACGCGAAGTCCTGTATGTCGGATGAAGGCATCCTGTTGTCCACCATCAGTGTGATGTCATACCGGACCTGAGGTTTGCGTGAGTATCCGTTGTCCCATGTCTGGCTTATTGGTGTTCAGACTGGTGGTTCCTCGCCGTACAGGCAGACACTCTCCGACTTCGGAGGAATCGGCGATCCTACTGACTTTAGCCAGGACCCCGAAGGGACCTGTTGCCCAGAACGCTCGACGAGGACGCATCAATAGGTCTTGGCCAGTATATACCCCGGCCCTGGTGCCTTGGAAACACCTCTGCGTCCCGCTTTCGACGTATGATTAAGTTAGCTGCATATACATTACAGGACGCCGCATTCTGAAGCTCTGTGGGTTAAGAACGCGTTTCGCAACCCCGCATACCGCGTTCTAAACACATCTGTGTGCGATTTGGAAGCAGACCATTTTCCGCTGGTTGTCACACAATGTATTGAGTGCCGGTACATAAAGCAATGGCACACTACCGAACGTAATCTTGCCATGAAATCACAAACATCCAAACAACTCTCGGGTTGACTGCGACGTCCTGTAAAGGGTATTCAGTTAGCTTGTATTTACTGGACAATTCGATGGCATGGTCATCTGACATTGGTATGGACAATTTAATAAGAGTTTATCGGTGCCACTGCTCACCAGAAGACATCACTATCTGAAGCCTATTTCTAAACTTGTGAAAGACGGATTACAAATCAATATCTACCACATTATTAGAATGTAGAATCTCTAATGCAGACTGCTGAATAAATAACAGCGGGGTTTTCTAATGATACGCTTAGAATAGACGTATGTTCTGTCTACTAGTCTAAGCAATAGCCACCAGTCAAACCACTTACCTTTTCTTTGCTTACTTTGGCATTGAAATCCAAGAGGATGACAGTCATTTCACAATTTTTACACTTTTTCTCGGCCATGTCTATTTCGTTATAAAATATATCTAAATATTTTTCTCTATTCTGCTGTTTACGCATATACTTGTATTATGTTAATATTCAGAGGTTTGCCATGGAGTTAACCAATAATACTCTATTTGAGATAATCCAAATTCCTGCAACTGTCTTAGCACTCATTTTTTCCAAAATTATGCCAACTCTCCTTTTGTAGTCCTTCCTTGCTAAGTAAATAATTCTACACTTATCTAAACATTTTCTCCCTGCACCTGACCATCGCTTTTCACTAATCTTTAATATATTTATCTTCATTCTTTCCATTTCTGTCTTGATATTATCTAATTTTCCATTCAATCTAAGTGTCCTGGCTTTCCATGTACCAACATGTAGTGTGTTTGTTACCTTTAATTTGCATACAGCTGCTTGACGACGATCGGGTATCACCTGTAGCACATGATGCTCTCTACCGGACGAAGACACTCCAGTTTGTGTATGGCTGACTCCAATAACCTTTTTCTAAAAGACACTCTGCAAGGCAGCAGGGGAAGGGGAGAGAGATTATATATGGTGCCTCTTACCGGCCGATGGTCACGTCATAGAGTTTTGAGGTATTCTATAAAGATAGCTGTCCCTCCAACTAACTCGTATCTCTTCAGTGACCACCGCTTGTGTTGGTACACGGCTGCTTATTCAACATATTCACAGCTAATCTCCAGACAAAATGTCTAGAGGCCACTACACAATCGGCCACCCGGTGGACGTGCCTAGTAGTAAGACAGGTTTGTCATGAAAAGGAAGTGGGCCACAGACGGTACAACACATTACCCACTTTTGTCCCACCCCGTTCATGCGGTTTGGTCACATTTGAAGGCAGGTGAGTGTAACAAGACCCCCGGGGCTTGGACAGGTATGTTACTAATAGTTAATATCCCTAGCCTTTGGTCCGACCACCCCAATAGGACTTCTCAATCTACAGGGCCCCACACAAGCCGGGAGAACTGACCTTCCCTTCTCACCTATAGATTCCTACCACAAGGGGCTCGGACAAGACAACAGTAATACTTATACTCAAAGCCATGGTCAACAAAGCAAAATTTAATTTCTTAATACGTCAAACTGAACTCAGAGAGGGATGGCTGAAAAGCCTGGATAGAAGACAATATATACACCACGCTGAATGAGAGCAGCAAGAAGATCTACAGATGATCGGTATTCATCAGACAGCACGGGAGTTCTGTTCGTGCCGTCGTCCAGTCGTGGCCAACCACTCACCCGATGAACCTCCGGTGCAAAGGAACTCCAAGTCGTAGACCTCTCTAGAGTTCTCTCCTTCCATTGTGAGGATGATTTCGGACTAGTCAGGCGTATGTCTGATACCTGACTGGCACTTCAACGATGATCGCTGGTCATCTCTCGATGACAGAATCACTCGCAACAGATTTCGCACTACTGATGAAATATGGGCGACCCTAGGGTTCTAGATGTCCCCATCTGATGATAAGTACTGTTGCACAATATAATATAAGATAAGAGCTGGTTGCACTTTGGCTTCCCAAAGTCAATTGGATGAACTATTCTGCTACATAAGAATGGAGCGTTGGCTCCATTCACTAACACTGTCACTGTTTAATAACTCCATTCGGTAGCCGATCATGTCTGTCTGTTGCATAGTTGTTCCAATGTTTAAAGGTAACACATTTATACTTGGCATCGCTTAACTAAGTTTGTATTTTAGTTGTGGGTCACTTATTGACCAGGACTGACAGTTGCAGCCGTGGGCCTGTGCTCTGGCCGAGATGTACGAGTTGACCTCGGGTCAGAGGACACCAGTGTAAGTTAAGTCTTGACCAGGCACGGCAGCTGTGTGGTAAGCCTGGGTGTTTACTATAATTTAGATTAACGCGTGGGCTAGTCAATAGACACGACGGAATGTATTTCGCGAGCCAGCTCAGTGGAGCAGTCTGGTTGAAGCGAATTATCAATACATTCGACGCCCTATCTCAATAATGAGGTACATGAGGGAATTATTGTTCGGACAGAAGAACTTTTATTGAACAAAGCTGTAATTTGATTCCCTTGAGGATAGGTTTGACATTAGTATGTTTCAATCATCATCAGGTGACGGGTTGAAACAAATATTTGTCAGTCAGCCTCATGTGACGCGCGAGAATCACAACATGCGTTTCTCGTTAAGGTGAAACCCAACTATTTAGGAGGCTATAGGCTGTGAAGTGATTATCGCCATATAGGCCTGTTGTTATTTAACTGTTCTTAGTCAGAAGGGGAAAAGATATCTTCACACCTACTAGGGATTTAACCTTGGGCCAGTATAGCGGTCGGGAGACATCCACACAAGCGTGTATATTTCATCAGTGTTATCAGACTCCACAATTCCTTTAATGAGAAGGAATGGTTTGTCCGGCGGGGTTAACTTTCTATTGTCTCTATACTTTTATCGGAACCCGATTGTTGGGGTGTTTGACTCTACACCATTCCTAGTCAGCCAAAGGAATGTATTCAAGTGATGGTTGTCTATCTACACATTCACCCACACACAACAGAAATCTAGGTATCCGAGAAAGAAAGGGGGAAACGACAAACACAAGAACACAAAACTCTTAGGTTGTTTGTCTTGTCTTTAATTCAGTATTTCATGTTAGTTACCATGGTAGTCTGAGCATCTTCCAGTAACCCTGGAGGGGTCATAGAGTACGTACCTGAGGTATCCTGATGTGCTTATGATTTAGGCCAAAGCACTTGATGATCTTCATGGGAGGTAGGGATTTCTGCCATCCTCATGAATGGAACCTGTCATCTTATCTATTATCTATTAAGTATGAGACTTGTGGCTGAAAAGCTACTGAGCTGGAAGAACTGACCACAATGAATAGGATTTTAATGTAGATGCATATTGATGTAGCGTGTATTGTGCAAGGGTGTGATGGGTGTGTACACCTGGCCTGTTCTTGCTTACAGGAACCCCTTTGCTGTTGCTGTGGGTGAGTGCCCTTTGCTGTTGCTGTTGGCTGATTGCTATTGCTTGGCTGTGCTGTTTGCGGAATTTTGTGGGCGAGTGTCCTTGGCTGTGTGCTGTATCCTGAGGGCGGCTGCCTGTTTGCAGTGGTCTGTTTGCTGTTGACCCTTTGCTGATTCCTGAGAGCCTATTTGCAGTTGGTCCGTGGCTGGGTTCTATAGACCTGTGGCTGTGTGGTGTGACTTTAGATGGTGCTGAAGGCCAAGTGGCTAGTGGCTGCTGAACCTTACTTGGCCCAAGTCCCGAGGCTCCAGGAGGCATCATACAGGTTCAGGTGAATGTGTCTTACCACCTGGGTCTACACACTGACAACCAATACTACACTGACATACCTCGTGTGGGATGATGAGAATATCAGGCAGACTACTCTCACCCAATTGACTTTTCATTTCTGTATGTTTGTCTGTCGGTTTGTCGGTTTGTGTGTTTGAGTCTGAATCTCTAATAAAGATTCTAGATTCACCTGTTGTTCGCTTATAGTCAGGTAGGTGTCTTGGAATAGTGTCAGTCTTCATAATGGACAGGGTCGTCCGGGCACCGTCCTGGGGGAAATAAGAGTTACAGGGTAGACAGAAGTTAATTAAGAACCCAAGTACAATATATCGGCAACCACTGAGAACCAGGCCGGTGTTGTCACAAGATTAAACAGGACTGACTGACAGACATAATGAACAGACACGACTGACAGCACAGACAGTCACACAGAACATACAATCATACCAGGCACACAGACAAACTCTGAGAGAGAGAGAGAGAGAGAGAGAGAGAGAGAGAGAGAGAGAGAGAGAGAGAGAGAGAGAGAGAGAGAGAGAGAGAAAGAGAGAGAGAGATAAGCAGACACAGTGACAGACAGACAAGACATTCAGACATAGAGACTAACATTCAGATATATGGACTTACAGACAAGCATAACTGAAAGGCAGTTATGATTCTTCCGAGATTATTGTACCGATTCACTTGTTTAAGAATATTCCCATTTATTTGTATATTACATTGTGATACTTCCTTCTTCCTAGTGACAACGATAATTTGTATCTTCTTACAATTTAATTCTAACCCGAGTTTTTCACTGCATGCAACAAACGCATCTACTAAATGTTGAAGAGCCTGACTATTGCCTACAATCGATACTGTATCATCCGCACATCTAATTATTACGTCCTCCAATAATGACTCTTTTAATAACTTTAACATGTCTGAAAATATTTTCACTGTAAAGGGTAAAACGATTTGGAGAAATTACACATCCCTATCTCACACTTCTCTTAATAGGCTGATATTGACCTACTTCATTATCAATCCATATGGCCGCTTGTTGTTTCCAATATACGTTTTTTTTAACAAGTCTACGGTCTTTCACATCGATTTGCAGATCTGCACGCATCTTTATCATATTGACATGTATTACTTTATCGAAAGCCTTTGGGTGGTCAATAAGGCATAGATGTGGGTTTTTGTTTACTTCTATATAACATTCAATTAATCTTCTCAGCGTATGTACAGATTTACTGAACCTTTGCCCTCTACAAACTCACATTGTTCTTCTTAGATTTCTATATCTATTATAATTGCTACCTCTGGCAGTTTTGTTCTCTCCACCAGAATTGATTATGCTTTATATTCCTCGGAAGTTATAATTCCCTCTGGTCTCACATTTAGTAGTAGTAGGCCTCTTTCAGTCCTGTAGGACAATAGTGTTGTGCCGCTGGGGAGGCTCCTCTCAGTGCCGCTGGTGACTGTATAGTCCAATGCGAGAGTGACAATCTCTGTTACAGTTTCCGCATCTGTAAGACGAGGCAGGTAACGAAGTATGTGACTGCATATTATGCCTGTGCCCCCTGTCCTGAGTTTTTTGGATCTGATTGCGCTCAAAGAGAGCCTGTCCGTTTCGTACTTCTCTTCTCTAGGAGCATCTGTCTGTTGCAACTCTCTCCCACGTGTCTGGATCTATGCCGAGGGTTTTCATATATTGTTTACACATATCCTTGTATCGCATTTGGGGTCTTCCGGTTGGCCTCTTCCCTGTGGCTAGTTCTCCGTACAGGAGATCTTTGGGAATACGTTCATCCTCCATTCTAGATACGTGGCCCAGCCACCGGAGGCGTCTCTGCTTGAGGAGGGAGTGCACTGTGGTAATATCCGCACTTTCAAGCACGTGTTTGTTTGTTAAATGGTCTTTCCACGATATGCCCAGGATACGCCTCAGACATCTCATGTGAGACAATTCATCTTTCTTTCTTGTCGTGAGTACAAGGTCCAGGATTCAGACCAACTCAAGAGAGCTTGCTTAATGCCCTCGTACATTCCTCTTATATTTCCAGTTTCAATTTGTGCAGAGAGCTGTAGCCAGTATTTGTTGGCACATTTTCTAGCGGTCTGTTGTACTTTATTTCTGGCCGTTCGCAGTGCCTGCAATGTTTTCTCTGATGGTGATGTTTTATACACTGCGCGAATGAGTGTCTCTTCATCTCCATGACTGGGAACATCTCTTCAGAGCGTGCTTCAAACCAGTCGGCTGACTTTAGTTGATACTTGCCAAATGTTGATAGTGCTGTGGTATAGATGGTGTCGCGCAAATGACTCCATCTCTCGGTGGCAGTTCCATTTGTGGGGCCAGGCAGAGCCTCCGCCATAGCCTGGGTGAATTTATTGACCTCTTTGTTTCGGGTGCCCCTGGTGTCGATGCGTGGTCTTCTTTCTGTTCTGTAGATTCTCTAAAGCTTTCTCTTTACCTTGCTGGAAACGAGTGAGTGATCGGTGTCGCGGTCAGCACTATGATAGCTGCGAGTCAGCCGTGCATTACGGAGATTGCAGCGTTTAGTGAGCAGCAGGTCGAGTTGGTACAAGTTCTTTGATCTGCGGACCCTCCATGACACCTAACATGTTAATATTCAGTCTTCTCATTTCTTTCTTAATATTATTAAAGTTTGGGATCTCATCTCATCTCATCATGTTCCTCTTGTACCTTGCGGTGTCGAGGTGAAGTATAAATTGCGGGAGAGTGCCCGCTTATGGGCTTCACGTATCGATATTCCCATGGACTCTGTTATTCCCTGCGTCCATCGTTTACGTGGCCGGCCTCTTCCTCTGCTTCCCTCTGGTCTGTACATCGTTGCTTGTTGTGGTATACTGTTAGTTGATAACCTACTTGCATGGCCAAACCATTTGACTTGTTGCCTTCTAATAAAATCTAGCGCATCTATAACCCCTACGTTAGCCCTGATTTCTTCATTTCTGATCTTATCTCTTCTTGATACATTGAGTATTCTTCTCAGGAATCTCATTTCTGTTGTGATTTTCTTTTCTCTTTTTCTGTCATTGTCCAGGTTTGGCATTGGTAACATAGAGTTGGTGTGAAGATCGTGTTGTAAAGTGCTTTCTTAGTAATTAGTGATAGGCCTACATGTTTGTTCTTTATTATTGGTGCCTGTCACCTGTTGTCCTTGGGGTGAGAGGAATCAACAAGCGCACTCTTTTACTTATTATCATCAGCCTTGGAATCTAGTTGGACCTTTGTCTCCACAACCCTTTCAGTCTTTGGATCACTATCTCTCTCACTTCTTACCACGGGACAATACCCCAGAACATACTCCTCCAGAACATACCCTCACAGCTCTGGCTTCTAACAATTGATAAAATAATTTAATAAAGAAAAGTGGCAGGTGTGTGCAATGTATGTGTATAGCACGTCTGTAGTGTGTTCTATTGTGTATGCGAGATGAGACCAGTCAGTTCAGGTACTTTCATCATAGTGTCCGGCCATACAACATCACAACACAGCACGTTCCGAAGGACCTCACCGAATGAAGCGTCTCTCCGGTCAGGGGTCAACCTCTTCCAGTTAATCGTGGATAGTCTGTGTGCCTGGTTATTAATGTTGCATATGGTAGAATAGTGTCTATGAATTCTGAACACGCGATGTACCTAACATCTATAAAAATCCTGTGACCTAGGAACACATTCCCATGTCTCACACGACCCCGGAAAACTGATGGTATCGGTTATAGTAAAATCCTTCCAGTCACCTTGGAAAATGTTACTAATTAAATCCTTTCACTGTTCTAACCTCTCAACCCACTAATGTCATAGTCACTGGAGGTGTTTATAGTTTCTTAAAAAACGCGCTTTTGGAAACTCCATCACAGACAAAATAGTCCTTTTATGACAACCAATCCTGACTCCTTCAAGACCATGATTCTTTGTGGAACGGTGTCCCATTGCAGAGGCCATTGAGCAAAATTGCACTCGGTGTGACTGTCATTGTCCTCACCTCTGAGTTGTTCTCAGATACAGTAGAACCTGTCGAAGAGAGAACACCCGGTGAGAGAAACCCGATTCAGACCTACTACATGTGAGTGCAGGCAGAAGTCCGCACTCAGATAGTTATATCCTGATCAACATAGAACTAAACTCTGGCATAAGGCAGAGGAGTTCAACACATTGGCCTTAGACGTGGTAAGAAAGGGAAAGACTAAAGGAAAGCAAAGAAACCCCAGTAGACACCCTACCGGAAGATCCTTCTATTGACATTTCCCTTATTCCCCCAACCACCCTCAATCTCACTGAATATCATCCCACGACATTGGTCTTAACCTGCTGAGTTAAACGATATATCACTCAACCTAGTTTAAGCAACGCATCAGCCGACTGCGGCCAACGCTCCAAGAATAGGTTCACACAACCCCCCATCACTACACTCGATTCCTAATCTCTATTAATAAAATACTTTGTGTCACGCTATTCCGTTACTAGAACTGAAACTACGAATTCACATAATGGAATTCACATAATGAAAATTCACACTGTGGTTCCTTTTCTTATTTAGACTGGAACAGACGAACACTCCCTTTCTTATTAAACCATCCTGCACACTGTTTGCAAACTGGGTTATTTACTGCCGAGACTGTGTGTCTGAATGACGTCACTGCCTTGGCCAGAATCCAGATGCCGAGAAACTCTCTTTCTCTCAATCCTTGGATATTGGTAAACAATACACCGACTGGTCCCGCTTTGATCAGGGAATTCTTTCCCTGCACTCAAGGAATTTCGGTCGGCGTTTGATCAGGGAAAATGTTTTCCAACAACAAAGGTTTGCAGCTCCTAGAGACGGCTGTCTCTAGCAATCTATCATTCTGGTCGGCGTCTCCAGTAGTTCCGTGACAGTGCCATTTGTCCAATGGGTTGGTTTGCCCCACCTAAGCCTTTCTAAAATTCTTATCCCCCCCCCCCCCTCCCCACATTAAATATACATTACTTTTAATATTCAAAAATTGAAATGTTCACTAAAGAAACTTGAATGATAGGTTTTAACAATAGGAAATTATTAAGCAAACACATATAATGGAGAACTGAAATTCAAGTACAAAATAATTTTAATGAAAGATGTTTCTATATTATTTTACTTATTAATTATTATTTATTATTTAAATTTAGTGAGATCCTTACGCTTGATGCTTGCTGCAAAGAGATTTTATGTCAGGTTCCAATTTAGTTAACGTCAGTCTCAAGTCTGCCCACTTTGTTATACCCAGCCGACTTCTTCCATTTTCGAATTGCCCCCCTTAACAATCGAATTTCCCCGCTGTGGGGCGTGGGCCCCACGTTGGGAAACACTGGTTTAGACTATTCATGTGGTCTTGTATTTCAGCTTCTGATTTTACTAGGAGTGCTTGGTCGTCCGCAAACAGTTCTCTTGTGGTGTAATTTGCAGATGGTACTTCTTCTGTGTTCTCGTCATATGGTGTTCTTGCGGTAACTGTTTGGCTTGACTTTGCTTTTGACATACATTGTCTATATATGTTATGAACAAGAGAAGAGACAGGAGAGGGATGTGTGTGGTTAAATTCCTGTACACTTTATGTGGCCTTAGGAGGCCAGTAAAAAAATGTTCTTTCCCCATATAAGGGAATTTGCTGTGGTTAGTGAATGCAAGTACATTGAAAGTATACAAATTAATTTGAGAAATAAATTTATAACTCTAAAGTTGCTTCTAAAATTTAACTATATAAAAATTAGAAATATTTTCTATAAGGGATATAAATGTATTATATTTGACATTACAAGTTTTACTTAGACATTTACTTTTTAAATTTACACGGTAAAAGGGTAGACGTTTGATGTTGACTTTTATTATTATCTCTATAATAAGATTTACTTTTTCTCTATTTAGAGTAGTCTCCCTTGGAACAATATTTGAGGTTTATGTCCCCTACTCAAAGAGTAGGAATCGTTTAAAAGTCGACAGGCTCGACTTCATTGCACTAGGTTTTTATCGCATATTGCTCGGTCTCTTTCCGCAGCGCGGAAAGCGTGGCACAAAGCACGATCTCCGTAGCTCTAGCGACGACCCACAGGGTTCTATTAAAACATTCACTCGTGAACCGAAGGATCGCGGCCCGGAATCGAACCACAACCTTTGGAGCCCGAGTCAAATGGCTTGACCACTTCGTCACGTAGACTCCCGAAATGTACCCTACTTTTTGCTTATCTAAGTGTTTTTCTTTTAGATATTTTGTAATTCCTCAGAATGCTTGAACATAATTATCAATCAAGGCATTACTATCATGTTATTACGATCTTTTAACTAATTAACCTAAGCTCTAAGCAACTAGGGAAATGCATGCGCAGTTGAATTGCATGATTTATTATTATATGTTGGAAGATATCAACATTAATGGGAAAGATTTAAGTATAATAAAGAATATTTACTGGAACCAAGTAGCAGCAATTAAAATGGGAAATAAAGAGGGAAGTTACGAACAGATAAAGCTAGGAGTACGACAGGGGTGTGTCTTGTCATCGGATCTCTTCTACCTATATATAGCGAAGTAATAATGAGAGAGATAAAAGAGACGCCAGGAATACTAATCGGAGGTTATAATATAAATAATATACGCTATGCAGCTGATAAAGTATTGGTGGCGAATAATTCAACAGACCTACAACAATTGTTAGACATTGTGATAACAGAGAGTGCAAAGAAAGGACTCTCCTTGAATATCAAGAAAACAGTAACAATGGTGATATGACAGAAAATGTTGACACCAAATTGTGACATAGAAATAGAAGGGAACATTCTTAACCAAGTGGATAATTTTAAATACTTAGGGGCATTTATAATATCAGATGGAAGATGTACAATAGAGATTAAGAGCAGAATAGGGCAAACAAAAGCCGCATTTCAGAAAATGAAGAGTACCTTATGCAATAAGTCACTATCACTGAATATAAGAAAGAGAGTGCTGAAATGCTATATAGAACCAGTTTTACTGTGTGGCAGTAAATCTTGGAATGTAAATGGATAAATTAAGAAGAAATTAGAAGCAACAGAGATGTGGTTCCTGAGACGAATGTTGCGAATTCCTTGGACTGCCAGAGTAACTAACAACGACTGCCTGAAACAGGCTAATGAAACTAGAACATTATATACAACGATAAGAAAGAGACAAACAGCTTTCTTCGGCCATGTGACGAAAAGAGAGGCATTGGAGAACATCGTGATAACTGGAAAGATCGAGGGGAAGAGAGGCAGAGGCAGGCCAAGAGAAATGATGCTGGATGGATTGAGACGGTGGCATGGAGGAATGTCATCCGCAGAGTTGATCCAGAACACCAAAGACCGAGATTTGTGGAGAGCCATGAACGCCTACGCCAGCTGGCAGGGCACTTGATGCTGATTATTATTAACTGAGATATTTATGTTAAAGAAATAGGGGATGTGGCGGTTAGAATGCAATGCACCATTTGGCAGGCAGACAGGCAGGTAGGCAGACAGGTAGGCAGGCAGGCAGGCAGACAGACAGACAGACAGACAGACAGACAGACAGACAGACAGACAGACAGACAGACAGACAGACAGAATGACAGAGGAGGGTGAGAGAACTATTTGTTCAAAATGAATGAAATTTTAAAATCTTGTAATGACTGTGCAGTGTTTGAAAATATTGCCGGTCCAAGTTTTGTATTTACCAATTATGTTGCACGAACTTTATAGTGTGTGAATATAGAACTTGGACAGGCAATATTTTTAAACACAGCACAGTCATTAAAAATACACCCTATATAAATGACATTTCCTCTAATTATAACATTTGTCAATATAAACCCAATAAACTTGCACGGTCTTTCGCCAGCGCGAAAAAGAAAATAAAACAGTGCATGCAGGTCTTGACTGTACCAGGCCAGTGTTTGTCCTGCTCACTTCGCCTATTAATCTGTCAACTCTCTAATTCCTATCGCCTACTAGACTAAGCACCAACATAACTGGGAAAATGCTGAAATTTTGGCTTACAAAGTGAATGAAGATTTCAGATGTTTCAACAGCCCTGTTGCACTGCTTGCTTGCTTGTGTTCGCTGGCTATGTCCTGAATGTCGGATGAAGACATCCTGTTCTCTAACATCAGTGTGATGTCATACAGGACCTGAGGTTTGGCACTGATTCTGGAGATGCGTGCAGTGTTTTGGACTCTGGACTTTGAAGTCATGTGTGAAGAAGCTTGGAGCCATCATCATCATCATCATCATCATCATCATCATCATCATCATCATCATCATCATCATCATCATCATCATCATCATCATCAACATCATCATCATCATCATCATCAACATCATCATCATCATCATCATCATCATCATCATCATCAAGTGCCTAGCCTACTGGCATGGGCGATAATGCTTTTCCACATCTTTTGATTTCCAACAGTATGTGTCAATTCGTGTGCTGATAACCTCCCGTGCCGTGAAACAAGACTATAAGAATGTCTCTCCATATCTTCTTCCTCTATCTCTCTTGATACAAATACTTCCATTTGTCTTAGTATATTATAATTATTGTCTTTTCATAATGTGGCCAAGAAATGTTGATTGTCTCTGTTTGATATTTGTAATATGGTGTCTTTCTGTCCTAGTCTCTTCCAAAGTGTTAAGAAACGCGCGCGCATGGAGTAACCAGATGTTCCGGCCGACATTCGGTGCTCCGTGGAAAGGCCAGGCAGACTCAGTTTGCAGCTGCTACCATTAGTACTGGAACTCTTCGCTTGGTATTGAAGATAAGGACAGGGTATATGCGAATGTCCCACGTGTTGTGATGCCGGTTATTGACTCAACTCAACTCAACATGTTTAGATTTCTCATTTTGGCTCAAGAGGTTCTCATGCTGGAGCGACAGAGTCCATGCTTTGCGCGGCACATTCGGCAGGTCGCTCTGCGGAAAAAGACCAAGCCATATGGGATTTGTTTAAAAGTCGCTTAAAAGTCGACAGGGTCGATTTAATTGCACCGGGTTTTTATCCCATATGGCTCAGTCTCTTTCCGCAGCGCGGAAAGCGTTGCACAAAGCACGAACTCCGTAGATGCAGCGACGACCTCCATGAGTCTAAAAACATTCACTCGTGAACCGAAGCACGTGACCAGGAATCGAACCCACAACCTTCGGAGCCCGAGTAAAACGGATTGACCACTTTGCCACGGGGATTAACTAAACCCCGGTGCAATGAAGTCGATCCTCTCGACTTTTAAGACTTTGTTTTTTTTATTTTGGCTGTCCGAGGAATTTTCAGCATTTATGTTGGTATCACTTGTTTACTATTTGTCCAGGATTCACAGCCATATTCAAAACTGGTTCTATGTAACAGGCAAGAACACGTTTTCTAACCTCCAATGCGAAGGATTTATTGAATAAAATGTTCTTCCTTTTATACAATCCTGTTTTTGTTTGTCCTAATCTGTTCCTTGCCGTCTCCATGGCTAAGGGTTTACGGACGCGATTCGTAAGCCTGCTTACCCTCGTTCAAAACACACCTGCGACCGATTTGGCAGCCGACCGCGTTGCGCTGGGTTTTAACGAGTTGGTATGGAAGCCGGTCGTTCAGAAAGCAATGGCAAACTATTGAACGTACACTTGCCAAGACATCAACACCAGCAGTAAAATGCTGCTGTTGACTGCAATGTCCCGTAAAAAGGATATGAAAAAAAGTATGTTTCTCTACTTTTACGGTATATCTTCCATCTGATGTTATCCGCGTGCCTAGATATTTGAAATTATGAACTCGTCCCAAATTAACACCATTTACCTTATTTATACAATCACATACGGTATATTTCTTTGATATTCCGATTATTTCTGACTTTCTATTATTCAAGCTGAGACCATTTTTTTTCCCCCATTTTCCGGCAGACTTTCGCTGCGACAACTGATTCACAATTCGCGCCCATGTGACATCATTGTCTATTCGGATGGCTCTGCACTAAGAGGAAAAAGAAGTGCCTGAGAGTTCGTAGATAATGTCAATGAGCGGTGTTTAATGCAAGCGGTGGCTACTTGCCGTCTTGACAGGCGATAGTTTGTGCTTCAAAAAAGGCATAATAACAACAACCCACGGCGGTAGCGAATGTGACTGATCAAATCAATTCGAGCGGTAACAGTTCGTCCACAATGGGTGCATGTAAACACATGGCCATTTTCACCATCACGCACCATCTGACCTCTCACATGCTCGGTGTGTGACCATTTGCAATTATTTTCTCCTTTGTCTTTATTCCAGTTCTGATCTCTGCCCTCCAAGCAACACGATCAGCGGCAACTGGCTCCCAAGGTGTAACTGCCTTTATTAATCATGTCCCGCTTACACACATCTTTTGCCGTAGTAGAGGCAGCACGATCAGCGGCAACTGGCTCCCAAGATGTAATGTAACTGCTTTTATTAATCATGTCCCGCTTACACACATCTTTTGCCGTAGTAGAGGCAGCACGATCAGCGGCAACTGGCTCCCAAGGTGTAATGTAACTGCTTTTATTAATCATGTCCCGCTTACACACATCTTTTGCCGTAGTAGAGGCAGCACGATCAGCGGCAACTGGCTCCCAAGGTGTAATGTAACTGCTTTTATTAATCATGTCCCGCTTACACACATCTTTTGCCGTAGTAGAGGCAGCACGATCAGCGGCAACTGGCTCCCAAGGTGTAATGTAACTGCTTTTATTAATCATGTCCCGCTTACACACATCTTTTGCCGTAGTAGAGGCAGCACGATCAGCGGCAACTGGCTCCCAAGGTGTAATGTAACTGCTTTTATTAATCATGTCCCGCTTACACACATCTTTTGCCGTAGTAGAGGCAGCACGATCAGCGGCAACTGGCTCCCAAGGTGTAATGTAACTGCTTTTATTAATCATGTCCCGCTTACACACATCTTTTGCCGTAGTAGAGGCAGCACGATCAGCGGCAACTGGCTCCCAAGGTGTAATGTAACTGCTTTTATTAATCATGTCCCGCTTACACACATCTTTTGCCGTAGTAGAGGCAGCACGATCAGCGGCAACTGGCTCCCAAGGTGTAATGTAACTGCTTTTATTAATCATGTCCCGCTTACACACATCTTTTGCCGTAGTAGAGGCCGAACCTGAGGTCTCTTGCCCATCTGTAATTCACAAAAAAGATGTCTTTAGGTATTGTATCGTCGTCCATCCTCCTAATGTGTCCTATCCATCTAGTCTATGAAGATTGAGCGTGGAATAAACCATCACACAACCTGATCTTTCCAATAATTCAATATTTGTGATTTTGTCTTGCCACTTAATACCAAGAATTCTTCGCAGACACCGCATACGAAAGCTGTTTAAACGTTTTAATTGGTGTTAGTAAGTTGACCAGGCATTGGTGCCACTGACCATTAGTGCAGGAGAGCCCGGTATATGCCATGACATCTAGTCTGAAAATGGAGATGGAGGCAGCCAACGCAGAATTCCCTGACTGGAGGACACACAGCACGCGCCAATATCATCAAAATCGTCGTAAAGAAGTCTGTTTCCTAATCGTCTGCAGCTGATTTCGAAGCTTCGATTCAGTGTGTCGGGGAATTGTGAATCGCGTTCACTGCTCCTGCGCAACGGAGTCGGTAGTAAGTAAAGGAAATGACCCCGTTCCATCCCCCCCCCCCCCCCCCCCCCCCCCCGGTCACCTCGGCCTAACACGGGCATCGGGAAACGAGCTAGGAAGTAAAAACTAACGGGGTAATATTGAGCACATCATTCATTGCCAATTTGTCTGTACAGAAATTGGGCTAGCTTCGTAAACCAAACACCCCTCAAGGAACGGAAAGGAAAACTTTATTTTATTTACTGCGGTATGCCAAACACCCATCAAGGAATGGAAAAGAAAACTTTATTTTATTTACTGAAGTATACCAAATATTCCTCCAGAAATGGACAAGAGTATTTTGTTTTATTTACTACCGTTTACCAAATATCCCTCAAGGAACGGACAAGAAAACCGTATTTTATTTACTGCCGTATGCCAAATATCGCTCAAGGAATGGACACTGCTATTTTGTTTTATGTACTAATGTATACCTTTTATCCCTTTGTTTTATGTACTTATGTATACCTTATATCTCTCACGGAATGGAAAGGAAACCTGTTTTATTTACTACCGAATACCAAATATTGCTCAAGTAATGGAAAAGAAACCTTTATTCTGTCTACAACGTGTACCAAATACACCTTAAAGCTCGGAAAGGGGTTCTTTATCATTCGCTTGACAAGCATGTTTCTGAAATTCTTGTCACGACAATCGATCAGCGAGGCGTTGACGTCATTTGGCGATGACAGGATGGAAACCCGATCGGTAACTATAGCTTCAAGTTTATATATTGTCTAGTGTGTCCTATTGTCTCCACTGCCATATAGTTCACCAACCTTGTCATTGCCACCGTTGACAAATTGAACTATACGTCCTCTAAGATTCTTCACTCATTCCATCTGTTGTGTTTCTTTCCGCTCTGGGAAATACAGCTATTTCCTTTTGCCGTTGGTTCATTTCTTCGTGGCGATATTCTGCACCATGTTGCTAAGTCTTTTCCTTGTTAGTCAGTAATATTCCGCCACTAGTTTAATGCCAAGCAACTATCAGTCCAGTTTAATTTAGTGACATCCAACTTGCACTGCCTTCTCGTTTGCCTTTTCCCCACAGTCTGCCGTTGTTGGGCTAATCGCTCTGTGACGTTTCTTGTGTTTCTAACGCATCTCCTAGTTTTATATCGTATTTGGCGTCGAGGATTTCTCTCTACTCCATATGACGTCATTCATGCTCGCACCGACTATATGGCATCCACTTCTTTCTTCTAATTCTTTGAGTGTAAAAATCTACGTGTTTATTTATGAGCTGTACTAGGTGACCTCTAGGGGTTCATAAATTAATGTTTACTGCATCATAGGACCATCCGGATTGGTAAGGCAGCAACAACAATGAACAGGTTAAGAAAAAGAGTCTGGGAGAACAGGAAGCTTACTGCCAAAACAAAAGTCCTTGTCTATCAAGCCTGTGTCCTTAGTACTCTTCTTTATGGCAGTGAAACCTGGACAACTTACTCACGCCAAGAGAAACGTTTAAACAGCTTTCATATGCGGTATCTGCAAAGAATTCTTGGTATTAAGTGGCAAGACAAAATCACAAATACTGAAGTATTGGAAAGATCAGGTTGTGTGGCGGTTTATTCCATGCTCAGTCTTCGTAGACTTAGATGGATAGGACATCTTAGGAGGATGGATGATGGTAGAATATCAAAGGACATCTTTGTTTGGTGAATTACAGATGGGTAAGCGATCTCAGGGTCGGCCTCTACTACGATACAAAGATGTGTGTAAGCGGGACATGATTGATACAGGCATTGATAATGCACATTGGGAGCAAGTCGCCGCTGAACGTGTTGCATGGAGGGCAAACATCAGAAATGGAATAAAGACAAAGGAGAAAATTATTGCAGATAAGTCACACACCGAGCGTGTGAGACGTAAGATGGTGCATGATGGTGGTAATGACCACGTGTTCACATGCACCCACTGTGAACGGACATTTACAGCGCGAATTGACCTTATCAGTCACATTCGCTACCGCCATAGGTAAAAGTTATTATGCCTTTTTAAAGCACAAACTATCGTCTGTCAAGACGGCAAGGTGCCAATGAATGAGGACCAGCTGGGAATATCTATCAAGTGACAAAATTGGACCTCGGAATATACAGGTGCCGGAAGAAAAGATGTTTCAACCGATTCAGCGCCAAACAAAAAATAAGTTTGGCCAAAACAAAAATGGATGGCGGGAAATGTTTAGTAGGGGTGAGTCACATTTATGACTTAAAGGTAGCAGCCATGTTGTATTATATCTCAATGGCAACATTTCGACGATTTATAATTTTATAAGTCCATGGGAAATACGGGAAGTTGCTTAAGGCGATTAATTATCCCATGGCACTTAATTAGTTTAACAATAAGCTGCGAGTGGCTATGAGAGTCCGAGTATTGAAGCCCATCTACAGGGTGTATTTTAAATGACTGTGTGGTTTTTGTAAATATTGCCGTTCCAAGTTTTGTATTTACCTTTTATGTTGCATGAACTCCACTGAGGGTGAATACAACAATTGGAACGGCAATATTTTCAAAAACCCAACAGTCATTAAAAATACACCCTATATAAAGTGGCCTGTGTGATGGGACGAGCTGCGGTTGGCTTTGAGGAGTCCGAGCATTGAAGCACATCTATCAAGTGACCTGTGTAATGAGATCAGCTGCCGCAGACAATAGAACATACAAACAGATAGGTACGTGTAACTCCTGTGAAAAAGTGAGAGATAATTAAGCACAGACTCAGTGTACATACCTTACAACGAAGTCCAATATGAAAAACGTAAATCACAGAGGACAAATTATCAAAGATAATTATTTATATAAGATAAAAATAAGTTATACCACGACACAATGAATCGACGTATCCATCATAATAATCGTCACCAGGAACAACCCAAAAAAGATCTAACGAAAAACATGAAATTAGAAAATTCAATTAAATTAAAACAAACAGAAGAAGTCTAGGTATGAAACGTTGCTAGGCCATTACAAATACTTTACTGCTAGGAAGTTGGCGCAGAAGTTCGGTTGTGAAAGGTGCCAAAAAATAAAAAGTGGAGCCGAAGGTGTGCAAACAGTTAAATATGCATATATAGAGGGGAGGCAGCAGAGTTATAATGTGGCATCTACAATATTGTTCCCGCTGGATGGATGAATCCCACAGATGTTCACTCTTTAAGCTTGTCTTCGAACAACATCTCTGAGGGTCCTGGGGAGGTTGCAGGAGAAAGAAAACGTAATACACACTTCGATGACCAGGCCGAATGGCTTACGGGGGATAGAACCACTCGATGCTGACTGTGATTATCGTGTGGGATGGTGTGACATTTCTAATGTCGACGCCAATCAACACCATTCCGGGTAATGAAGGAAAAATATCTTCGGATGTTCCCCATGTTGAGGCGGGGCACTCCTGCGTGTTTAACTATGACATCATTGCCGCCGTTTGAAGATTGCTGCCGTTTGAAGATTGCCACCGGCTAGAGATACACTTCGCCCACACTGGGAGAAATTGCCACCTGCGCAGGGATGGGGCGGGCTACTACAAAATTACCCCCATTCTGGGTTACCGGGGCATCGGGCACCTTCCTCCACAGGAGTGACGTCATATTTCTCACCGGAAGGCTCAACTCGGCAGCTGGTTTCATTTGTGCGGGGAGTGGAATTACATTAACATAATGATGGGATGAAATCGGGAGTCATCGACGAGCAATTTCTCTGTTTGGGTGCGGTTGGCCGGGGTGTTTCGTCAGAAGGGGATGTGTGGTTTAGTCCAGGAGATTTGGTGTAGATTGTTTTATTCTTGACAACATTGGTGAGCTGTAAATCATAGTGAATGAACTTGGACTGGTGGATATAACAAGGAAGACCTGAGTTTGTGGCGGAGCTTTCTTTGTGGGGATCTGGAGTACTCTTTGTAGGATGTGGGTGGTCTTTTCTTTGACTTGGAGAATTGTTGAATGAATATCTTTCTGGTCCAGTTCATGCCCTTTGTAGGGAATGAGCTTCACTTCTCTATTTATTTGGAGTCTTCATGTGTGGCTGATGGTTAGAAAATAACTACCATGATGCTTTTCTAGAATACCACTTGGGTACTTTATGGATTATGGTTTTCTGGACTATCTCTTGTGATCCCTTTGTCCGTGTGTTCGGATGGGAATGCGTTTCTTTGTGTGTGTGTGTGTGTGTGTGTGTGTGTGTGTTCATGTGTAGAGGCTTGGTAATGGGTGTATCTGTAGATGTATAGATGTGGTGTGTTGTTACCTTGTAGATGTGATGTGATATTGCCTGTCCAGTTGTCCTGGAGAAGAAAGGCAGTGCCAGGACAGTGTAATGGTGTAATCTTTGCTGATAGCCGCCAGATCTTCTCGGCGACAGAGCCTTGAAAGCACGAGGATGATTCACCTCCATGGGGCAGGAGTGAGGGAGACATGTCGTGTCGATATAAAGGGAGAAGGACTGCATCAGATGTTGGAGGGATGAGACCCAATAGGGCTAGGTCGTGCTAGACTGCCCTAAGGAGTCATCCCTTCACCTTCCCTCTTTCTTGTTCTCTCTCTCTCTCTCTCTCTCTCTCTCTCTCTCTCTCTCTCTCTCTCTCTCTCTCTCTCTCTCTTCGTTTTTCTTCCCCCCTCCCCTACTGTTTCTATGGGTATGGCTATATGTTTGGCACATGTTTTCCACAGGGAAAGGTGGTCTTTGAACAGCCGAATCTCCTAGCATATTAAGCTGATGCCGTGGTACATACCAGAATGCTTTATCTTGTTATCAGTGTCACGGAATGCCGCGATTGGCACCAGACAGCATCTCGTTCCACGAACACAGGGGATGAATTACAGAAGAAGGAACGGAATTTTCTATAATAAAGAAGCTAGAGTATGGTTATTACATGCATTGTGTAAGACCACTGAGCCGTGACGTAAGATTGCTCACAAAGACTTGGCAAGCAAATATAACCACAATTGTCAAAGTGTGGTCAGACACTCAGGCAGACGTGATACGGACACGGGGAGATAATTCAGTCTGCACTGTAAAAGAGGTGGAAGTGTCAGGACCCGATGGTCGGCCGGCCATACAAGAGTGAATGAAGGCAATTAAAACCATAGAAATGTGTGAATTGAAATTTCACAGACTGGAGACTGGTTGCGGCCGGCAGGAGATTACCACAGTCAATGGTGGGAACCAGACCAGCAGATTTAATAAGGCAATTAAAACCACAGGAATGTGAGAATTGAAATAAACGCTGGAGGGAGATAAGAGCAAGTAACAAACAGTATATATGCTAGGAGATTCGGCTGTTCAAATCAGACTAAGCCAGACATTTGAACAGCTCTCAACGAGAGCTCCTTGGTATAGATCCAAAGACCGAGGGACGACCAGGTAACCCCAGCACTGTCAAGCGTCCAGAAAACCGGCGAGCTGTTTCTATTGGAGAGTGGGTGTTTACTGGACTTAAGCAGAACCCTACTGTTGCTTATCTCACTTGTAACCCGGACACAGATCCAGACAGGATACAAGTTACATTAAAGTTATGTAATTATTGTCATAATGTCATCAATACATTGTTGGATAGTCTAAACATATATAGGTCACCATCATCATATTTTCAACCATCATTTGTGTAATGATTAATGATAGACGATAGATGATGGTAATTAGTTTTAACTCATAGTTCAGATGTTATAATTTTGTTTTCCAAGGGACGCAGTTGCTTTGCTTACCTTCGTGGAGGCTTATTTACATAACAGGGAAGGGAAATAGTCAGGGGAGATAAACCTGCACTGTCTAGTGGTTCATTCGCAGACTTAAACCTAGAAATCTAACTTTCTAATTTCCACTCCTTAGGGGGTATCAAGACCAGCTAATTTCATCTTTGTTTACGAGCCACTTTCAGCTGTATCTTGAATATTCATGGGCTTAATCGGTAGTTCAGCCATATAGATTTTGTCCCGAGTCAATTTCTGACAAACCGAGGTTGCTCGCCAGTGATAGTACATCAACTTGGCTGTGGCGTTCCCCCAATTCTGACAATCAGGAGGGTCCAGGACATCTATAAAAGATGAAGGTATTCACCTTGTTAATGCCTCAAAGACGAATTTTCATTATCCCCAGTGACTCCTAAGATTACACATCAACCCCAGCATATGACAACCAACTAAATGGAATATCAGTATCCTTTTACTTGATGGAGAGGCCAACCCTAGTAGTCCGTGTGACCTATTGGACTTTTCAATTTTAGTATTCCGTGTGACCGAATGGACTTTTCACTTTAGTAGTCCATGTGACCGAATGGACTTTTCACTATAGTAGTCCGTGTGCCCTAATGGACGTTTTTGTAAATTAACAATGGTGTTTGAACAATATTGATTTAGATAATCCTTTTTGAGGACTTTTGAACATTATTTAGGAATACCGGGAGATAATTAGTGGTCGTGGTATGTCTTTATTTATGCATTATTTTTAAGATGTGTAATTTCGGATATGTTAACACGAGCAATCATACCCTCTCTACCCCCATGTTATCCCATTATATTGTCATAATTTACAATAATGAGTGCTTCTTCTCATTTCGCGTTGATTGTTGTAAGGTTTTGTGATGTTGTGTTATGTGTAATATTGTTATATAATTTGACGTCGACTATGGAGGAGAGCAGAAGGTGGCAATGAGACTATACGCATCAAGTTATCCAGAGTGAGCTCCCTCCTGTGTTGACTGCGATGACTTTACTAGCTCTCCTGACCCTCTACGAGAAAACCTTTCTGATATCTATATGAACCCCACTCTATGACCTGTCTCCACCCCTAGGAGAGTCTTATGGACCATTTCAGGTTTTCTATACTAGTTGGTCTCTTCGAATAGGGATGTCTTTCTCCCTGTTCCTAATCTACTTTGCCACAGGTGGCGAGAGGTAATAAAGCACGATGATTGGGAGGAGGAGGAGGAGGAGGAGGAGAAGGGGGAGAAGAAGAAGATGATGAAGAAGAAGAAGAAGAAGAAGAAGAAGAAGAAGAAGAAGAAGAAGAAGAAGAAGAAGAAGAAGAAGAAGAAGAAGAAGAAGAAGAAGAAGAAGAAGGGCTACGAGATGCAGAAAAAAAGAGGAGGATGGGGAAGAGAGGAAACAGCACAAGAAGAAAGGCTAGGAGGGGAAGGAGAAACAGAATGAGAAGAAGAAGAAGAGGAAGAACTGGAAAAGACAGAACAGTCAAGTCACATACTTCACTTACCAGTCTGTGTGCTGATCATCAATGACAAGCAGCGTCTTATACCGATCCTTGTTGACTGGTTTCACACCAGCTGTGCTAGAAAACAACTTCTGACCAATAGTAGCGGGGGAGGCACTCTTGGATGGTGAGTTAGGGGCACTGGGACTTGGCCCTTTCTTAAAATTAAGAATTCCCACATTTGGGGGGTCCTCCTTTTCATTTGCTTCTCCTTGTAGATCCCCGGATGAAAATCGACGTCGGAGGAAATTCATCCCCGACCCGAAAGAATCTCGAAAATTTGAGAATGAAATTTTGTCTGTTGTGGTGAAACTGGTGCACTTTGCGAAAATGCTGCAAAAATGCGTGTGGTATACGTAATGAAGTGGTTATAAACCAGATTGTTACGGGCGAATACCATAGAACCACAATAACCAGATCGTTAATAGTGAATATGATAAAACCTTTTCCTGGAGGCACACATTAGAAAGAAAATATTAATTAAAATAATTACTTGTCAAAATAGATAGTTTAGGTGGGCTGTGTTTTGATTGTCGCATTATACGATTTAACAACATTACAACCACCATTCATAATTTACATTCTATAAACAAACCCCAGTTTCTTGGGGAATTGATACTATAGCTAATTGAAACCCAGAATAGCCTTGAAATATCGCGTATTTATAAATAGAATCACACGTGAACAAGCCAAAACCTCCGTAATCTCTAACTTAATGCACCGAGCCAAAACGGGACCCGGAAACAGGACTCATCGATAACTAGGTCTGGCGGTTATTGGAAACAGCGGCAGTAATATCGACTTTCCTGAAACAGGCACCCGAGTTCTCTCCCGTATTATGTTTGTAATTGTCGTGATCAATTTTCAGCACACTACAGTATGTCTATAACATTTCTGTGTGGATGCGGTACCAACTTACAAAATAATGTGACGTTTGAATCCAGGATGTTATCCAAAGCGACAAGTCAAGAAAAGGTTGACGGACAGTGGCTGAGTCGGTGGTGTGTAGAAATGGCAGTGTGTTGGAGAAGATTGCAGCGCCGTCGAGTAGAAAGGCCCGCTTTGGCGGCACGAGTTTTGTTAGCGTGGGAGAAGTAATCAATGGTGGAGCAGACAAATCCGGCATTAAGGGATATCAAGTTTGTGTGTGGGTGCGGGTGTGTCAGTGTATGTGTGAGTATTCATGCTCCTGTATCTGTATGCATTCACAGAACTGTCTGTAGACTATGTACACATTCTCATCCACACACACGTACACTCCCCCGCGCGCACACACACACACACACATGTGCGCGCATACAAACACTCACAGTTCTCACTCTTCTCGATGTTTCTGAGACTAGGATCTTGGCAACACACAGTATATGTGTGTAGTTTATGAGTGTGTGTGTGGGGGAGGGGGTGCCTATCTATCTATCTATCTATCTATCTATCTATCTATCTATCTATCTATCTATCTATCTATCTATCTATCTATCTATCTATCTATCTATCTGTCTGTCTGTCTGTCCTCCCGCCCGCCAGCCGGTCGGTCGGTCGGTCTGTCTGTCTGTCTGTCTGTCTGTCTGTCTGTCTGTTGCAATTTCTTATCCGTCATTTTTATAACAACTTTTCATGGTCTGATTTGTTGCTGTTATTATTCTTTGACCCCATGGTTTCATCAATGTTATCATTTTATATTCACATGGTTTTACCAAATCTTACCATTACTGATCACCACGGTTTCAGCAAATGTTACATTCCCTAACACTACAGTTTCACTAAATGTTATAATTTTCCATTCCCACGGTTTCACTAAATGATATAATTGTCCATCTACACAGTTAAACCAAATATTATCATTCTCTATCACCACGATTTCACCAAATGTTATCATTCCCTATCACCACGATTTAACCAAACGTTATCATTCTCCACCCCCACGGTTTCATCAAATGTTATCATTCTCCACCCCCACGGTTTCACCAAATGGTATCATTCTCCATCACCACAGTTTCACCAAATGTTATCACTCTCTATCCCCGCTGTTTCACTAAATGTTATTATTCTCTGCCACCAAGGGTTCCCCAAATGTTATTATTCTCCACCCCCACGGTTTCATCAAATTTTATTATTATCCATCCCCACGGTTTTACCAAATGTTATCATTCCCTACCACCACGGTTTTACTAAATATTATTCTCCATCCTCATGGTTTCACCAAACGTTATCAATCCCTATTATCACGGTTTTACCAAAAGTTATCATTCTCTATTACAACGTTTTCACTAAATGTTATCATTCCCTATTACCAAGGTTTCACCAAATGTTATCATTCCCTATCACCACGGCTTTACCAAATGTCATAATTCCCTATCACCTCGGCTTCACCAAATGTTATCATTCCCTATCACCACGGTTTCACCAAATATTATCATTCCCTATCACCACAGTTTCACAAATGTTATTATTCCCTATCACCACGGTTTTACCAAATGTTATCATTCCCTATCACCACGGTTTTACCAAATGTTATCATTCCCTATCACCACTGCTTTACCAAATGTTATTCCCTATCACCACGGTTTTACCAAATGGCCTTTGTTACAGGCATTCGGATCATGGCCTGTGTTACAGACTGTGAACTGGGCTGAGGTTATCCTTATGAAAACTAAGGAAGAAGACTGAAGCATTTATGTAGACATTCAGTGAAAGAAAGCGATCCTTGAGAAAGACGAAAACCAAACGAACAGAAATATTGCCAGATAATTGTTCACGTGGCGGCTATTTCCCATGAAGTTTGCGAGATATTGATTTATGGCTGACCTTTCTCTCGCGATTGGATTAGATTGTCTTTTTCAACAGTTATGTTATAATTTACCCCGTGGCAACATACGGCCTGAGTAATATTCCACATTGTCAATCAATACAGTAGAAAATCGGGGCTTTTGAATGTAAATGTTAGGTAAAAGTTCTAAGAATATCGCGGACCAAGAAAACAAATAAAACTATTGAACTATTGACATTCTTGTAAAAGACCCTTTTCCGGCCTTAAGGCATCTATAATACTAGTCCCACATTTTTATAGACCAACCGGCACTCGGTGGGTAATATTTCAGTATCACACCGGCCATGTTTACTTCTCAAGACATTTTTGGTACTCATTTTAGGCTGTGTCGACCAGGTTAATTTTGAAACATCCGTATTTGCGCATCTCAGGATTGACCTCCTGGTCAGCATGCGAGAGTCTAGCCACTGCGGTACCGAGTCGCCTTACACTCTACAAGATCTAACCATCTAAATTGAAATAGTTAGTCGCGGGTCCAACTTCACGGCAAAGGGTCGTCCTTATATTGCTCCGTTCCTGTTCCGGTGAATATCACAAAATGCTCCTCACTGCCCCATGTGAACAATGGAATAAATAGGAGTGTCGGCAAGTCAACAGCCCGCACAGGTACACTGTGCATAATGCCGCCGCCAGAATGCCAAAACAAAAGTCCTCCACGAAGAATACAGTTCATCGTCGATGAAAACGGCAGTCACCAGAAAGACTTCATTGACCGGGGTCCCATCCCACATGGCTCGGTCTCCCTCCGCAGGGCGACCCACCGAAAGCGCCGCACAAAGTACGAACTCCGTAGCTAAAGGAGCGACCCCCAGGAGCCCCTTGAAATATGCACTCGTGAACCGAAAAGGCAAACCAGTCAATCCAGCAACAGCCGACCGTCATCGTTCCGAACATGCAGTTCACGCGAAAAACAACCGCGGACAGATGCAAAAGCATTCCACGCGAAATTCACAGCTCACAGTGTCGCGCCATGCACTCACTCAGTAGCAGGGCGACAGAACCATAAATTGGAATAAAATGTTAAGGCCGTAAATTACAAGTACTTCTGAATTCTGAGAGAAGTTCACCTGATGGCAAGGACACCAGTCATTGGAAAAGCGAATGGTAGTAACTACTAGTAGCTACCAGTGTAAGGAGCAGCGCTCCAGTTCAAAGCAAGCGAAAGAACCAAAACATCCATTTGTTTCTTTCGTTTTTGTTTTGTTGTTGTTATATTTTTATGGTCCGGGTGTAACCACTTTCTACGTCAGGTCTTAGTCAGATATGACTGAGCTACCATACGACAGTAGACGGTACTACCTGCTTTCTCTTAGCGCCGAATGTTGGGCGGTGACCGCCAAACCCGACATCCCACATTGTGCCAACTGCTTCGGATTTGGAGGGTACAAGCCTTATCCTAGCGCGAGGAAATGCAGCCTAAATACTAAATATAATGCCTGGACAGGCCAGGCTCTAAGCTTTGGTCGGCAACTGGTATCGAATTGAAGCTCCGACATGCGGACAGCTTCTGCATCTTGTCTTGTTCCAGACGTATTAGTGTTACCTTTCCTCTGGAATAAACCAGGCACGCCTAGAGAGGGGTCAGGCTTTGTGCTATGGAAAGGTGTAATTCCATCCCTGGGTCAATGTGACAAACTATCGTCTGTCAGGTCGGCCAAATGCCAGTAGTTACAGTTAGTTGCGTATCCTTTACAGGACGTTGCAGTCAACCCCAGCATTTCTGGCTGTTTGTGAATTCTTGGTAAGTTTACTTTCAGTAGTTAGCCATTGCTTTCTGAACGACCGGCACCCATACCATTTTATAAAACCCAACGCAAGGCGGTCTGCTGCCAGAACGCTCGCGGCTGTGTTTCGAGCACGGTATGCATGATTACGAACTTCGTCCCCAATCCCTTGGCCACAGATCCGGCAATGTCAGCAGTAACCACGTAAAAAAAAAAAAAACGCGGGGAATAGGGAACCTTGGAGAAAAAATAAAACTTCACCCAGAGCTAGAAATCTTGAATTTAACAAGCTCAACACTATTTTAAGCAACATGCTTTAAGAGTTAATGTGATTTATATTAAAACGTCCTTTAGGGGTTAATGGGATTTATATCAAAAAGTCCTTTAAGGGTTCATGCGGTTTATATTAAAACGGCCTTTAAAAGTTAATAGCAGGCATATTAGTGTAACCGCTAGGAAAATACTCTGATAGTGTCATAAGAGCGGTCGGGTGTGAGGATCGACACCTGCGTTAACGTCCTCTAGGGGATTGGCAGATAGGCCACATGTATCCCCATGCATTCAGGCCTACAATATGTGGTGGTCCTGACACATCACTGGGCCCTTAATAAAATTCTGCTTCGGGGCATTATTATTTATTTATAGAATTAATGTAATAATAATTATTATTTTTACTTTTTAAACGTGCGATTGGAAAACATCTATGAAAGAAATCTCCCACACACTAAAACACAATATATGCAAGGTACTCATCCGAGAACAAGAAGATGCCCGAGAAGAAAATGGATTCACGAGATCAAAGACATTGTCCAATCACACGGAATGACACTATCCAGTGCCAATCATCGGGCGCTGGAGAGCCAACTATTCCTCCCCACGACGCTTGATGGCAAAAGTGGAATGTGATGATGATGACACCTTGAAAGCCTTGCTATTAAAAGACAGAAAAGAAAACAACTACAGCTAAAGTAGTTTTAGTTTACAGCTAAAAACGAAACGCATTACACACCCGTCCTAGACTGCCAGTCATAGTTCCGTGGGCACTGCGCAGCACAGGTTGAAAACCGCCGCAGTAGGTATTTTATAAAGACCAATTAACAAATAATAACATAATATTTATGTTTGCTTCTATAACAAAACACATCTCGTATATTAAAGAGTATCTTCCAGTCACATTCAATATTTTATATACATTAAAACTATGTACCCCCTTAGTGAGTTTATACACAGAAGCTACAAACAATATCTTGCAAGATTTATTGCCCGGCATATTTCCTTGCATCTCGTCAGTTGTGATGTTCCACATTGGAACAATTCCTGTGACTATGTGTTTTAATTGTTTCAGCTGAAGTATTATCCATGCATTCACTTCATTTGATATACAACTCTGTAGTATACGCCTGACAAGATACAGCGAATGATGTCGGGCAATAAATCTTGCACCATATTGTTTATATGCCGGACTCCGTGAGCTGGCGTTGCGGACGCGATTTGTAATTCCGCTTACCCGCGGTCACCGATTTGGCAACAGCGTGTCTCGCTGGTTTTAAGTGTTGGTATGGGAGCCGGTCGTTCAGAAAGAAATGGCAAACTACTGAACATAAAACTTGCCAAGACATCAACAACGGCAGTAAAATGCTGGTGTTGACTGCGACGTCCTGTAAAGGATATGCAACTTTAAATAATATTGTTTATGGCTTTTTTGTTCAAATTTCGTAACACGTTGAATATTTCATAAGCGCAGCTATATTGTAGAGAAAAACAATTTAGGTGCTGCTTCACGCTGGCAATAAACACACAAAAAATACATTCAACATTTGTACGCAATTATTCCTTTGCCACTATCTCAATTGCGAATGAACATCAAAACCATCACAATTTACACAACTTCAGAGCAAAGATTCTCCAGGATGAAATATACCGGGTACATAAAGGGTGAAGTACACAACCTATTTATCAATATTATCGTTTCGGTAACGCAGTGTTGTAGGTAGCCGGACCTTGTGTGTTTTCAAAAGTAATGAAATTCTCTCACGTTAAAATCAGTATCCCAGAATTAACCTATAAACATGTACAGAGAATGTAGGTGTCCCAAGACAAACACACGGATGTTGCAACCACATCAAACACGAGACTGGCGTTTATTGATTTCCACGGTGGCTGAGTCATGGTAGAGCTTGTGTGGATTCTAAGTTCAAGAGCGGGCACTGCTGCCGCGGAACACGCTCTATAAACTCTGACCTGAGGGAAACAATGTATGTGAGCTGGCCATACTGCCTTCTTCTTTCTGGGAAATGTTATCCCACCGAGGATATGGGTGTTAAAGGCATTGACAATTACAACATAGATTCCTGCAAAACACAGATGTCATTCCTAATACTTAATATTTAATTTAAGAATCGACATTACTGTTTAGACATTCCCAGACATGCTACCCCGTTTCAAAATAAACCGAAGAGTTCTCATGCTGATTATTCTAGTAGTAAAAGTCCGCCTGTCTTTATCTCAACACTTTGATTATCTCAAATTTACAACGAACTCTTTTCTGTTTGCACAAAACCGACAGGAAAGGCATAATTGCTAACGCTCACTATATTTGAACAATCGTTTATAGTTCGTCGAATATAGTATACTTTGTAAACTGCATTCGGCGAACAATAAACGATTGCTCAAATATAGTGAGTTGTTAACAGTCAGACTATTTCAGCCGGTTTTGAGCAAACTTTGATTATCGTTCAGACCCTCTAATCACTTCCTTCTTAGCCAGCCTTTGCAAATATGGATAATCAGTTAAGTCGCAATCGACCCGATCCCAGAAAGTCCTCACTACATCACCTTTATCATAAAGTAGTTTTCTGCCCAGAGGGACAGTAGCAGTCAATCTATTGTTCTGTTCATTGCCCCGCACGTCATACATTCCCTGAACAGAAAATCCACGATATGCACCCAGTCTGCATCTTGTCCAGAGATACTAGCCACTCCATCGTAACACACCAGTTTCCACTTTGCGTTAGAATCACAACATGGCTGTCTGTGCTGCCCTGCAACCATCGGAAGGCTGCCGTTCCGCAATCTCGACTTCCTTTCTCATGTTAGATGTTGTAGTAGCATATACTACTGGCGATCCACACATATCAGCTGGGGAACTCTTGGAAGCTACTAAAACAGCACATCAATAAATGCACATGTATTGTTTGACGCTCATAGAAGTTGATTTATTTGGTTGTTTCGGGATTTGAGGTTTGAAGACTGAGCACAACCCACTACTGGTAAAAAAAAAAATTTAGTTGAATATCCTTCACAGGACGTAGCAGTCAACCCCAGCATTTTCGCTGTTCGTGATTCCTGGGCAAATTTTACGTTCAGTAGTTTGCCATTGTTTTCTGAACGACCGGCTCCTATATCTTTTTCGAAAAAACCAGCACCGCTGTGTTTCGAACCCGGGTATTCGGGCTCACAAACCACGTTCGCAAGCCCTTAGCCCGCTGATCATATTCCGGTACGAAATTCGGGCATTGTCAATGTCAGTTAAGTTGTTGAGTTGAGTTGAGTTAAGAACCGACCTCACTGCACTTAGGACAATCCCATACGTGCTCCTTCCCCTCGTTCAACAGCCAGAGAAGAGTCATACTACTAATCGTTCCCACCACTATCTGATTTAAAGTTCTCCTGGTCGTCCTTCTGTGTTTTGAGATTCTTCCCGAACACCTGCCGATCCCCCGCAATCTCATTCTTTCCACATACGGGCTCTCAATCTGTTCCCCTGCCTTCCCCACCTGGTCCCACACGCGCACAACCACCTCTCTCTTGCCCATAGGCAATCTACCACCAAGAGGTACATTCCCTGCCAGCCTATCAGCCTGTTCATTCCCCCGCACCCCCGCATGGCCAGGGCACAATATCCATACAATTCTCACAGTCTGTGACCTATGAAGCGACGATAGCCATGCCACACGAAACATTCCTTTCTCCACCTTACTAAGCATACTCTTTGAATCCGTAATGAATACAATGTGTGTTGCAGTCGTCTCCTCTAACCAACGGAATGCCGCTGTTACTGCATCCACCCCCATTCTCATGCTGGAGGTCGTAGTCTCATATGCCAGACTCTCCTTTTTCAAGACTTGTCCATTAGCTTTTTCAATAAAACCTCAACCACTACGTCTGTTTCTCACCACTGACCCATCAGTGTAGATCACTATGTCACTTTGATGTGTGTTGCTCTGGATCAGCTATTACACTTCAAACTCTATGCGGCCTGCTGCCCATTCTCTGCACTCACGACCCAGTGTTACTATTACATTGTGCCAGTCCGTCATGTCTTCCGGAACTTCAACCCATTCTTCTTCACGATTGATGGTCTCCAGATCACACACCTGACGGATAAATAGTTCCGCCTGTGCCATCCAGGACCTGCCTCGTCTTAGTCTATGACCCTTGACCATATCCATGGCTTCATGCAGCGGGTGATCCCTATCTGCAGCAATTCTCAGGTACAATTTGGCCTGAAGGACCATATGCCTATCCGTCATTGTTGGCAGCACCAGGATTTGCCTCATGATTATAATTGGTGTGTCCTTGTGCAACCCATGATTATCCGCATGGCAGCATTCTGTATGCGTTCCAACCTTTCAAGCTGGCTCTTTGATACTGTCAGCAGCCCCAAACCATACTCAATGACAGAAATTATTAACTGCTGAAAGAGCCTGTAAAGCATCCTCTGATCTACACCGATTGCTGCCATCGCCCTCAATGCATTTAGTCCCCTACCAGCCTTCACCACCAAAGCCTCCACATGATCCTTAAAAGACAAACACCTGTTAAATGTGTTACCCAAGTACTTCAGTTTACTCTCTCTACTAAGAAGACATCCATTCAACATAATACCTGGGACATCTGCCTTGACGATCCAGTTATCCGGGGAGTACCAGACAACCGATGCCTTGTCTGGGTTATAACGGCCCCTGCGTCCCTGCAACCACTCTGCCACCGTGTTTACTGCCACCTGTAAGTCTTCAGCCAAACTGGCCCTATGACCCTTGACCATATCTATGGCTGCATGCATCGGGTGATCCTTATCTGCGGCAACTCTCAGGTACCATTTGGCCTGGAGGAACCTATGCCTATCCGTCATTGTTGGCTAGCACCAGGATATGCCTCATGCATATAATTGGTGTGTCCTTGTGCAACCCATGATTATCCGCATGGAAGCATTCTGTATGCGCTCCAACCTTTCAAGCTGGCTCTTTGATACTGTCAGCAGCCCCAAACCATACTCAATGACAGAAATTATTAACGGCTGAAAGAGACTGTAAAGCATCCTCTGATCTACACCGGTTGCTGCCATCGCCCTTAATGCATTTAGTCCCATACCAGCCTTCACCACCAAAGCCTCCACATGATCCTTAAAAGACAAACACCTGTCAAATGTGTTACCCAAGTACTTCAATTTACTCTCCCTACTAAGAAGACATCCATTGAACATAATACCTAGGACATCTGCCTTGACGATCCGGTTATCCAGGGAATACCACACAACCGATGCCTTGTCTGTGTTTATAACCGCCCCTGCGTCACTCCGCCACCCTGTTTACCGCCACCTGTAAGTCTTTCGCCAAACTGGCCCTGTCTCTGTCCTGTCTGTACACCAGCACACCATCTGCAAATGTCAAGATTCTACTCACACCTGGTGTCTCAATAGCTGCGATTTTGCTGGTGTAGACATTAAAGAGCACTGGGGACATGGCAGATCCCTGTGGCAACTCAGGTGTAATCGTACATGGGTCAAAAGTCCAGGAACCCATTCACAGTGCAACTTCACGCTCACAGAGAACCGCCGCAACCCATCTGACAAGGCAAGGGCAGACCTCCATATCCAACAGTGTGTATATCAGTCATACCTGACCCTGTTACACGCATCCTCCAGGTCAAGAGCTACCGCCACAGTCTCCTGTTTATCCTGGAAGCCCTCATAGATATCAAATGCAAAAGTTGCAGCATTGGCCCAGGTGTCCTTCCCAGGCCGGTAACTCCCGAGTCCTTGGGGAAGCAGATTACGACTTTCCAAATGTCCCTGGAGCCTGCGTGCTACTGTCTTTTCGAGGACTTTGCTGTAAGTTGTTGTTGTTGTGTTTTTTTTTAATGTTGCATGTCCCTTACAGGACGTTGCAGTCAACATCAGCATGTTTCATCTGCTGTTGATGTACTAGGCAAGTTTTACGATCAGTAGTTTGCCATTGCTTTCTGAACGACCGGCTCCCATACCAACACGTTATAACACAACGCGACACGGTCTGCTGCACAAATCGGCCGCAGCTGAGTTTCGAACGCCTGGCAAGCGGCTCACGAACCGCATTCGCAAGCCTTTGGCCACGGAGGACCGGCTAATTAAGTTGCATGTCCTTCACAGGACGTAGCGGTCAACTCCAGCATTTTCGCTGTTCGTGATTCCTGGGCAAATTTTTACGTTCAGTAGTTTGCCATTGCTTTCTGAACGACCGGCTCCTATACCTTTATCGAAACAACCAGCACCGCTGTGTTTCGAACCCGGGTATACGGGCTCACAAACCGCGTTCGCAAGCCCTTGCAGGGTTATGATTCGGTATCCATTAAGTCTGGAAAGGTTCATACCTGGCTTTGGGAGTGGGACCAGGTAGCTATGCAGCCAATCGTGGGGTATTTCTTCCGTATTGATGCTTAGGTTGAAACAAAGAGCCATCTCCAAGTTCCCATCATTTATGTTACTCATATGGGAGTACTTCACCGCATCCGGACCTGGCGCATTGTCTTTAGCCCGCTTCAGTGCCCGTCTAATATCCTCCACCTTAATCTCACAGTCCTCCTTCCTAGTGACCTGTGACAAGGCTTCTCTGACGTTATCTCTAGTAGCTCTATCTTGCTGATCCGTCTGTGTTATATATCGTGCAAGAAAAGCCTCCCCTTTGCCCTGGTCAGTTGTCATAGGTCGGTTGTTATCAGCATAAACTGCACCATGTGTACCAGGCATCCCTGTCTTTTCATCTTCAGAATTTACCCAATGTTACATCCCCACCGACTTCATTAGATAAACTGTTCCCACTTCATCTTTTTTGCCTCTGCTGCCTGGAGTTTAAAATCCTACGCATTTACTTTTGTATATCTTTCAGCCTCCTGCAATTATGTGTCAACTGAATTGGTTGCTCACCGCACCCTCTACCAATTCCTTATGGGAGCCCTCTTTCCCCTCCGTGAATTCTCCACCTCTGGTGTCCACCATGGTGGTTGGGTGAAAATTCTTCTTGTTGGTTTAGATCTTCCCTGTGGTCTAAGATGCCCCAAGAGCGAAGAGTGGTCGCAATCATAACTGAATGCCCTGCGAGCTCTTATAGCCCTGACTGTGCTGGACTTAGGTATCAGCACAGAACAGGGGAGGTGGTCGCTTCCATGGTCCCCAAGGACACTCCATTTTATGTCTGATGCCGCCTCTTGGGATACAAGTGCCAGGTCGATGACCGTGTCAGAGTCCTCCGGTCTCATTGCTAGCCTAGTTGGTGTCCCGTCATTTAAACAGACAACATCCGTCTCAAGCAAGGCCTCAGCAAGAGCAGTACCCTGTCTGTTCTCTCCCGACCTGTCCCATTACTTGGCAAGGGCATTGAAGTCACCACATATCAGATACCTGGTACCTGGGGTGTCCACTGAACATTTAAACCAGTCCTCTCTCTCTCTCTCTCTCTCTCTCTCTCTCTCTCTCTCTCTCTCTCTCTCTCTCTCTCTCTCTCTCTCTCTCTCTTTCTCTCTCTCTCTCTCTCTCTCTCTCTCTCTCTCTCTCTCTCTCTCTCTCGCCCTCTTATTCCTTTTCCTTCCCCTCTCTCCCCTACCTCTTCTCCTCTGCTTCATTTTCTCCCCGCTGGCTGTTGTCAAAGTTTTCGAACACAAAGCAGGTGCTCCGTTGCTTCGGCGATAATTCTTTTTTATTTTCTACAGTTGGTTTGATTTGAAGGCAGGAACTAACCGGTCACCCTAGTAGAGCCTACCTGCTAGGGAAGGGGCAGGGGATGTCCCTCAGGAGTCCATACGCCTGGCACCGCCCCGCCTGCATACCAAACGTTCCACGTTCACGACCAGCTCACCAGTTGCCATTAAGTCCTCGACACGTACGTCCATCTTAAACTTGGGGGTTTATAATTGGAGTTTTCCATCTCTTAGATTGGCCTATGTAATAGCTAACGGGACCCATCTACTCGGGAGCAAAAGGTTCTAGCGCCTCATTTCTGGCGAACACATTAGATCAATGTATACGGGGAACAAAAACAATTTCACACAATATCTGTCAAATAGTACATAATACAATACTTAGCTAAAGTCACTACACAACACTGTGTTAGTGCGTGAAGAAAGCCCCGATGGCAACGTCGGTGTCGCTTTTTTTTCAGTGGCCGCCACAAACTGATCCCAAGCTACATATCTACCTCCATCGACATACATGGAACACACTTCAGCTGCCAGAGCTCATGTTGAGCAACTGTCCGGTCTTTCTCCTGTTGGTAAAAGCCCATCTCCACAAATGCCCTAGTTCATTCAATTAGAACAAGAATCGCCATGGCGAAAGTAGCCTTTAGCAAGATGAAAAACATACTGACCAATAAAAAGATGTCAATTGAAACGAGAAAAAAGAGTGTTGAGGTGCTACATAGAGCCTGTACTTTTGTATGGATGTGCCGCTTGGACAATGAGCAGTCAAGCTGAAAAACATCTGATGGCTGTGGAACTGTGGTTTCTGAGGAGAATGCAAAGAATACCATGGACAGACAGAAAGACCGATGACCAAGTACTACAAGAAGCAAATGAAAATTGTAAATTGATTAGAGAAATTAGATGTAGGCAGTCTAATTTTTTTTAGGGGGCATGTTATGAGAAGAAATAAATTGGAGAACTTGGTGACAACTGGCAAGATTGAAGGGAACAGACCAACAGGAAGACCGAGAAGTAAATACCTGGATGGCTTGGCCACGTGGCATGGTCGAGAAGGAACACTGAGCCGATTCACGACTTTGGTGATCGAGTGAAATGACGAGTCATGACCGCCCACGCTTTCCGGCATGGCACATGATGGATGGATTCAATTCTCACCACCGTGTCATGTCGGCGGTCTCCTGAGCAGCCGAAGTTAGTCTGTTGAGACGAGGTCACAAAAAGTCGCCTGGAAGTTCCATGTGACTGTGAGTCACCAGCTGACGCATCACTTTCTGCACTTTTGTTTTTATCTTCAGTTTTATTAACAACTGCATGAGCTCTTCCGTGGTCGGAGCTTGCACCTGACAAAATTGGAATACGCAATCATACCACCCATGAGTTGAAAGCTGCGTGCCAGACCTTTCACAGAATTATGACATAATAGACATCCGGGCGTATCTTTGGATCTGTGTACATAGCCAGAATTATTGTATCATCAGCACTGAAGGTAGATTTCATCGCTCATGGAGTGACCATTCACAGCGATTGGGGGACGACAATACGTTGAGATGTAATCTGATATATGCACTATAAGCTGCTGTAAGGCTACATATCTACCTCCAACGACATACATGGAACACACTTCAGCTGCCAGAGCTCATTCAATCGGTGAAACTTGTTCATGTATGATGCCACTGTGTTGGCATCCACAAAGGAATTCAGACGTATTACAACAGATGTTTCCTGCTTTATCCCGTGCTACTATGAAGCGCACAAACGTACTTAAGTGTTTCAGATGCAGCCTAAACCATATTGTCCTGTGTGGATGTGACGGCCTCAGTGTAAGAGAGGTATCCTGTAAATCATCATGACAAGTGGCATCATTCTCATCTGTCAAGAAATCAGGACCGCTTTCGTCCAGTCCGTGAACGCCACATTCACAAACTGACACCCAGGACCAAAGCAAACCGGCTCACATGGGACACCAGAAGGGCAGCTTCCATTCTCATGGTTACAGATGCCATTTTAACAATGACATTGTAATTTGTAACATACACCTACACCTTTGTCCAAACCATTCATTGTTACTATCTTGGTATGTTGCTGTCGGAAACATAACTGTCACAAGTAGATAGTTGAGCACCAAACAAAGCAGTGAAGACATCAGTAATCTGGTTTACTTCATACGTTGAGCACTGTAGTACTGAGACAACAACATGACACTGCTTGGGTAATCACACAGCAGATCCTGTTGTGTTGTAGAGTTGCGGCAGACACAACAATGTATAGTTCTGTGTAAAGTGCTGCAACACCTTCTGCTTGAGATTGTCATTGTTCTTGATAGATTTCCTGACAGATTAGGCATCTTACCTCCCGGTTGTGATCAGGAAGTCTTTGATCACTTAAAACTGTTGAAGAAAATCCCCATGTCGGAACAAAAAACAATGTTCGTCCTAAAGGACGAAAAAGGTTTCCCACCATCTTTCCCCCAACGTCAACTCCAGATTGGAAGCTCTTATCTGAGCTCGTCAGTAGTGCATATCCCTGACTGGACCCGGGATCGAACTCCGGATGACAGGCGTGTGACCACGCGGCTCACGCTAGACGCGACCAAATTATCATACTAGAATATCACAACGTCACCCATTGTAGGCTATAGCTCAAAATTTGCCCGATAGCCGTCAATCCGCCAATCGATGTTGCCCCGAATGATCAGGTCTTCTCGATCTGGCAAGGCACACCAGACGCATAAAGTCCAGAGAGCAATGATCAAATTGATTTATGTGGTTGTTTAAGTAGAACAAAGAAGGAGCTCTAGAGGACACACGAGACAATATAAAAATTGAAAGCTATAATTACCGACCTCCAAATGATGACAACGCCTTGCTGCAAGAACAAGTGTATTTGGACGCATGACCGACTAGACACCCATGTGGTATCTAATGATATATATTGGGTCGTGAGATAAGATATCTAGCCTTCTCAATCAATCAATCAAGTGCCGTCTCCACAATGAATGTTAGCTTCAATGGATCTCCAACACTGTCTCAAATCAAACCGGCTCACATGGGACACTAGAAGGGCAGCTCCCATTCTCACGGTTACAGATGCCGTTTTAACAATTGCATTGTAATTTGTAACTTATACACTTTTGTTCAAACCATTCATTGTTACTATTTATTGTACACTATCAGTGTATGCGAGGGAGTGTGTATTTGTGTGCTATGCGAGGGAGTGCGTGTTTGTGTGTTATTTGTGAGGATGCTCACGATAATCGTCAGTGTATATGTGTGTGTAAAGTGTGGGAGTTTGTTCATATTAGTTTAGTGATTGTGAGGCAGCATGTATGTGTCTAGATGTGTGAGTGTGTGTGTGTGTGTGTGTGTGTGTGTGTGTGAGTGGATGGGTATATGCACTGTGTCCATGTGTGTGTGTGTGTGTGTATGTTTATATGGGTTCATGTGTGTTTGTGTGTGTATGTGTGTGTATCTGCGTGCATGTGTGTATGTATGTGTGTGCATGAGTGTATGTATGTTTGTATGTGTACGTGTGTATGTGTTATATGTGTGTAATATGTGTGTATGTGCGTGTGTGTATGTGTATATGTTTGTGTGGTTATGTGTGCATGCATGAAGTGTATGTGAGGGAGTGTGTGTTTGTATGTTATCGTGTATGTGCATAACTGTGAGAGTTTGTGCAAATGGTGTAAGTATGTATGCAGGTATGAGCCAGTATGTGTTTATGAATGTGCATCATGTGTACGTGTGTCTGTCTCATAACATGGTAATATGCATAGTTTATGTTTACAAAATCCATTTGACAATGTTTATTTTTTTTCTATGTGGATGTAACATGCACAACTGATAAATGACAGATGAGTGATTGGAAGGGCCGAATGTAAGACGAGCCTGCGTGCCCAATTTGTTACCGTTTTAAAATAAAGACCGTTCGTTCGTTCTGTCTCCCGCCCTGACTGTAAATTCTGTCAAATTGTTGTTCGTCCATCTCTGATAACATCAAGTTCCACTTGTATCGTTGTCTACCTCTTGCTCGCTTTCCTTCAACCTTGCCCTCCAGTATGGTTTTTATAGGAGTGTTATGTCTTTTGTTATTACATGACCAAGATAGGAGAAGCTTGTTACATGTTCTAGTATCTCCCCGTTTACTGTGATGTTCATTGATGACCTCTCCTTTCCACTGCTATCAGTTTTTTGTTTTTTTTAAATGTTTGGATGTTAATATTTAAACCACATGCTGCACTATGCCTGTCTACTTGTTCCACTAGTTTTTGTAACTCTTGTTTGCTTTCTGCTAGAGACACGGTATCGTCAGCATACCTAAGATTGTGTATGATTCTTCCATTGATGTTAAGTCCAGGCAGGGTTTTATCATTTCCGTTGTTATCTTGTCAGGACCTTAGCCTTTCATATTTCATCTTTTTAATAGCCGTCTCTACTTCAGCTTTCAATATGTTTGGTCCATCTTGAGTATTCTACAATGTTGGTTTATTGACCTTGCTGTCCCAGAATAAATCTTCGGTGTATTCTGTTCATCTCTTTATTATATCGATATTATCAACTATAATTTCTCCACCGTTTCCTCTGATACAATCATTTCCTGTTATTTTATTTTTCTTCTTTGTAAATCTTTAAATTTAATATTTTCATGCAATCATTTAGAGTTGTGTTTTATTCCTAGAGCCTCTATTTATTTTACATTGTTTTCTGAAACCACACTTCTTTGGCAAATCTGCACGTGATAAATTTCTGTCTATCACTGTATATTCTGGGATGTTCTTGTTTTCTTTCTTCGTTTCTTTTCTTTTCTTTTCTTATTTTTTCTTTTTTGTTTTGTTTGAGCCAGTTTGCTCAAGATTTCATCGGTTATCCACAATTGCTTTTTCTTATTTTCCTTCACTGGTAAGTTGGTATTTGTAATCTGTACGCTAGTTTTTACACATGTCCCATTTTGTATTTTCTCCTCAGGATGTTAGTTAGTTAGTTAGTCGCAGTTCCAACTTCACAGCAACGGGTCATCCCCATTATGCTCCGTTCCTGTGCCAGTGAATATCACACAAAATGCTCCCCACTGCCCAATGTGAAAAGTGGAAAAGACAGGAGTCTTGACAAACAACAGCCCGCACAGATACACTGTGCATAATGCCGCCGCCAGAATGTCAACACAATAGTCCCCCACAAAACACCCAATTCATCTCTGATGGAATCGGCAGTCATTTTCCCAACTGGATGTTTCCTAGATGTTCACCCACACAGTCCACAAAATGCAGTTCATCGTCGATGGCAGTGGCAGTCAACCAGAAGCCCAGCAGCCACGCATTTCTGCATAAGGCAAGAACCGGTCAACTCTGGGACATAGCCATCTGCCATCGCTCCGAACATGCAGTCACGTTCCAAAAAACCTCGGGCAGATTCAAAAGCATTTCACACGAAACTCACAGCTCACAGTGTCGCGCCACGCACTCACTCAGTAGCAGGGCGACGGAACCATCAAGCCTCCTTAGTCGCCTCTTACGACATGCGTGGTAGGCTGCAGTGTTGCTATTCTTTGCTTCCCTTATGGGCCCCGGCAACACACGGGTGTCTCCTCCGGATGTTCATGTCCTTATTGATCCAAGCTTTCGACGATTAACCTATCATGTTTATTTTCTTCAACCAGGCATAGTTGGCTTGTTTCAAAGCTGATATATCTATTTGAGGCGTCCTCATTATCCTTATTCCTGCGTTTTCAAGTTTTATTTCTAATTTTAAAACTACAGGATTGTGGTCAGAGTTGATATCAGTTGACCTATTTCTAATCATAATGTAGTCAGTTTGGTTCCTCGCTCTTTCCGCGTATAGTTTCCTAGGGTTATGTTAGACAAATGTGTCACAAACAATAACTTAATCAGATAGTTTCCTTCACAAAACTGTAACAGCCGATCATCTCTGTCATATGTGGTTTCCATACCTTGTTGCCCTAATATCTGCTTGTATTTATTTTTTTCCAACCTTTACGTTCATGTCTCCCATGACAATTAGCACCTCTGATGATTTTACAACTTTTAGTGTTTATTGTAGGTCTTCATATTATTCTTCTAACTGTTCATCGCTATAATCAGTTGTTAGGTGAAAAACAGGAGATCACTTGTGCAAGTAGCACATAAAAAAAAAAATTCTACGGCAGTTAGGAATCACAAACAGTAGACCATAAGGCCACCCCCTGGTAAAATTGCTAGCCAATGAAATGGCAAAATTGTTAGCCAATGAAACCTACCCGCGGGTAGATAGAGCCCGTTGCTTTGGATGGAATCTGTCTATAGAAAGCAAATCATGCACACGTGCATGCCAAAGTCGGACGCATCGACCTTTGATGTGCATTACTTCTTCTTCTTCTTCTTCTTCTGTGTTCATCCGGAGTATTTTTTTTTTTTAAAGATATAATTGCGGTGTCTCCGGTTAGGCACCCTTGGGCCGAAATCCTTAGGACAACACATCCGACTTTAGCGTGCATTTTTGACAGGTTAGCATTCCTGGGGAATTCTCACTTTTGTGGTGCCATCCACATCCCAGCTGGTCAAGTTAGAACGGTCGAATACTTCACAATCAATCCTCAAGGGAAGGCAGGGACAGTCCATGGCATTTTCCGCCATCCAGGGTGGCTTCCATAGTTGCAGAGCCGATACATAGCGCTCTGGTGCTGGGCTCACCGAGGAAATCGTCACGTCCTGCTCATGGCTTCTTTAATTCCTCACTTCAATATATTGGGCCTTTCGTTCACTACGTGCCGCTCCCCGCACAAACCAGGGACGGTCAAACTGTAGATGGTATCCACTCAGCGAGCCTTCTTTTCGGGCATGTGCTAGTCGCTGTGCCAGTCAGAGCGGTTCCGGGCACGACGGACATTCGGAAAACTAGCTAGTCAGAGCTGTTTCGGACTCGAAGGCCATTTGGAAATCTAGATAGTCAGAGCTGTTCCTAGCACGAGAGACATTCGGAAAACTAGCTAGACATAGCTATTCTGGACGCGAAGGACATTCGGAAGACTAGTTAGTTAGAGCTGTTCCGCACGGAAGACATTTCACTCGGACTTTTATGCGTTGTGCCTGATTCATTTGCGCCCTTAGGCCAGCACATCCGACTTCAGCGGGCAGTTTTACGGGTGTGCCTTCCCGGGGTTTCGAGAGACGTTAGACTTTTACTGTTGTGGTGTCGTCCACACCACAGCTGGTCAAGGTAGAACAATCAATGACATCACGATCAATCCTCAAGGGAAGGCAGGGGCAGACCATGGGCATTCTCAGCTATCCAAGGAGGCTTCCATAATTGCAGAACCGGCACATAGTGCTCTGAGTCTGGGCAGAATCGCCACATCCTGCTCATGGCTGCTTTAATTCCTCACTTCCATGTATTGGGCATTTCGTTTTGCTACTGGTCGCTCCCCACACAAACCAGGGAAGGACAGTCTGCGGACGACATCCACTCATCAAGCTTTCTTTTCGGACTACCACGTGGTGGATGATTCGCTAGCCAAGCGTTCCATTTCGTGTTTTTGAGACGTTTTTTCCACCTTTGGCTACGCTCTCTATGAGCATAGATACAAACTTTCATCGTTACCACTTCATGCGACTGGACCGCTTTGCCACCTTAAATACCGCTCATGAGGTAGGCTACATGTGCTGCCGGCTCAGCACCTTACCTCCGTGCATTAGTGAGCGGGTAACGGCCAGGCCCTCTCATCCGGGGATCCCTCATATCCCCCAGCTGAACTAAGCATGTAGCGTGTTCAACATCTCACCTCCGTTTTGCAGTAGGTGAGTATCGGCCTGACTCTCACATCCAATGGTTAGAGGCGTTCAGCCATTTCCCTCGTGCGCCTGATTTAGACTTTGACAGCTATCCTCAGTCTACCTGCAGAGCAGAAGGTTGTGTCTCGCCCCTACCCCAAGAGCTTACTAGTTTGCTTGTGTTCGCTGGCTGTGATCTCCAGTGTGAAATCCTGTATGTCTGATGAAGACATCCTGTTGTCCAACATCAGTGTGATGTCATACAGGACCTGAGGTTTGCGTGAGTATCCGTTGTCCCATGTCTGACTTATTGGTGTGCAGACTGGTGACTGGTGGTTCCTCGCCGCGCAGGCAGACACTCTCCGACTTCGGAGGAATCAACGATCCTACTAACTTTAGCCAGGACCCCGAAGGGACCCCCAAGAGCTGTCCGACATGTAGTTGTGCTTCCGTCGACATAGCTCTTGGAGTCACTGGGACACGCAAGCGCCCCCCCCCACCCCCCGACCGCAACAAAGTGGAGACATATCGTTGGGGTGGGGGAAGAGGAGATGTGCATTACTAAGTGTGACCTACTTCCCTCAACAGAGGAATGAAGATTTGTTGATGCTTTCAATGCAGTTATTATGATTTTCACTGTTTAAACATTCATGATATTACCATGGCTTCCATTGTTCATGAATTCATTACATTAATATTACGACTTTCATTGTTATTGAATTCATTACATTAATATTACAACTTTCATTGTTGATGAATTCATTATATTATTATTATGACTTTCAATGTTGATGATTTCATTCTATTAATATTACGACTTTCATTGTTGATGATTTCATTACATTATTATTTCAACTTTCATTGTTGCTGCTTTCACTGTTCATCCATTGTTAATACATTGTTTAGGCTTTCAGGTAATTTGTTTATGATACAATTATTTATAATTCAGAACAGTTTAAAGTGTTTCAGTGTAATAAATTATGTGTTTGAGAGAATGGGTAAAATAAAATCACATGAATGAAATCATTGCATAAAATCAGGACAAACAAGAAGAACATAAGAAAGACTATTTTATTTGTAAAATGTTCAATAAAATATTTATATCACGAAATACCGAAAACATGGAGAAATTATGATCAACGTAGGCCAAATAACAGCGAGTCCATATGTGATGTGTTTACTCATGACCTGGCTAATACATGCCTCTGCGCAGACGTAAAATGTTGGTACGTCACATTTCGAATCTTACCGCATTGTTAGAACAATATATGCGGTATTCAACCACACACATGTCCAGTCCACAACAAGGAAACAGATGAGCAACTTTTATATTTTCACGTAAAGTTGTTCATGTATTTGTATTGTTGTGTGTTTGTTTGTGTGTTGACGAAGCCTAAGGCCACAACGTCCAGTTTGCTACTTGTGATCATGTTCTGGTAAAGCTGACCGATTCTACTCTCCAATGTTTACTGATTCATTTAGTCCCAGTCTTGCACAACTGCTAGCTTCTGTTCTTGGAGAGGGGGAAGAGGGCTATGCAGCACACCATATACCAGTCTTACACAACAGCTGGCTTCTGTTCTTGGAGAGGGAGAAGAGGGCTGTGCATCACAACACATACCAGTCTTACACAACTGCTGGCTTCTGTTCTTGGAGAAGGGGAAGAGGGCTGTGCAGCACAACACATACCAGTCTTACACAACTGCTGGCTTCTGTTCTTGGAAAGGGGAAGAGGGCTCTGCAGCACAACCCATGTGTAGATGCTACTTTGGTACCGGGTTGGAAGAAAAGTCTCTGCACAATCTGGGTGCAGTAGTTTGCCATGAGTTTATTCCAGCATGGGTCACAAACAGGATGGTTCACTTTATAGCCTTCACCGGTCTCCAGAGTGTCTCCAAGGGTGGCTCCTGTCTGCCAGATTTCCTCCTTCTGTTCGGTGAAGAAAGGCCGGTCTTTTAGGTCTCATCCTTTGGGGTTTGCTATAGTGCTCCATATCTGCAAGAGACAGCGTCAGTGAGACCCATTCTGTGGCAGTGTGCTCAGAGTTCACAATGTTCTATTCTGATTCTGAAGATTCTGGTCTGCGCATTTCTGCCAAGCTCATTTGTCATGTTTTGGTTTGTAGTTTTTGTTTTCTTTCCTCCAATTCATCCTCATGGATTGCTTTAGTAATGTTCTTATCTCCCTAAAGCTCCGGGATGGACAGGGTTGCTCGAGGTTTCCTCCAGGTCTTTTAATGTTCAGATCTTGTGGAATGTCAGCACTTTTCTTCTTCTTGATTCATCATATTTTAATAAATAATAACACATCAGTGACCTAATATTTGCCACACACACACATTAACCCGATCTTGATTATACACACAAAATAAAGATAATATAGTTTATTACAGGCACATTATGGAGCCATTATTGGGCAATCTGTTTGCTATGAAGCTGGAACCGTATGACGACTACCACTTCCACTACAAATAAAGATTATTTCATCACTTATAAACAGTGAATCTCTGATGATTCTACCAGTTTTCCCCTAACTGATATTTTGTCCATGTTTTGGTACAGTCTAAAAATTAATGCAGGCACACTAAGTTATTATCACAAAGTTAAGTTAGTATTATATTAGTATACACACATTAAGTTATTATAAAAATATTAATGCAGACACATTAAGTTATTATCACAATTAACTTCATGTAGATAAAATCAATCATTTGTTACAATTAATTTCATACTGATACACTAACATCTTTGTCATAATTATATGCATTCTACACATCAAAACATCATCATGTGCTATAAGTGTGAGCAATCATGACTTACCACCTCACATCATCATTCAGTGAGTTGCCTTGCACTGTTTCTTCACGCCTGTGGCTCAGTGCATTCAACTCTGACAATGGTCTAGGCTTTCCCTAGCCATTGACTGTCCCCAGACTATCCACAAGGCAACAGTCTACTGCTTCGATGGGTTCCTACCCCTTGATCAGCTCAACATGGGAGACCTACCAATAGCTGTGCTATATTCTGCAAAGCTCTTGGAACAAGCAAACCTGTCTACCAGTTGGATGGTGTTTGTCCATCAAGAATGATGATGACCATTCATTTCATCCAGTGGGCTTGGAAGTTTGGAGCCATGAATTCTAAGATGGCTGGTAATGTGTAATGATGTATGCCATGAATTTCAATCTTTGGTAGCAGTCTCCCAAGTGTTGTGATGAATTCCAAAAGCTTTTAGTAAGATCTTCAGAGTGGCTTTAAAGTGTTTCCTCTGGCCACCTTGGGAGCGTTTACTACACCGCAGTTCGCCGTAAACAATTCGTTTAGGGAGCCTGTGATTTGTCATGCGAGTCAAGTGACCAGCCCAGCGAATCTGATTCTTCATTAGTAGAGTGTGGATACTGGGCATGGATGCTCTTTCTATGACTTTAGTGTCTGGGATCTTGTCTTGCCATTTAATCCAGTTGGATATAAAGCAAAGGAGTGCCACCCCATGTGATCACTAGTCTTGAATCAGGGCTGTGTTCTTGTCCTGTCCATGCCACTCAGCCAACCCATCCAGTTATTTATCCCTTTGTCTTTCCTTTGCTCTTTTCACATCAGAATTCTACACAAGCTCAAATATAAGAACTGTTATGAAACTTACACAACTGACATAAATCTTTCAGTGGTTTTTGAGTTTCAGGAGGAGATGGAGACCGGTACAACACAGCCCCTGTGGTACGGAGTCAGAAGGAATGTCTCTACACCAACCTCACTCCGATAAATGCAGGCCCTTTTCTGGACTCACTCGACCTGAAGGTCAGTGCTCTGGACTTTGGAGTTATAACTTACAGGCTCCAAAGGATTCACAACCAGCTGCTGAAGGATTCACAACCAGCTACCAAAAGATTCACAACCAGTTTCCAAAGGATTCACAACCAGTCAACCACACAGCCATATTCTCTACAGAAATGTGCATAGGTATCGACCCTATTCTCTACAGAAATGTACAGAAGTTTTCTTTCAGATTTTAAATTGAATGCCTGGTACCTCTGTTCAAAACTACAAAAAGTATCCAGTTTTCACACCAATATAAAAAATAGGTAACACAAGAGATTATTTCTATAAAGATAACTTTTCTCTAAAAATTAAAAATCTATACACAGCCAACTGAATACAAGAAGCAAACTATGTAGTAAAATATGTTTCTTTCTTTCCTGACTTCAACTCGAAAGACTAACTTTTGCTGTCAGAGTCTCCACCAATAACAGTTATCTCCCGTGATTAACAGTTATAAAAGATTCTGGATCCATTCCTCGCTTCCGCAGTTCTTCTATGACAGATTCCTTTGGTTCTAAATAAAACTGAGGGAAAATAGGAGTAGGTAAAACAAGTGGCTAATTGTTTATACAACATGCACAACATTTTATATTATTTGGTAAGAATTAAATGACACAATATTATACAGGGTGTTTGTAAAGTCACACTACACTTTGTATGTAGAACAAATATGGAAAATGAAGTACATGACGTCATCAAAAATGTGCTAATATATTCATTAGATTAGTTACAATAATCACTGCTATGGTCTAATACCGTTTTGGGGAAGCTGGAAAGTACCAATGAAGTTGTGGAACATCTGTTAATCCCCACAGTAATTTCAAACTTAGAACAAACTCTTTCTGTTTACACAAAACCAGCTGGAACAATGTTCTAAATTTGAAATTACCCTGGGGATAATATATTTCACAATCAAATTACTAACTGTGACTAAGTGTTTTAACTGTTTCAGCTGAAATAGAATTAATTTACACACTTGATGTGATATATAACTCTGCAGTATGCACTCGACGAGATGTAGAGAAATATGCCAGGCAATAAATCTGGCAACATATTGTTTGTGACTTCAGTGTTTGATATAATACAATGTTATACAATTGTAAAGATTGTAAATGTTAGTGGTAAACCTGAGACATGAACACAAGCTCACAACACTTGTAAAGCACATGCAACTACCTAACATTCTATGATACATTTTATGTTCACTTGAACTATCTGTTACCTCACTAAATAATGCCCCTCCCCCTGTTGCTCTTTCTCTTCATTTTCTTCTTCTCCTCATTCTTCTTCTAATTATCAAAACAATGTCCATTCTTTTTATTAAAACTGTACAATGAATTTTTAAAAATTTTTCTGGGCTCCCAGTTCAGCTCAGTCTAAAAGAAGTACCAGGAAATGTTCACAGAAGCAAAGGTGGCCAGTCTGATACTGACATCAGCCTATGAGTGCCGACTAGATTAGAAAACATACGGGGTTAGCACCGTACACCCAATACATCCCAAGGTATGTTTATTATAACCGCAGTAAATATTTATATTTTTGTTAGCCAGCCCAGGAATGCTATGTCCTAGTTGGAAACATATTTTTGCAGTGATTCAAACCAAAACTATAGAATAAAATATACAAACTACCTGGAAGAAAATTACAATTATCAAGAAACAAATAAATACAAACTGAATTTTTTTTTTAAACAGCATATCGATCTAATCAAACTAATAATAAAGTTACTTGCTTGTCCTTTACAGGACAAGGAAGTCAACCCCAGCATGTTTTGATAAGTTTACATTCCGTAGTTTACCATTGCTTTCTCAACGACCAATGCATGAATACCAACGCAAGACAATCTGCTTTCAAATTGCCTGTAGCTGTGTTCTGAATTTTGTATATAGAATTGCATTTGTAACCCTTTCGCCTTAGCTTTGGCCATAAAACTAAAACTAAAACAAAACAAAACCACACACAAAACCATCGCAGGAACCAGTTGTGAGTACGTGAAGTATTAGGACAACCATATGTTTGTAGATCTGAGTGCATGGTGGGTTTAGGGGGCCAGACTTTTAATCCCATAGTGAATGATGAAAGCTGGCACCGAACCCTTATCCGACCATGCTCACGCCATTGTAACATCCAAAAGTATTACACTGATGTGCAAAATTATACAAACCTTGTACAATTTCAGTAAACAATGGGACAAAACATTACAGTAAATAAACCTCATGGAACAAACAAGAGACAAACCTCATGAAACAAACAAGATACAAACCTCGTGGAACAAACAAGATACAAACGTCATGGAACAAACAAGATACACACCTCATGGAACAAACTAGAAAAAACATCATGGAGCAAACAAGATACAAACCTCGTGGAACAAACTAGACACAAATCTCATGGAGCAAACAAGATACAAACCTCGTGGAACAAACAAGATACACACCTCATGGAACAAACTAGACACAAACCTCATTGAACAAACAAGATACAAACCTCATGGAACAAACAAGATACAAACCTCATGGAACAAACAAGATAAAAACCCATGGAATAAACTAGATACACACCTCATGGAACAAACAAGATACACATCTCATGGAACAAACAAGATACAAACCTCATAGAACAAACAAGATACAAACCTCACGGAACAAACAAGATACACACCTCCTGGAACAAACTAGATACACACCTCATGGAACAAAGATACACACCTCATGGAACAAACAAGATACAAACCTCATGGAACAAACAAGATACAAACTGCATGGAACAAACAAGATACAAACCCCATGGAACAAACAAGATACAAACCCCATGGAACAAACAAGATACAAACCTCATGGAACAAACAAGATACAAACTTCATAGAACAAACAAGATACACACCTCATGGAACAAACAAGATACACACCTCATGGAACAAACAAGATACACACCTCATGGAACAAACAAGATACACACCTCATGGAACAAACAAGATACAAACCTCATAGAACAAACAAGATACAAACCTCATAGAACAAACAAGATACAAACCTCATAGAACAAACAAGATACAAACCTCATAGAACAAACAAGATACAAACCTCATAGAACAAACAAGATACACACCTCATGGAACAAACAAGATACAAACCTCATAGAACAAACAAGATACAAACCTCATAGAACAAACAAGATACAAACCTCATGGAACAAACAAGATACAAACCTCATAGAACAAACAAGATACACACCTCATAGAACAAACAAGATACAAACCTCATGGAACAAACAAGATACAAACCTCATAGAACAAACAAGATACAAACCTCATAGAACAAACAAAATACACACCTCATGGAACAAACAAGATACACACCTCATGGAACAAACAAGATACACACCCCATGGAACAAACAAGGTACAAACCCCATGGAACAAACTAGACACAAACCTCATGGAACAACCAAGATACAAACCTCCAGGAACAAACAAGATACACACCTCATGGAACAAACAAGATACACACCTCATGGAACAAACTAGACACAAACCTCCAGGAACAAACAAGATACACACCTCATGGAACAAACAAGATACACACCTCATGGAACAGACAAGATACAAACCTCATGGAACAAACTAGACACAAACCTCATGGAACAAACAAGATACAAACCTCATGAAACAAACAAGATACAAACCCCATGGAACAAACTAGACACAAACCACATGGAACAAACAAGATACAAACCTCATGGAACAAACAAGATACAAACCTCATGGAACAAACAAGATACAAACCTCATGGAACAAACAAGATACACACCTCATGGAAGAAACTAGATACAAACCTCATGGAACAAACAAGATACAAACTTTATGGAAGAAACTAGATACATGGAAGAAACTCGATACAAACCTAATGGAACAAACAAGATACAAACCTCATGAGATAAAGAAAAGGTTCCCCAGTGAATGCCAATAGATTTCTGGGATTTAACATCGTTGTGGATGTCTACAGCTTGGGCAGGGTCCACGTGTTGGGGAGATAAAAAACATCTGTGTGAAACAAGAACACATCGGGTCATTAGATATAAACTTCCCAATTATTTATGCTACAGTGGCCATGTGGATCTATTGTATGAAACAACAAATCAAGATCTTAGGTAAAACTTCCCGATTATTTATCAATTACAATTGCCTGTGTACAACAAAAACTCATCAAGTTATTAGATAAAAATTCCTAACCATTTATCAATTACAATGGTCCGTGTGAAACAAGAGCACTTCAGTCATTTGATACAACTTTATGATTATTTATCAGTTAAAATTAACACAGCTCATTAGATAAAACTTCCTAATTTTTATTATCCATTACAGTGACTTGTGTGAAACAAGAGCAAGTAGGTCATTAGATAAAATGTAGCAAGTTGGTTATTAGATAAAATGTTATGATTATTGATCAAAATACAAAGGCCTGTGGGGAACATAAACATATCAACATCCCAGATAAAACATCCTCATGTGTGTAAAACAAGAGCACTTCAGTCATTTGACAAAACTGTATGATTATTTATCAAAATATAATGGCTTATGTGGAATAATAATATATCAGGTCTTGAGATAAAACTTCCAGATTATTTATCTTTTGCAATGGCCAGTATGGAACCCAAAAACATCAAACAATTAGATAAATTTGTCTGAGTATTTCACAGTTTCAGTGATAAATCAACATTGTGATCTTATAAGCCGAAGCCATGGTAGCGTAGCAGCTAATCACTTGCCTGCCGGCTCAATGGGCCTGGGGTCGATCCACATTGGGGCGAATTTAAATTTCCAAAACTGAACTGGCATCCCAAGTCGACCCAGCCTAAAATGAGTACCAGGAAATGTCTTGGGAAGTAAAAGCAGCCGGTGTGACACCGCCTACACCACCCACCGAATGCCAGTTTAGTCTATCCAAATATGAATCTATCATCTTATATCCAATGTGCCCATGGCGAGTAACAGGCTCCTTTACATACTTTGTAAACCATGAAGGACCACTTTTCAAACCATGAGGCATACTGGGTATGTGGTTTGCCTTCTCACACGATCACCAGAGTCTAAGATGGGGGATGTCTTCTTGTCCTTATTAAGCCATGTGACCAAACCATCCAGGCATTTATCTCTTTGTCTTCCCTTGCTCTTTTCCCACCAAGTGTTTGCCAGTTGTCCTATTTTCTCAATCAATTTATGGTTTTCATTTTTTTCTTGAAGGACTGTCTCTTCCATTTTCTGTCTGTCCATGGAATTTTTTTGCATTTTCCTCAAAAACTACATTTTCAACGTCATTAGATGTTTTTAAGCTTGTCTGCATGTTGTTCATATTTCACATCCTTACAACAGAACATGTTCTATAAAACCTCTTAAGACCCATTTTTCACACTGCAAATGAAAGCTTTTATTAATTGGTATCTTTTCAGTCTTACAAATGGCTATTTTTGCATCATGATTCTTGTTCTAATCTCTGCATATTGACATATGCCAGGCAATAAAATGTGCATTCTGTTGCTTGTGCCATCTGTGTTGAAATTTATGGAATTACTCATGTGCCATAAAACTGATTCTATGTGAAACAAAACAAACAAAGAAAATGTAAGCACTTACCTAGGATGGTATGCTCCAATGGGTATTGTTGACAAAGTGAACGGCCCATAACGTTTTCCAATCTGTTTAAAGCCCGGGCAGTAGCCCGTGTCGCCAGCAAAATAAAACTTATGTTTGGGCCCGATGACACACCAGCTGGTCCACAAGACCTGTGGCGATCAGGAAAAAGGTGACAGTATGTCCCCAAGAATAACATAATGTGTAACATAACAGTTAATGGATAACATCTGTGTTCCCAAACAAGGTTTATAGATGGTGTTTAGAGAGAGAGGAAGACCTAAAGGTAGACCGCAACAAAGATTCAAAGATCATCATCACTGTCATCCAGTGGCTGTCCTGTGCAGGACTTCACCCCTATAACTGCAGGACTTCACCCTCATAAATGCAGGACTTCACCCCCATAACTGCAGGACCTCACCCCCATAACTGCAGGACTTCACCCCCATAACTGTAGGACTTCACCCCAATAACTGCAGGACTTCACCTCCCATAACTGCAGGACTTCACCCCCATAACTGCAGGACCTCACCCCCATAACTGCAGGACTTCACCCCCATAACTGTAGGACTTCACCCCAATAACTGCAGGACTTCACCCCCATAACTGCAGGACTTCACCCCCATAACTGTAGGACTTCACCCCAATAACTGCAGGACTTCACCTCCCATAACTGCAGGACTTCACCCTCATAACTGCAGGACTTCACCCTCATAACTGCAGGACTTCACCCCCATAACTGCAGGACTTCACCCTCATAACTGCAGGACTTCACCCTCATAACTGCAGGACTTCACTCCCATAACTGCAGGACTTCACCTCCCATAACTGCAGGACTTCACCCCCATAACTGCAGGACTTCACTCCCATAACTGCAGGACTTCACCCCCATAACTGCAGGACTTCACCCTCATAACTGCAGGACTTCACCTCCCATAAATGCAGGACTTCACACACACACCCCCCCCCCCCCCCCCCCCATAACTGCAGGACTTCACCTCCATAAGTCTTACAGTCTTTTTGTGTTTGCCGTTTTTCCATTACCTCTACCCTGCTCAACCTCACAAGAGAAGTTATAATTAGGGCCCATCCTAGCCTCAGATTAATGATCCTGTGACCGAATCAGCCACATATCAGATATTTTGTGTGTGTGCATGTGTGCGCACGCTCACCCACTTTGAACTCAAGCGTAGTCCATACACTTGCTACCACTTCTAGCATACTGGACTGATTGTTGCGTGTGGATTAGCTTTCCCTTTTATCAGTGTCCCTCACCATCAGGTAAACCCCCTCTGACTGAGGTACTTGTTATTTACATCCCACTATCTCTGCATCAGAACACCGGATATTTAAGAGCAAGCACTCTTATCCATGAAGGGATTGTTGTCCATGAGGTTTGACATTTCTCTCTATTACAGGTCAGATATCTTCAGGTCATATGTCTTGCCTCTGTCTGTAAATGATCTATCACATCTTGAATCCATCTAGGTTTTGGTTTTCCTCTTCACTGCCTTCCCTGGTGCACTTCCCTCCATCATTCTGTAGGCTTTCATTTCTTTTAACACATCCAAAATATTTCATTTTCCTGATTTTTGTTTGTCTTAACCAATCTTTCTTTGGTCATGTGATGAGAAGAGAGGCATTTGAGAACATCGTGATGACTGGAAATAGTAAAAATGTTATTTTTAAAAAAAAATTGCTTAAAAATTAAGGTGCGTCTTATAGTCCGTAGCGTCTTATAGTCCGTAAAATACAGTATCATGAAAAGTAATCAGTGACTCAACAAACCATGTTAGTGTCATTAAGGCTCCGTTTGCACCAGTGTTGACAGGGTGTGCTGACAATCTTCACATTCAGATCTGCGTTATGAACATGTTCCTGCCACCATGACAGTTCAACCACGTTGTTCACCCCACAATCATGCATCCACTTCTTTAGGCCCATAGGAACATACCATCTCAGCTTATCCCCGAATCTGTGGATAATGGAAAATACAATGACTGACTTAATCAGATCATCCATTTTTTACTGCGAAAATAATTGATAACTTTGAAAACAAGATACAAAGAGCTAAAATCTAGTATCATTGGCCATATTGGAGGTCAACAAATTATGGATCTCTATTCCTAAGCAACAGATTTTTTTATGACTTTTATATAAGTTTTAAAACTTTTCTTTGTAAGTTTTATGACTTTTATGTAAGATGTTTGGTTCCTTTGTGGTAAAATAATATAAACAAAGAAGCCATTACCAACAGCTTGCACAATTTATTACCTGGCATATTTCACTACACTCATCAGGTGCATACTGCAGAATAACATATATTAAGTGAAAATATTGATCATATTTTTGCTGGAAAACATAACACACACATTCACTGATACTGTTTGAATGCGGAGCATTTGTTATCCTCATGGAAATTGCAGATTCACTATAAAGTTTCTGTCTGCACAACACAGGTTTTAAACACCAAAGGGGGTCAGCATGGCTGAAAATATAAGATCATAATTCTTAAACACCTGGTGTGCTGATGCTGAGGTAAGGGGTTCAACACCTACACCGGACAGTTGGACTAAAATGTTGACCTATCGTCCTTGACTTGGGGACATAAATTACAAGTGCCTTTGAAGTCAGAGTGGGTTTGATTGATGGCGAGGGGCACTGGTAATAGGGAAAGCTAATCCACATGCAAAATCCAATCCAGTGCACTGGAAGTAGTGTGTGTGGACTGCACTTAAGTTCAAAGCGAGTGAGCGCCAAAACATAACAAACAAAAAACACCAAATGGGTGAAGCCTGAGCATCTTATAGTAATCATTCATTGTTTCTTAAAAACAATATATAAAACACCTTTGATTTGTTGACTTTATGGCTGCAATTTAACAGCTGTAATAGGTCGGGATTTGATAGTATGTCAACGTAATATACAGAAATATAAATTGTTGGCTATTGAAATAGCCTGAGACATAAATTCATAGGCACAGATTGGCTATCACAGATGTGGCAGAAAGAAGTCGAGATTAGAGAACACATTAGACCGTATAAATATGGAATGAAACAATCAAGTCTCTCTTCTTTGAATGTTCATAATAGACTAGGCCCTGCATGATCTGATTCAGTGTTGAAGGATAATATATAGGATCTCCCATTAGGACAGAAGGACAGTATATCACCATACAAGGATCATTGTGTTGTTTTATTTCCTGGTATCTTCCCAATTTCAATGCTCAGTGAATGGAAATGTTCATGATAATACTTGTTCATTTGATTGTTACAATGTTTGGTCCAAACCTAATTTTGATCTAGCACTAATCAGTAAAGGTCCAATGTGGTATGTGTTTACTATTTGGCCCATGCTTGGTTAATATAATTTTCTGAAACCTATGGTTTCACCTATGGAACCTATTTAAATGGCCAGATGCGAATTAAGTCCATATTGCACAGTTCAGCTGGATGATAGACATGGCGAATGAAGACATCTTTTTAAGGGGCTTCTAGCTGACCATGCGTCGAAGTAAACTTATTCCTTCAGCGAGATTGTGCGGTCGATTGGAGGCAGCGGGTTCTAGTCCTGGTGTGGTCACTATAACCTTCCATTTTGTTAGGCTGTTGGTGACGTTGTTCCATTCCAGCAGACGAGTAACGCAGCCATGATGAACATGTTCATGAGCTCTTGGAGGAGACGAGTGCAAGATTCCAGTTGTTTGCCTCTCTTGTATGACTTGATGAAGTGACGACTGTTGATAACTTGGTTCTGTCCTAGCAAGTTGTTTGCCTCTCTTGTATGACTTGATGAAGTGACGACTGTTGATAACTTGGTTCTGTCCTAGCAAGTTGTTTGCCTCTCTTGTATGACTTGATGAAGTGACGACTGTTGATAACTTGGTTCTGTCCTAGCAAGTTGTTTGCCTCTCTTGTATGACTTGATGAAGTGACAACTGTTGATAACTTGGTTCTGTCCTAGCAAGTTGTTTGCCTCTCTTGTACGACTTGATGAAGTGACGACTGTTGATAACTTGGTTCTGTCCTAGCAAGTTGTTTGCCTCTCTTGTATGACTTGATGAAGTGACGACTGTTGATAACTTGGTTCTGTCCTAGCAAGTTGTTTGCCTCTCTTGTATGACTTGATGAAGTGACGACTGTTGATAACTTGGTTCTGTCCTAGCAAGTTGTTTGCCTCTCTTGTATGACTTGATGAAGTGACGACTGTTGATAACTTGGTTCTGTCCTAGCAAGTTGTTTGCCTCTCTTGTATGACTTGATGAAGTGACGACTGTTGATAACTTGGTTCTGTCCTAGCAAGTTGTTTGCCTCTCTTGTATGACTTGATGAAGTGACGACTGTTGATAACTTGGTTCTGTCCTAGCAAGTTGTTTGCCACTCTTGTATGACTTGATGAAGTGACGACTGTTGATAACTTGGTTCTGTCCTAGCAAGTTGTTTGCCACTCTTGTATGACTTGATGAAGTGACGACTGTTGATAACTTGGTTCTGTCCTAGCAAGTTGTTTGCCACTCTTGTATGACTTGATGAAGTGACGACTGTTGATAACTTGGTTCTGTCCTAGTGAGCAAGAAACAAAATGTCCTGAAGCAGCCACCTACGGTGGGTCTGTGATGTGATAGGGACACCAACACCAGATCAAGACGATTACCACATTATGGACAGACCAGAACAATTTATTATTCTGCACATCGCAATAGGACACAACAGATTATGCACCAACAAATATATATGAAATTCAAGATTGACAAATAATCCATGTGCACATGTGAATTGGTGCCGCAGACAGCAGATCATATACTCCCAAGATTTCCTAAATTATGACACATCTAAGCAAACCTTCTGGCCTGGAGACACAACAGTGGAAGATAAACGCTATGGACCATTGAATGGACTAAAAAAGACAGTGAAATTCATACAGGAGACAACATTGCAGATGTAGGCACATTTCCAGTGAACGAAAGAAGAAGAAGAAGAAGCTAAGTAACTTTTATATATATATATATATGTTTAAAGTTTGTGTGCTGACAAAGGCTCCAGTCACAATGTCCATTTCATCACTTGTAACTGGTTCCTGCAAAGCTTACATATCCACCTTCTCGCTTCCACTGATTTATTCATGACTGACTGGACACTACAGCAAACATTTTCAATGAGATGATGTAGCCAGACTCCCACCAACCCTCCTTATTCACCACCTAAGACATGTATGGCAGGTTACAGTGCTATTGTTTGCTTTCCTGATGAGCCCCATTAACACACTGTGCCACATACAGTAAAACAACCAAATTCCAAACAATATAAATATGCAAGAATGAATGCATCAGGCACACCTCTTGTTTGGGAAGAACACTGCCATGATCCCGGTGATCATAATGTAACACAAAGGCACCACCATACAGTAAAACAACCAAATTCCAAACAGTGAAAATCTGCAAGAATGAATGCATCAGACAAACCTTTTGTTCAGGTCAAGAACAGTGCTACGATCCAGGTGATCATAATGATTGTGGCTGATGAGAACACAATCAACATCAGGCAGATCCTCTATTCTACAAGGTGTAGGCCTGTATCTCTTGGTCCCAAACCACTGAGATGGAGAACACCGATCGCTGAACACAGGATCAGTCAGCAATGTAATGCCGTCAAACTGGACAAGTGAAGACGCATGGCCAATCCACATGTGGCGTATGCCGGAGGCAGGTGATGTACTGAACTCTGAGAGGTCCGGTGTCACCACAGGCAAAGCTCTGTCAAGTTCCTGAAATAGACAAGTAAGAGGCAGACATGTTTATCTCCAGGCTACCAACTTTAGGCTATCTCCAGAGCTGCCCATATCTCCAGCCTACCAACTTCAGGCTGTCTCCAGAGCTGCCCAATTTACATGCAAGCATAACTAACTACCTACTTGTCTGCCTACCTGCCAAAAATGAACACATTAATTCAGATGCACAAATACGTGCCTACATTCCTAAATGCCATATTTTATTGTTGTTGTCTGTCAATAACTGCACACACACATGTATATACCTAATAGTATATTTAGTTGAATTTCCTTTAAAGGTCGTCACAGTCAACCTCAGCAATTTTTGGCTGTTTGTGATTTCTTGGCAAGTTTATGTTCAGTAGTTTGCCATTGCTTTCTGAACAACCAACACTCATACCTTATATGAAAACCAACACAAGATGGTCTCCTTTCAAATCACCCACAGCAGTGTCTTGAATGCGGTATACGGGTTTGCGAATAGCGCTCATAACCCCTTCGCCAGGCACGCTAGATTAAAAATGTATTTTAAATCCTGAGAACACATAATAAAAACAAACACTTATATAAACATGACTAGGTTCTCAGACTACAAAAACAAAATGCTGGGGGAAAACAGTGAAAATAATGTAATAATATACCAATGAACTTTGTAACAATAAAATACAATATAACTGTCCAATGTTTCGGTGACCACCACCTTTCTAAAGAATAAAACAAACATTGTTATAAGAAAATTAATGTGAAATTAAAATGAATTATCCCTTTGATGGGAAAATTTACGAATCAAAAATGTTCATGTATCAACTGACAATATAATAGACTTAGCAAACATTTTAATGTTCCAACTCTCTTGTTGACTTTCGCAGACATCTTTTCTTTCGGTCTCTGCACTAGCTTTAGAGTCTAAGGGCACACTAAGACATGAATCACCCGCGATATATATTTTAAATGGTTCTAAATGTTACTGTATGTAGCCAGGGGCGGGGTTGGGGTGAGCGCCCAACCTTGCATAAATACCCCAATGGCTCGTGCATTCATCACCTTTGCAGCGAAAGTCCAACTCCTGGCCTTCTCGTGGTGGAGCTGTTTTAACTAACAGGAGAAGGGGCAGCACTGGCACCAAGAAATAACCAGAACGCTCTAGATGTGTATGCATGTACATGCATGCGCAGACACGTGTGTGCGTGCCTACACACCTAAACTCGAGTAAGACCACAGTCTGCTCTAGCAAAGGAAAGGTGCTGAAGACGGAGGCAACCAGCCAGGAGGCGCACCACAGAAATCAGGATGCCATGCAATCACGCGTAATGAAATATGTCGACTAGTGCTAAATGTTATGGTGCTTCGCCCTGCTTTGGACCCCCAGGCAGGTGCAGTGCCGGGCCCTATGCCTCGAAAGGGTCCAACCACAGCTACTGGAGGTCCTTCTCAGATGTCCTGTGGAGCCAGGGGACCTGAGAATAGAGCGTCTGGCCATACCAAAGAAAGACTAAAAATAATGCACTGGAATGCGGAGGGAGTCAGCAACAAAATAATAGAACTAGAAAACATCTTGGACCAAGGAAAAGTAAGTGTATGTTGCTTGCAAGAAACTCACCTCAACGAAAATATAGCCTTTAAAATCAGAGTCTACCAGTGTTGCCAATCTGACCGAAAGGACAGGCGAAAGGGTGGGATACTGACCCTTGTAAAAAATAACATCACTGCTTCTCAAATTGAAGTTTACATGGAAGGGGCTGAGTATCAGACACTTAAACTTAAGACAGGCAATACAGACCTTCATCTGATCAATTACTACTGTCCAAGTGACCGCCCACAGGCACTGGACACACTACCATTAAAAGAAAAAAATGATTGTGTGTGGCGACTTCAACAGCCACTCGCAGAGCTGGGGCTATGATCACATGGACCAGAGAGGAGAGAGACTAGAAGACTGGCAGGATGAGAATAGATTCATCTTGATTAACAAGCCGTCCGACCCACATACTTTCTACTCGAGATCATGGCACACTACAACTACACCTGACCTGGCTTTTCATTCACCAGACCTGGAGTGGAACATTACACGAATTGTTGGGAAACAACTTGGTGGCAGTGACCATCGGCCAGTCTTTCTAACCGTAGAAAATGAGCTTGTAAGTGAAAGCAGCACCCTCTCGAGGTGGAACTACAAGAAAGCAGACTGGGCAATGTACATGCATCGCACCAGCATAACTGGTTAAAAACCTGAACACTGAGAAAGACATAAATAAAGCTTACGGCTGAGAGTCAGGATCGCCATCGCATATTCAAAAACAGACATGACCAGCCCCTCATATAGGAGGCATAGATGGCGCTGCTCACAGTTTGCTGCCGCCATCATCCACATCGCAGCCAAACCCCGCTTGGCCTTTGTTATCACCTGGTCTATGTGCTCGTTATAAGCAAGGCTTCGATCAAAACGTATCTGCAGGTAATTCATTGCCTGCATTCTTTCCAGTCCCTGAACACAGATTGACAGTTGGTGTTGGAGTGTTGACAATATGATTATTCAAAGCGAACCATGTCACTGTTGCCTTTGTTGGGTTGACCATTGCCCCAGCTTCAGCACACCAAGTACTTATGCGATTGAGTTCGGTTTGCAGTTCCACAGCAACCTGATCTCTATCCTTACCTTGACGATACACTAAAACATCGTCGGCATATGACAATGTCCTCCCCGGTCCAGTGATCTGCTCGCTGGTGATTCTCACTGTGTAAGCATTGAACAGCACCGGAGATAATGGTAGGCCAGGATATATTGTTATTGGTTCCGAAGTCCAACTGCCACATCTTAAAAACTACTTTCCATTGGAAGAGGGCTGCAGCGATCCAACTAAGGAGGAACAGACTTATCTTGAGTTCAAGAAGCTGAAGCATTAGAAAATCCAATGGTACTCTGTTGTATGCGTCCTCAAGATCAATCGCTGCAGCAAAAGTTTCAAAAACACTTTTTCTAATCTTCATCAATGATCTTGTTGCTAATCTACCTGCATGGAATTAAAGCGGCAATGTACGCTGATGACCTGGTTCTATGGAGCACAAATGAACATGCATCAGTGGCCACCAGATCGCTACAAAGAGCTGTAGATGCATTTGTTGCATGGGCAAATAGATGGTGTGTCAGCATAAACACTGACAAGTGCAGCACCACTCTATTTACCCTCTCTCCAAAACAAAAGGCAGGGATCATCCAGATAAATGGAATACCCCTAGAGAAGATAAAGAACCAACATACCTTGGAGTAACATTTGATGGCAGGCTGACATGGAGAAAGCACATCAACAAAGCAGTAGCAAAAGCCAGAAGGAAAATAGCCATCCTGAGAAAACTAAGTGGAACCACATGTGGAGCCAGTGGGAAATACTTAGCAAAGTTTATCAACAGAGCATACAACCACACCTGGAATACGGGTCAACTGTGTGATGTTCAGTATAAAAAACCACACTACAAGAGCTGGACAAGGTGCAAAATCAAGCACTTAGAGTCACCACAGGAGGGATGAGATCAACCCCTATAGTGGAGATGGAGAAGATGGGGAGGACACAAGCACTGAGAGAGCGCAGAGATACGAAAACGCTAATACAAGCAGAAAAGTTCCTCAGCTTGCCAGGCCACCCTATGAAGAACAGATTTGAAAACTTAGCTATGGGGCGGTTGAAAAGAAGCAGTTTTATCCACCAGGCCAAACGACTCTGCAGAGAAACCACCAATCTGCCCACAGTTGGTATCCCCCTGAAAACTATACCAGAGAGAACTCCATGGAAAGATGAAAATAGACTATCATTACAAATCCAGACAAAAGTGAGAGGAAGTATTTGACAAGGAAGAACAGAACAGTGTACAGCGCAGAACAGCCACTCTCAGCTTCCTTGATGAAGAATACCCACAGGACCTCTGGATCCGAGTCTACACAGATGGGTCAGCACAAAATGCTGTTCGAAATGGAGGAGCGGGAGTGTACATAGAATACCCAAATAATACTAGGGACACGGCCAGAGTACCAACAGGAAAGTACTGCCATAACTATGATGCTGAAATTGAGGCAATCAAGATAGCAACAGAGAAATTACTAAATACCAGCCATGGTACACAACCTGTGGTGCTATTGACAGATGCAAAATCAGTACTCGAGGCACTCCTGTCTGATAAATTACCAGTACTAAGGACACTACTTTCTGAACTTAGCAGTCAGCATAAGGTCACCATACAGTGGATACCATCCCACTGTGGAGTACCCGGAAAAGACAGAGCTGATCGATTGGCTAAGGAAGGAGCAAAAGAAGAACAGCCTGATGTGCCCGTTACATACCACCAAAAGTAAAGAATGATCAAATCAGTCAGAAAGCCACCAAAACCTGCTCAAGACGACTACCACATTATGGACAGACCAGAACAAGTCATTATTCTGCGCCTCAGAACAGGACACAATAGATTACGCAACCACATGTATACAAAATTCAAGATTGGTGACTCAGCCATGTGCACATGTGGATAGCGTCACAGACAGCAGAGCACATACTCCAAGACTGCCCAAATTACAACATGTCTAGGCAAACCCTCTGGCCTAGAGAGACGACAGTGGAAGATAAACTCTATGGACCGCTGAGTGAACTAAAAAAGACAGTTAAATTTATACAAGAGACAACATTGCAGTTATAGACATATTTCAAGCATACGAAAGAAGAAGAAATATATTTTATATCATAAAATTAAATAAAAAGGCAACAGTAAGGATTCTGTGGGAGACAACAAACAAAAGACAACCACAACCTGAACTTAGGTAGTCACGACTCATGCGTACAACAAAACAATCTTATTGTTCTATGAACCTTGAACTTATTTATACTTGTCATCATCGTCAAGTGCCCTGCCAGCTGGTGTAGGAGTTCATGGCTCTCCACAGATCTCGGTCTTTGGTGTTCTAGATCAACTCTGCTGATGATATTCCTCCATACCACCATCTCAATTCATGCAGTAAGATTCTCTTGGTTGGCCTCTGCCTCTCTTCCCCTCGATCTTTCCAGTTGTTCCGATGTTCTCCAATGCCCCTCTTCTTATCATATGACCAAAGAAAGCTGTTTGTCTCTTTCTTATTGTTGTATATAATATTGTTCTAGTTTCATTAGCCTCTTTCAGGTAATCATCATAATCAGGAACCTTGGAATGTGATCAACATAGAACAATTAGTATAATGAGTCACATCACAAAGATTTTGCTAAGAATTATCATGCAAAGAATGAGGAAGAAGATACAACCTGAAATAGGGGAAGAACAATGCGGGTTTGTAGAAGGAAAGGGTACAGTAAATGCTGTGTATATGCTGCGAACAGTTATTGAACGTGCTATAGAAGTAAACAAGGATATACATCTTTGCTTTATTGACTATACAAAGGCTTTTGATAGCGTTAGACATGTCAGCATGGTGGATATGCTTGCAGATCTACAAATTGATGGGAAAGACATTAGACTTATAAAAATCATATATTGGAAACAACAAGCTGCAATAAGGATTGATAATGAAGTGGGACAATATCAGCCAATTAAGAGAGGTGTTAGGCAGGGATGTGTGATGTCTCCAGATCTTTTTTCCCTGTACAGTGAAAATATTTTCAGAAATGTAGAGGATATAAATGGAATCAGCATTGGAGGACGAAACATCAATAACATTAGATATGCAGATGATACAGTATTAATTGCAGACAATGCGCAGGACTTGCAACAATTAGTAGATGCGGTTGTTGTACACAGTGAGCAACTGGGGTTAGAATTAAATTGTAAAAAGACTCAGGTTATGGTCGTCAGTAGGAAGGAAGAAGTGCCACAATGTAATATACGAGTAAATGGAAATATTCTTCAACAAGTGAATCGGTACAATTATCTTGGAACAGTTATAACATCTGATGGGAGATGCCTTGAAGAGATTAGAACAAGAATCGCCATGGCGAAAGTAGCCTTTAGCAAGATGAAAAACATTCTGACCAATAAAAAGATGTCAATTGAAACGAGAAAAAGAGTGTTGAGGGGATACATAGAGCCTGTTCTTTTGTATGGATGTGAAACTTGGACAATGAGCAGTCAAGCTGAAAAGCATCTGATGGCTGCAGAAATGTGGTTTCTGAGGAAAATGCAAAGAATACCATGGACAGACAGAAAAACCAATGACCAAGTACTACAGGAGACAAATGAACATCGTAGACTGATTAGAGAAATTAGACGTAGACAGTCAAAATTTTTTGGACATGTTATGAGAAGAAATGGGTTGGAGAACTTGGTGACAACTGGCAAGATCGAGGGGAACAGACCAAGAGGAAGACCGAGAGGAAAATACCTGGATGGCTTGGCCACATGGCATGGACGAGACAGGAACACTGAGCTGATCCACGACACTGGTGATCGAGTGAAATGGCGAGTCATGACCGCCCACGCTTTCCGGCATGGCACATGATTGATTGATTGATCTCAGGAACCACATCTCTGTTGCCTCCAAGTTCTTCCTAATTTGTTCATTTACATTCTGAGATTCACTGCCATACAGCAAAACAGATTCTATATAGCACTTTAGCATCTCTTCTTTCTAACTTACATTCAATGATAGTGACTTATGTATAAGATACTTTTCATTTCCTGAAATGCAGCTTTTTCTTGCCTTATTATGTTCCTAATCTCTGATGTGCACTATCCATCTGATGTATTTAAAATTATCCAGTTAGTTAAGAATTTTCCCTTCTATTTCCCTAAACTATTTATACTTTACTTATAGTTTATTCATACTATATATAGTTTGTAGGGGACTTAATGCATTGAGGGCTATGGCAGCAACCGGGGTAGATCAGAGGATGCTGTACAGGCTCTTTCAACAGTTAATAATTTCTGTCATTGAGTATGGTTTGGGGCTGCTGACAGTATCAAAGAGACAGCTTGAAAGGTTGGAGCGCATACAAAATGCTGCCATGTGGGTAATCCCGGGGTGCACAATGGACACACCAATTATATGCATGAGGCATATCCTGGTGCTACTAACAGTGACGGATAGGCATAGGGTCCTTCAGGCCAAATGGTACCTGAGAGTTGCTGCAGATAGGGATCACCCGCTGCATGCAGCCATGGATATAGTCAAGGGTCATAGACTAAGACGAGGCAGGTCCTGGATGGCACAGGCAGAACTTTCTATACGTCAGGTGTGTGATCTAGAGACCATCAATCGTGAAAGAGAGTGGGTTGAAGTTCCGGAAGACATGATGGACTGGCACAATGTAATAATAACACTGGGTCGTGAGTGCAGAGAATGGGCAGCGGGCCGCACTGAGTTTGAAGTGCAACAGCTGATCCAGAGTAACACACATCAAGGTGACATAGTCATCTACACCGATGGGTCAGTGGTGAGAAACAGACGTAGTGGTTGGGGCTTTATTGCAAAGGCTAATGGACGAGTCTTGAAAAAGGAGAGTCTGGCATATGAGACTACGACCTCCAGCATGAGAATGGAGGTGGAGGCAGTAACAGCGGCATTCCGTTGGCTAGAGGAGACTACTGCAACACACGTTGTATTCATTACGGATTCAAAGAGTATGCTTAGTAAGGTGGAGAAAGGAATGTTTCAGTGTGGAATGGCTCTCGTCGCTTCAGAGGTCACAGATTGTGAGAATTGTATGGATATTTTGCCCTGGCCATGCGGGGGTACGGGTGAATGGACATGCTGATAGGCTAGCAGGGAATGCACCTCTTGGTGGTATTTTGCCTATGGACAAGGGGAGATGTTTGTGCGCTTGTGGGACCAGGTGGAGAAGGCGGAGGAACAGATTGAGAACCCATATGTGGAAAGAATGAGATTGCGGGGATTCGGCAGGGGTTCTGGAAGAATCTCAAAACTAGAGGGAAGACCAGGAGAACTTTTAATCAGATAGCGGTGGGAACGATTAGTAGTATGACTCTTCGCTGGCTGTTGAACGAGGGGACGGAGCACTGTATGGGAATGTCCTGAGTGCAGTGATGTCGGTTCTTAACTCAACTCAACTCAACTCAACTTATAGTTTATTACACGACAATATTTTCATCTCTTTACTTTACAGGCTCTTTGAAGTCTTTGACATTTTTGTCTTAGCCTTGTCTTACTCTTAAGTCCATTTAAGATTATTAGTAATAATGTAATAATATTACTTCTTCAATTTAATAACCACACAGATATTGAAATAATAATAATAATGAACTAGTAAATAATAAATACTGAAGTAATTACTATATGGGATATATAAACAGTAATACTATATTAGTATTAGTAATTACATTCATCATCAAGTGCCCTGCCATCTGGCGTAAGTGTTCATGGCTCTCCACAGATCTCGGTCTATGATGTTCTGGATCAATTCTGCTGATGATATTCCTCCATGCCACTGTCTCAATCCATCCAGCATCATTTCTCTTGGTCTATACATGACTACTGTACTATTAATAATTATATGTATATATATATATAATATATCTATATATATATATATTATATATATATATATATATATATATCCTATTAGTACTATATATAATTATACTATTACTATTACTATTAAATGATACTAATTAATACTATATATACTATTATTAGTATATTATTATTACTATACAACTAACTACTACTACTTCTAGTACTGAATACTAGTAGTACTACTAACTGCATTGATTGTAAGATTGTTGTTCAAAAATTGTTATAAAAATTGTAATATATAAATTAAATAAAATTGTTCTTACCACTTTATTAGGGACATTTGTTTCGCGCTTCGTCAGGAACACAAACTTGAATAATCCTGTGTATGATATTTCTCGCCAAGTTTCCCATGGATTCTTATAGCGACCATGTTCGTAAATTGGCCTGGTCCATTCATCAACATTATTCTGATCCATCATTTCGTTCTCTGGCTCTGAGCTCGCCATTCTGTCCCAGACTTTACGTAAGAGATCTTGCCAACCCACCTAGCTCAGAGCAGGGTTGCCACTTTTAATTGACAGAAAACATCTAGAAACGGAACAAACAACATCTAGACGCAGGTAAAAACATTTAGATCTAGATGTAACACATCTGGAATGGCAACCCTGGCTCACAGTGATCTCAACCGGTACACTTTTAAACTTCACTACAAATGAACACAAACTGTCCACGAAAGACAGTAAACTATACGTGTAATGTATATATATATATATATACCTACTGTTGTATACATGTGATATGCACGTGAGAGGAGGAAAACTGGAACATGTTGCGACAACTGGGACAATGTATCGACAGAGAAATAAGAGTTAGTTAGTTAGTCGACAGATCTCTCCCTTGTTTACACTGACGAATTGCTGTAGGTCAATTTCTTGATGTTATCTTCCCACTTGTACCACTGTCTAACTCTTGCTCACCTGCAACCAACTCTTTCATCCGGTATGGTTTGAACACGAGTGCCATACCTTTTAATCTTTTAATAGTCTTTTTTTAGTCTTTTAAGACTACACAAAAACAAAAACAAAAATCTTTTTTCATTAACATTTCTTTAATGAAATTTGCTTTCATCCCCAGCATTTCTAGAACCTCTGTAATTAATTTGTTTGTTTGTTGTTGTTGTTCTTTTTTTTTTTGGGGGGGGGGGGGAGAGAGGGGGAGGGTGTGAAAAACGATCGATCTGTTCTTCTGTATATCCACATCTCCAGGGCTCCTTTTCGACTTTCCTATTTCAAGTATTTGTTCATTATGCAATTATGCATGTGTATTCGCCATATAGTAGCGTTGTTATTATTGTTGTTGTTCTTATTCTTCTTCTCTTCTCCCATTTACCTCAGTGAAGTATTGGGGTGGGTGGGGGAGGGAGAGAGAGAGAGTGTGAAGATCTTTTATGTGCTCTTTCTAATGCAGTTTGTAAGTTGGAATTCATGTCTGTAACGGTGTTCTTGATAACTTCACTCCATATTTTACGTCGTCTTTCCCTTGCTCCGTATCCATCATATTTCTTCAATGTGGCTCTTTGTGGCAGTATGGTACAAGGGCATTCTTGTGAGGTGGCCAAACCATGTAATCTGTTGTTCTTTATTGGAATTTATGACTGGTTTCAGACCTAGTCGTCTCCTAATTTCCTCACTCCTAATGCTATATCTTACGGTTCATAGTAATGCTGAATATATAATACGAGGGGGTTTCAAATGAAAACCTTGAATGTCCCCCCCCCCTCTCTCTCTCTCCCTGTGTGTGTGTGTGTGTGTGTGTGTGTGTGTGTGTGTGTGTGTGTGTGTGTGTGTGTGTGTGTGTTTAAATATATTCTCAACTAGTAAAGAGCAAATATATAATTTTTCTATGTAGTCACCACTGCGTTCAATGCAAGACCCCCAGCGCCAGTAAAATGCTTGGATTCCTGTAGAAAAACAAAATTCTCATGGTCCCGTGTGTAACCACTCATGCACCACCTGATATATCTCTGTCGCAAAAGTCACGCCGTTTTGAAACTTCCTTCTCTACCACTCATGCACTTGCTGGACGGACAGGCATACATCACCATACTGGGCCTTCATTCACCGATGCATTTTTTTTTAGGTTTCTCCCCTTCACTAATCCAAAAAAAAAAAAAACGAATAACAGAACGCTGATCATCTTTGGTGCATGTCAAAAGTGGGGCGGCCATCTTTAAACTGTCCTTATGACGTCACTGTGTTCGTCCTGCACCGTTATATCACGTGCTTACAACTCTTGACATCCTTAACAACAATATTGACAGGCTACACGACAATGGCATGGTTATTGTAATTTCTATCACACTTTTAAGATTTCATTTGAAGCCCCCAAGTATGTATGTAACATCTCTCTCGTACGCGAGTAAACACCGACGCTACGGCTCAGGGGACAGTGAACGCGCTTCACAGTTCCCGACATGCACAGTTGAAGGTTCGAAATATGCTGCAGAAAATTTGGAAGCAGATCGCCTTGTGTTGATTTCCAGGTATGAGCGTGGGTCGTTCAGAATTCAGTGGCAAACTACTGAACGTAAAAATTGACTAGTAAGTCAGACAGCGTCAAAATTATGCTGAGGTTAATTTTTACCTCCTTTAAAGGACAAAGAAAACTACTGAGCATAATCTTGCCAAGACATCAACAATCAGCTGAAAGATGCTAATGTTGACAGCGATGTCCTGTAAAAGGATATGCGAATTTTTTTTTTTTTTTAAAGGACAAAGAACTAACTTAATAAATAAATCACAGTTATATAAATAATGTTTCACAATTCTCATTTCAATGTGTTATTTATCTGTCTAGTCATTAACAGCAGGTCTCCCTGGCTTAGGAGTTAACGTCTTTCTTCGCAATCCCGTATATCCACGTAAGGAACGTAACCAGCGCGAGAATCGGTAGCGGATCTCGCCGCGTTGGTAACTTACGGGGTATGTGAATCGGCCGCTCAGAAAGTAATGGTAAACTACTGAGTGTAATCTTGCCAAGAAATCAACAATCAGCTGAAAGATGCTGATGTTGCTGCGATGTCCTGTAAAGGATATGGTGGGGGGGGGGGGGGGGGGAAGGGGGGGGGGGGGAGAGAGTCATTAACATATTTATTGTTGTTGAAAAGGATTTGAAACTTCCCTATTCTCTTCTTGATTTCTATTTCACTTCTGCCACAGGTTGCATTTCCTCGCACTCCACTGCCCGAAGTCGTTGGCACAATGTAGGGTGTCGGGTTTGGTGTGCGCTGCCCAACATTCGGGACTAACAGAAAGCAGGTAGTAGTACCGTCTACTGTCATAATGTGGCTCACTATCTATCTATCTAACTAACTAAGACCTGACACTTTGTATATTTAGTCAATGTATTTTTACATCTGCGTTGCAGTTCAACCCATTCTGGTGTTTGTAGGCGAGTCTTACGGAATCTCACACAGTGTGTATACGACAATACATTTCTGGCAATTAACTATTTCTGTCCCACGCAACACACTGTGTGTGATCAGCTATTGTCCAAACACACCAGGCAACGCGTGAGGTGTGTTGTTGTATCTTTCAAATTGGGTCTGAACTTATGAAAGAAACCTGGCTAGATATTTTAACATACCATACGGTTATGTTGCTGCTTTGAAAGCAATTCTCATGGTTCCCTCCCTCGCCAAACTTACAGTAGTGTCTCCTACATTGCCTTCCACTGTAGGCAGATGATCTCTATTGAGAGAGAATGGCTTTGATTCATTGACCAGTATGGTAACTGCCAAAACAAACAAAAAAGGAAAGCAATGGCAGACTACCTTCTCGTTTTTTTTTTTTTTAACAGAGCCTAGAAATCACGATTCGTTAATTCAAGCTGTGAAACATCTAATGACAATGGGAATATGGATCTTGAGATAAATGCAGAGAATACCATGGACAGATAGAAGCATGAATGAGAAAATCCTCCAAGAAACACATGAACATTGTAAATTGATTAAAGAACTTAGACGCAGACAGTCATGATATTCTGGCCATGTTATGAGAAATAAACTTTGAAAGTTGGTGACAACTGGCAAAATAAATGGGAAAAGATCAAAGGGACGGCTAAGAGATAATACCCGGATTGCTTGGCCACGTGACGTAATCGGGATAAGAACATAAGAGCAGATCTAAGACTCTGGCGATCGTGTGAGATGGCGACACCGCCCATGCTTATCAGCTTGGCACATGCTGATGATGAGTGCCTAATACAGCACAGGCTTGATAAGGCGAACTCAGAGAAACCACCGATCTGCCCACAGTTGGTATCCCCCTAACAACTACTCCAGAGCGAACTCCATGGAAAGATGAACACAGACTATCATTACAAATCCAGACAAAAGTGAGAGGAATATTTGACAAGGAAGAACAGAACAGTGTGCAGCGCAGAACAGCCACTCTCAGCTTCCTTGATGAAGAATACCCACAGGACCTTTGGATCCGAGTCTACACAGATGGGTCAGCACAAAATGCTGTTCGAAATGGAGGAGCGGGAGTGTACATAGAATGACCCAAATAGTACTAGGGACACAGCTAGAGTACCGACAGGAAAGTACTGCCATAACTACGATGCTGAAATTGAGGCAATCAAGATAGCAACAGAGAAATTACTAAATACCAGCAATGGTACACAACCTGTGGTGCTATTGACAGATGCAAAATCAGTACTAGAGGCGCTCCTGTCTGGGAAATTGCCAGTACTCAGGACACTACTTTCTATACTTAGCAGTTAACATAAGGTCACCATACAGTGGATACCATCCCACTGTGGAGTACCCGGAAATGACAGAGCTGATCAATTGGCTAAGGAAGGAGCCAAAGAAGAACAGCCTGATGTGCCCGTTACATACCACCAAAAGAAAAGAATGATCAAATCAGTCAGAAAGCCACCAAAACCTGCTCAAGATGACTACCACGTTATGGATAGACCAGAACAAGTCATTATTCTGAGCCTCAGAACAGGGCACAATAGATTACGCAACCACATGTATACAAAATTCAAGATTGGTGAAACAGCCATGTGCACATGTGGATTGGCGTCGCAGACAGCAGAGCACATACTCCAAGACTGCCCAAAATATAACATATCTAGGCAAACCTTCTGGCCTAGAGCGACGACAGTGGAAGATAAACTCTATGGACCGCTGTGTGAACTGAAAAAGACAGTTCAATTCATACAAGAGACAGCATTGCAGTTATAGACATATTTCAAGCGAACGAAAGAAGAAGAAGAATAAGGCGAACTCACCTGAGACCCACGAACTAGTTCTTCTGATCAGAAATTCCTCTTATAAGAACCATGGACAAAGAAGAAAAAATGCCGGGGATAAAACGCATTGTTCTTCACAACAGAAATTCGCCACATACGAGATCGCCTTAAGCGGTTTGCACTATATCTGCATTTGCTGGGAAGTGTCTAAAATTGAAAAAAAGTTAATATGTATAAAGGTTTGACAGACATCAGAGGCTACTGGTTTATGGACACCTCGTATAAAGATGAGAATCACATAGACAGCCAGTAATCAATTGTTTACTGACGACAGACATTTTATTAGAAGACAGCAAGTTAAATGGTTTGGCCATGCAAGTAGAGCATACCACAACAAGCAATGATGTACAGACTAAATGGAAGCAGAGGAGGAAGCCGACCACGTAAACGATGGACGCAGAGAATAACAGAGTCCATGGGAATCTCGATTCATGAAGCCCATAAGCGGGCACTCTCCCGCTGTTTATCCTTCACCTCGACACCGCATGGTACAAGAGGAACATGATGAGATGAGACATAAGAAATTGCTGTTTTGTAGATACCTCGTACGCCGACGAGAATCACATAGATAGCCAGTGATCATTTGTTTACTGACGACATTAGAGATTGCTGTTTTGTAGATACCTCGTATGATGATGAGAATCACATGAACGTCTCATGTAATGACACTTCGTTGATCCTACTACTTATCGAATGTCCAGATAAATATTCTTTTATTTTTTCTTTCTTGTCCTTTGATAAAAACTTTGGTCAAAGCGTTGGCCTGCAACTGAGTGTTTCCCGGCAAGTCGAGCTTCCTAATCATATTTTATGTTGTTATTCGGACAGCAGCAACCCTCGATTTTATACCATTAAGACATCTCCGCGGGAGACTATATTGCAGGGTTATCCTTCCCCTTTCCAAGCTCAGCAATCAGCTGGGGGATCGGTGTGCCAGACCTGTACATGAACCATCGCATTTGTGGGGAGGCGTATTATTAGGAAGTAACCAGACTGTGATCCAGCACAGCTCATACAGACTCGCTGGGATTCGGCCCATGTTGGCAATCTTTCCGCCACAGAGGTTTGATATTTCATTGTCAACAGCTAAAAAATCGAAACCAAGTAAGAAGTATTCTATACAATGTTTATGAGAAAAGGTATGTCAATTAACAATTCTCAATTCTCTGTAATCTTCCAAAACATACAATTAGAATGTACACAACATAAAGAAGGGTTCGCGGTTTGTCATACTTAAAAACTCAAATTAGCTTGCTCTGTACTGAAAGAAGTCAAGAAAATTCAGACAACTTGAGAATGTGTTGAAACCAATAATTTTGATGTAAACAATTTCAATGAATAGCACAAATGAAAGACGACGCAAAAACGCTAACAGAAAATATAACTTAATAAGCTTATATTTTTTTTATTTAAAAAAAAATTGTTTTTTAATTTTTTAATTTTAAAAAAATTTTTATTCTTTTTTCCCTATACAGTGAAAATATTTTCAGAAATGTAGAAGATATAAATGGAATCAGCATTGGAAGAAGAAACATCAATAACATTAGATATGCAGATGATACAGTATTGATTGCAGACAATGCACAAGATCTGCAACAATTAGTAGACGCGGTTGTTGTACACAGTGAGCAGCTGGGGTTGGAATTAAATTGTAAGAAGACACAGGTTATGGTCGTCACTAGGAAGAACGAAGTACCACAATGTAATATACAAGTAAATGGGAATATTCTTCAACAAGTGAATCGATACAATTATCTCGGAACAGTCATAACATCTGATGGGAGATGCCTTGAAGAGATTAGAACAAGAATCGCCATGGCGAAAGTAGCCTTTAGCAAGATGAAAAACATTCTGACCAATAAAAAGATGTCAATTGAAACGAGAAAAAGAGTGTTGAGGGGTTACATAGAGCCTGTTCTTTTGTATGGATGTGAAACTTGGACAATGTGCAGTCAAGCTGAAAAACATTTGATGGCTACAGAAATGTGGTTTCTGAGGAAAATGCAAAGAGTACCATGGACAGATAGAAAAACCAATGACCAAGTACTACAGGAGACAAATGAAAATCGTAGACTGATTAGAGAAATTAGACGAAGACAGTCAAAATTTTTGGACATGTTATGAGAAGAAATGGATTGGAGAACTTAGTGACAACTGGCAAGATCGATGGGAACAGACCAAGAGGAAGACCGAGAGGAAAATACCTGGATGGCTTGGCCACGTGGCATGGACGAGACAGGAACACTGAGCTGATCCACGACTCTGGTGATCGAGTGAAATGGCGAGTCATGACCGCCCACGCTTTCCGGCATCGCACATGATTGATTGATGCTTATATAGATACAAATGGAAAGAAATTAATTATTGGTTGGTTAGTTAGTTAGGTACTTAGTTAGTTAGTTAGTTAGTTAGTTAGTTAGTTAGTTAGTCGACAGATCAACCTCATTGCACATTCGAAACATTCAGTCCATAAGTGCTCGGATCCCTTCCTCAGCAAATCCCGCAGCGTGTAGCAGCTAACGACACCAGTTCTGTGTTGGTTTATCAATCTTCTTTGGCTTCCTGCGTAGTGTTCTTGTTTGGCCACACCTCTTTTAATTTGCTGTTCTCGCAGTCTGACCATGGTTGTAGATTCACGGTAATCACTTGGTTCTCGCAAAGTCTTACTTCTCGTAGCGCATTCAGAATGTCAGCCTGGTCCATGGCGCGTCCGCCCTCCTAGCTTTACACGCGAGCTTGTCAGCCTGCTCATTTTCTTGTACTCCCTAATCTTTGCCAGCCGAGACCGCTCTCTTCTGATCCACCCCATCTCTATCCTCTTGAGCATGTTCATTGAGTCGCTAAAGAAACATGCCCCATTGAATGTCTGTGTCTCAAGCCATGTTATTGTTTTACTTACTGCCATGACTTCCATAGTCATGCTTGTGGTCTCAGCAAAAGCACCAGAGTCCTCCTTCACAATTCTCCCTCCGGCCTGAGCCGTAAAGGCCCATGAGCTTCTCACATGTCGGACGACCGACCCATCTGTGTAGATGACAGCATCACCGTCTAGCGACTTCTCGAAAATCAACGCTTGTACTTCAGCCTCAACAGCAGCCGGATTTTCTTGTCTGCATTTTCTATCTAGTTGGATGCAAACTGAAAAAGACTGACAGAAATCTGTTGGCACTTGTACCCACTCCTCGCCAGGTTCTAAGTCCTCAAGTGAACACACCTGTTAAAGAATGTCTTCGGATTGACCCATCCACGACCTTCCTCTTTTTAATCTGCTGCCCTTCACCGTCATAATTTCACTTCAGTGGATGTTGTGTGTTTGCGTTAACTCTGAGGTAGGCACGAGCTCTGCAAGTTTGTATTCTGTCCCTCATGGTTGGAAAATCAAGAAGGTAGCACATCGCCCTGCTTGCTGTATCTCTTGTATATCCAAGAATAATGCGCATAGCTTCGTTCTGTATCCTTCCCATCCTGTCCACCTGCTTACGGCTGAGAGTCAGGATCGCCATCGCATAAAAACAGACATGACCAGCCCCTCGTATAGAAGACATAGATGGCGCTGCTCACAGTTTGCTGCCGCCATCACCCGCATCGCAGCCAAACCCCGCTTGACCTTTGTTATCACCTGGTCTATGTGCTCATTATAAGAAAGGCTTCGATCAAAACGTATCCCCAGGTAGTTCATTGCCTGCGTTCTTCCCACAGTCTCTGAATACAGATTTACAGTTGGTGTTGGAGTGTTGACAATATGATTATTCAACGAGAACCAAGTCACTGTTGCCTTTGTTGGGTTGACCATTGCCCCGGCTTCAACACACCAAGTACTTATGCGATTGAGTTCGGTTTGTAGTTCCACCGCAACCTGATGATCCTTACCCTGACGAAACACTAAAACATTGTCGGCATATGACAGTTTCCTCCCCGGTCCATTGATCTGCTCGCTGGTGATTCTCACATTGTAGGCGTTGAACAGTACCGGAGATAATGGTGATCCCTGTGGTAGGCCATGATATATAGTCTATTAATATGGAGACCAGGATATGGATCAAGAAACAAACACTATAAAAATAATTGTTTTTGCTTTAATTTCAAGCATAGGAAAGAATACATCTATATATGGAAATAAAACACCACCAAGGTAAATGTCGCGTATAAATGTCTGTGTGTAAATACTGCTATACAGCCAACAAATAAACAACATAAGCACGACAGATTCACGTTCCTGCTGGCCCTGTTACCATCATACAACATGGCGTATATTCTCGTCTGCGTGCCGGTGCCGCCAACAATTTTGATTGGTGCGGCATGCACGCGGAAACCACGTGCCGGAAGTGAGCGCGGAATCAGCATATTCTCCATGATGACGATGTTTCTAGACAGAAGCAGGCTGTGGACTGGCAGTTCGTTGTCTCTCGGCCCGTCAGGCCCTGGTACGTCGAGGCCCAGCATTTTCGGGTTCCGATTGGCCACCAGCCACTGCGCAGCTTCTATGGAAACTACCGGGAAGTGGAAAGTTCTAAAGTGGAAATAAACAGAAGGACAAAGAAACTTGCGTGGTCAGCAGAATGAGAGCTATCATAACTTATGTACAGGCAAAGCAAACATTAACAAAACATATATGGATATATTTTTCTTTCTGCTCTTCTTCTTTTGCAGCTTCTTCTTCGTACACCTTCAGATGAAAACCTGAATCAATCTGATCAGTCAATCAATCATGTTCCATGCCGAAAAGCGTGGGCGGTCACGAATCGCTATTTCACTTGATCACCAGAGTCGTGGATCAGCTCAGTGTTCCTGTCTCGACCATGCCACGTGACAAAGCCATCCAGGTATTTTCTTCTCGGTCTTCCCTTGGTCTGTTTCCTTCGATCTTGCCAGTTGTCACTTAAGTTCTCCAACCAATTCTTCTCATAAACATGTCCAAAAAAATGTTGACTGTCTACGTCTATTTTCTCTAATCATTTACGATTTTCGTTTGTCTCCTGTAGTACTTGGTCATTGGTTTTTCTGTCTGTCCATGCAAACCAGACACAAATAGACGCCGAAGTCGGACACACCGATCTTTAGATGCATAACTGGGTGTGACGCCTCGAGAAAGGAACTCAGAAGAAGAAGAGAAAGAAGAAAGATTAGCATTCACTTCCTTTGTTAATGCTGCTGGAGATTGAGCATCTTTACACTTGATACAAGTCAGTTAGTCAGTTATTCAGTCAATTAGTTAGTTAGTTAGTTAGTTAGTTAGTTAGTTATTTAGTTAGTTAGTTATTTAGTTAGTTTATTAGATTTGTGTTCCCCACCAACAGATGTACAGATCTGTGAAGAAGTAAAACCAGTTCGGCTGAACTCACAAACCATGTTCTGCAAGAACCCCAGTGTACGGTTTTGTTTGAGGATGTACCTCTCCAATCATAGCAATGGGGAGGAACATTCCTGGGTTTTTGTTTATCCCCATTTTCCTCCCCTCCCAACTGATCCAATAGTCGAGCTTTCCATACCTCAGTTTGTTAATTGTTATTGTATGGTTAAAGTTATAGTTTCTGTTTCGACTTATTTGAGCTTTTCAAACTCATGTTTATACTTCTATTTTTGAAGTGGTGGCCCTGTTATAGTAATGTGTCCCAGTCGGTTTGGGGACGTGACTTTCTCTGGTGGCATTAGGCAAAATATTAGATTTGGCTGAGGCACAGGAGTCTGGTAAAATCTGGAGCCCAATCCACTGATTTACGCTGTGAACCACAGGGATCCATAAAGTTGTGTTGTGTGTCACAGGATGATGAGCCACGTCTCCGCACCGTAAGGATCATCTTTAGATTTAGAGTTGTGTTCTTGTTGTTTCCCAAGTGATGGTCTCTCTGTTGTCAAGTCCTGGTCAGCCGGCTGTATAGGTATCGTAGCAGGGTCCTAGGATCACCCTGTAGGCTCGGCCACACCAGGCGGAGGTCTGGCTATATGCGGCAGACTGCCTATAATGCTGTAAGTGATGTGAAGTATCAATTGTCCTTGTTAATGGGAGTTGTGCTTTGTCATCCGCACAGTTAGGAATGTGGGCTACGGGGCTGTATAAAATAAAGACTCATACATTTTACTCTTATCTTGTTTATCTATTTCATCATAGTTATTAATGATGTGTTATGTTTAGTCCTTGCTGTCCTAGTGATGTAGCCATTGTTTATTCCATTCATTACTGATTGATTGATTGATTGAATGATTGATTGATTGATTGATTGATTGATTTAGGAACCGACATCACACCATTCGGGACATTCCCATACGCGCTCCGTCCCCATCCTCAGCAGCCAGCGAAGAGTTCAAACACCAACAGTACCAGTAGCAATCTGATTATATGTCCGTCTTTCCTTTCCTCTGAGCGATGAGCGTGGGCAAGATCCCCTCCTCACTCTTCGCTGCCTCATTCTTGTCAGACCATGGTGATACATTTGCTCCTCCGACGTGTACACGTGCTCCCACAAGGCCGCAACCTCGTCTGCACCAAGTTTTGCAGAGCCAGCCAATCTGTCTGCCTGTTCATTCCCCAGCACACCGGCATACCCCGGAGAAAAGATCCAGGCAATGCGTGCCACCCCTGACCTCCGAAGCGAAACAAGCCACTCTGCCTGAAGCTTGCCTGTCCTCACCTTCCTCAGCATGTTTTCTGAGTCAGTTACAATCACGTTCCATTCCTGTTCCATTCATTAATATTGGTTCAACCCATCTCAGTGATCTATTGTCAGGAATATACATTAAGGCATAGTTCCCCGCTAGAATCCTGAAGCTCTTCTGTCTTAAATCTTTTCTTTTTTTGTTAACTGGGGAGAATGTAAAAAGTGCTCTTTTCCTCTTTCTTCTTATTATTTTCTTCTTTCTTCTCATCCTTTTCTTCTTTGGCCCACTAGAAGTCAGTGTTGTGCTTCTTAACCTTTGAGCACCTAAGCATAGGAAACCATGTCTTCCTATCCTTTATATTCTCCTTATCCTGTTACAGTTAGTTAGTTAGATAGTTAGTTAGTCGACAGATCATCCTCATTGCACATCGAACTATTCAGTCCATAAGTGCTCGGATCCCCTCCTCAGCAAATCCCGCAACGTGTAGCGGCTAACGACGCCAGTTCTGTGTTGGATTATCAATCTTCTTTGGCTTCCTGCGTAGTGTTCTTGTTTGGCCACACCTACTTTAACTTGCTGTTCTCGCAGCCTGACCATGGTTGTAGATTCACAGTCATAACTTTGTTCTCGCAAACGACTTACTTCTCGTAGAGCATTCGGATATCCGCCTGGTCCATGGCTCGTCCGCCCTCCACAGTAGCCTTACCTGCAAGCCTGTCAGCCTGCTCATTTCCTTGCACACCCACATGCCCTGGCATGAAAATGAAACTAATCTTTGCCAGACGTGACCGCTCCAGAGACAACACCCACTTGTTTCAAGTTCAGTGACATCATTTCCGCTAGAAGATAACAAAATGACAGTTAGATATACTCACGTTTGATTTGTGGGACTGTTTGTGTTGTAGAACAGCTGAGGGTTCGGCCATCGGGAGCTCCATCCCGTATTGACAATAACCGCAGCCCTGTTTGGGATAGATCCGTGCTGGTTCTCCCACTCTTGGATCTGAAAGAGGAATGTGAGTTTCGGAGATGTGGGCTGTGCTTGGTGGTATAGGCGGGCGCTTTGGCGGGATCGTTTAGAGATTATAAATAATAATATCACGGGCGCCATCAGATGAGGTTTTACACTCGTCTTCGTTAAGTGAGGGGATTCTCACAGACCTGGCTATTGTGGACACCATTTTTTAGGGGTGTCTAGTTGGTCATTCATTGAAGTACGCTTGTTCCTGCATCGAGGCATTGTAGCCATTTGGAGGCGACAGGTTGAAATCTCGGTCCGTAACTACAACTTTCAATTTGTAAGTTGTCTAGTGTGTCCTCTAGTGTGTCCTCTAGTGTGTCCTCTAGTCTCTACTTCTTTCTTCTACTTCTATAAGCGTCAAACAATAACATGTGTTTATTTATGAACTGTCTTAGGGGCCTCAAAGGTTTTCCCCAATTGCTATCTAAGAGAGGAAAAGACTGACTACCTATTCCCCCCCCCCCCCCCCCCTTGCACTCCGGCCTACACAATGTGAAGGTCTAGCACGTGACAGTCCAAATGCGGTTTCTGCTACAGAACTTGTTTTGTTTTTGTGTGTACGGATGTACATGTTGAACGCAGGCAGGTCCTACAAGAAACACATGAACACCATCAAACGATTCGCTACATTGGACGTGTACAGTCACGATATTTGGGGGGCACATAATGAGGAGAAATAAGCTGGAAACTTTAGTGACAACTGGCAAGATTGGTTAAAAAGGGCAAAGGCAGGCACAAGAAAAGATTCTGTGCTTGGCCACACAGCATAATGGAGACAAGAACACGGAACTGATCCACGGACTCTGGCGATTGTTGTGAGAAGGCGAACCATGACGCCCACGCTTATCGGCAAGGTAGTTAATGATGATGATGATGATGATGATGATGATAGGTTTAACTCATTCATGGCCAAGAAATTTACCATGCCATCATGTATTAACTTTCCTTCTGTTCTACCTATGTAAGTTGCTTGGCACTCATATTGGAATTAATAAATACAGTTTGATTTTGTGTGTACGACTGTCTGGCATCTACTGCCTATTGCGGTGTAGGACAGCAGGGTCTTGAGCCTGAGGGATTAAGGCCGCCTGGACAGTGCAGTCGCCGCGAACTGTGCAGGTAAGGATTTTCTTTTCGCAACAATGGTGGTTAATCCATATTCGTCTTGAAATGAGCGAATATTTTTGTGAATCTGGATGGTTTAGTCATTTTACGGCATCATAAGAGGAGGGAGGTGTCTCCGTAGCGAAATGGTTAAGCCGGCTGCCTCAAACTGCGATGGTTGTAGGTTCCATTCCGTCATTAGGTTCGTGAGTGCAATTCTCCCGGTAACTCCTTGGTGGACGTCGCTGGAGCTACGGAGTTAGTGCTTTGTGCGACCCTTTTGGCAGGCCGCCTCCGGAAAGAGACGCGGCCATATGAAATACAACCCGGTGCAATGAATTCTAAAACACACACACACACACACACACAATCTCTGTCCCCATAAACACATTTTATACCTTTTGAACTGTGAGAGCATAGTCGTGGTTTCTGACTGCTTCGTCCGTGACATTGATCATGACCCCGTCGGCGATGTTAGCTCAATTGGGAAGGTCGTTGAGGTCATATCCGCTGCGGTTAAAATGGCGCGGGGACGTCGATATGGGTGCCGCCATGTTCCCAGTGCTGAACGCGCCGACCTCAATCCTGGAAGGAAAGTTAAGAAATAAATTCACAGATATTGATGAGCACTCATAGGTAAAAACGAAACAAATAGAAGACACACTAGACAACATATACACTCAAAAGTATAAGCAATCCACTACTGCTAAATCTTGAAGTACATAAAAAAACATTGAAACCAACCAATCATTTCTAATTCTATCCTTGAAATGTTCGCTAATAATACTGGACACATACAATAAGAGATCATGGCAGAAGTGAAATAGAAATCAAAACGAGAATAAGATTGGCCAAAATGCTTTTTCAACAGCATAAAATCAGTATTAACATCTAGAGCAGTGGTTCTCAAACTTTTTTGGCCCATGCGCCCCTTCACCATATGTTCAGAATGTCACCCCCCCCCCTTCCCACCTGTCTCATTTCCTCCCTATAAATTGTCCCACCCTTACACAGTATACGTAAAAATTGAAGCTACATGTAATAATACATACAAGAACATACACAACGTGATTTGAGGGTTCTTCTTGCGTTATAAAACGAATTTAAGAAGGACGAGAAGTACAAAACTGTAAAGCATAGAGGGAAAGACAAAATCAAGTAATCGATTCTTGTATTAACGCGATCTTGAAATAATATTAATTCTCCCCCCCCCCCCCACCCTCCCAGGAGACCTTAAAATCCCCACCCCCCCTAATTGAGGGGGAATTCCCCACCAATTGAGAACCACTGATCTAGAGAGACTAACAGCGCATTAAAAATGAGAATGGTCAAATGTTACGTATATTCAACACTATTGTATGGCGCAGAAGCCTGGACATTGAACAAGCAGCTTGAAAGTCGAATAGAGGCCCTGGAGATCTGGATATACAGTAGAAAGTGTCACATTTAAAGGAAACAAAACCAATCAAATACAGAAGTTCTAGAAAAACTGTGAATGAAACGAGAGTTGATGAAAGAAATTTAAAAAAAAGAGACAAGTGAAGACATAATACGCTTATAAAAAAACGGCAGGTAAGGGCAAGCGAGAAGAGGCAGACCACGATACAAGTGGGGAGATAACATCAAGAGATGGATGAACATCAGTCTGACAGAATGTACAGTCAGGGAAAGAGACAGACAGGTTGGAGATCCATTGCAGCCAACTTCATTGTGGAGACGGTACTTGATTGATTGAATATACTGGACGCTGTATTACAACCGATGCGTTTGCTATTTGATCTATGCGGGTTCAATATAAAATAGTGAGACCCATGGTACTATCTCAATGGTAGATACGGGTCTGTCCATATTCATGGCTGTGGGTTCATGTTAGTTGGTCATGCGTGGAAGCACACTTGTTCCTACAGCGAGACTCTGGCGTCATGTGGAGATGACAGGTTCGAATCCCGGTCGGTAACAGTAGCTTTCAATTTGCATGTTGTCTAGTGTGTCTTCTAGCTTCTAATTCTTACCCCAACTTTTTTTATGATCACCAAACAATACGTGTGCATTTACGAGGGTAAGTTAATAAGTAAGTCACAAATGGCTGTAGAAAAATAACTAACTATGATAACAACTTGAAACCAGTTTATTTTTATACATACATTGTCCCTTTATTTCTCAACATAATTTCCACCAACATTGATGCACTTATCCCATCGTTTTATCAGTCCTCCCAAACCGGCTGCATAGAACTGTGTGCTCTGTTTTCTAAACCACGTTTTCACTTCACATTCAACTTCGGCGTCATTCGCGAAATGTCTCCCGCCAAGGTGGGTTGTCAGTGTTTATGCTGACAAATGTTTGTCCCGTAAAGCGGTGCATAGCTGGGTAGAAAACGTTACGAGGGTGAGTCAATAAGTAAGTCACACAGTTCTGTGGGATGGTAGGTCAATGAAAACAAAGCACGCAGTTCCATGCAGCCGGTTTGAGAGGACTGATAAAACGATGGAATAAGTGCACCAATGTTGGTGGAAATTATGTTGAGAAATAAAGGGACAATGTATGTAAACAAATAAACTGGTTTGAAGTTGTTATCTTATTTAGTTATTTTTCTACAGCCATTTGTGACTTACTTATTAACTTATCGTGGCCGCAAAGTGTTTCCCTCGACATTTCCTGGTACTTATGTTAGGTAAGCTCGACCTGGTAGGCCACGTCAACTGTTAAATATGTCCGCCTCGAAAGTGATTCCAACACATACCACGTGGCCAGCAGACTAGCGTATTAGCCACTGCGCTAGCGAGGCTGTCAGCTAGAAAGTGCAAGAAACTAATGCACACCTCAAGCACTTACACACACACGCTCGCGCGCGCGGGCGGAGTCCTGGGTGTCGGCCAGATCCTGTGATAATTCCCTGCAGCATCGACATTTACCCCATGGGCAAATGCCGCGACCTTCTGGAACTTAAAACCATCATCAACAATAACAAGAATGTCAAGTTATATTATATTGCTGTAGTTATTGAAACACAGAAAATCCGTTACCATATGTTTTTCTCATTGGTCCCAGCCATAACTATTGTCCTGTTGAAGCTGGGCACGCCAGGCCAGTAGATGGTGGAGGAAGAGAGTGGGTGCGTTAAGTCAATGATTGTGCAGTCAGCGGTCAGCCACAAGGCTGTCGTCGATAAGGCAATCAGAAGAGCTGAGTACATGGTCTTGTCACTTGATTCCGATTCTGAATGTTTCTGCCTTCAAAAGGAGTATATAGATATATTCATGTGACAAAGTGATACATTAGCAGGAAATTAGCCGTGTAAATAGACGAAAGGGGGGCGTATTTTTAATGATTGTGGGGTGTTTGAAACTATTGCCGTTCCAAGTTTTGTATTTAACCTAATGTGGAATTCATGTAACATTAAAGGTAAATACAAAACTTGCAACGGCAATATTTTCAAAAACCCCACAGTCATTAAAAATACACACGTAGATTAGACATTTGATTAAAAAAAAACTAAAACCAAACCAAACTATGATAATTAGGAAAACAAAGAATAGGTCTTGGATTCGGGTGTGGTGGAGTTGGGGTGGTAAAGTCCTGCCTCGCGCTCCGAAGATTGTGGATTCGTTTCCGGATTTTGGCATTCGGTTCTCGAGTGCAGTTTTATCGGAGACTTCTGTAGGACGTCGCGCTAGAGTTACGGATTTCGTGCACTGTGAGACGCTTTCGGCAGGCCTCTCTGCGGAAAGAGACCGAGTCTTTTGGGATAAAACCCGATGCAGTGTGGTCGATTCTGTCGCCTTTAAACACCCTTAAAATTAAAAAAAAATCCTACAATTAATATAAGAAGAAACAAATTGCACAAATAAGATTCTTATACCTCGGTCATGTAATAACATGCAATGGCATAAGTGAAGCAAATATCAAAGGGGGAATAGGAACGGTCAAAATGATGCCCTAGCACATAAGAAAGGTATTAAACTTAGGGATATAAACTGTCTACCTGTCATCTACTGCCTAAAGTACCTTGCGATGTAGGACAGGGGTGTCTTCGGCCTGAGGTTTTAAGGCCGCCTGGCTAGTGCTGTCTCCACGAACTGTACAGATTAGGATTTTCTTTTTGTCACCTACAGAAAAAACCCCCACACTTTACTGAGGATTCGAACCCTAGCGTCCCGAAGGAGGCTTCGGCATACTAGCCACTCAGCCAGTCGCTCCTCAGAGATATAAACCATGCATTCAAATGAGATGAGTCAAATGTTAAATACATTCAGCCAGGATAGTTTGACGTCAGATGACCCGTGCTCCAAAAGAGGATGAAGATCAGCAGCAGAAGAAGACATGTATTCAACAGTGCTGATTGGTGCAAGGCGCGGTCAGTGAAATCATCATCATCATCTTCTTCTTCGTGTGCATTGCCAACTGGCGCAGACGTTCATGTCCCTCCACAGATCTCGGTCTTTCGTGGTCTGCATCAACCCTGCTGTTGATATTCCTCGTCGCCACCGTCTCAGTCCACCCAGCATCATTTCTTTCTGTGTTCCTCTACCCCTTTCAACATTGATCTCTACAGTGGTCATGTTTTCCTTGAAAAATGAATTATGATTCAATAGATAGAAGTGAGGCCCTGTCAACATGCATGCACAGAAGCAAAAAATGCATTCCACAGAAACAAAACTGAATAAAGAAGCTCAAGGGACGCTGGGAATGGAACGACATCTGGCAGAATAAATAAGCGACAAGTCAAGTATTTTGCGGAGCCTCCACGGTTTAGTGGCTAGACGACATGGTTTAGTGGCTAGACGGCATGGTTTAGTGGCTAGACGGCATGGTTTAGTGGCTAGATGGCACGGTTTTAGTGGCTAGACGGCATGGTTTAGTGGCTAGGACGGCATGGTTTAGTGGCTAGACGGCATGGTTTAGTGGCTAGACGGCATGGTTTAGTGGCTAGACGCATGGTTTAGTGGCTAGACGGCATGGTTTAGTTGGCTAGACGGCATGGTTTAGGTGGCTAGACGGCATGGTTTGTGGCTAGACGGCATGGTTTAGTGGCTAGCCGGCCATGGTTTAGTGGCTGGACGGCATGGTTTAATGGCTAGATGGCACGGTTTAGTGGCTAGATGGCACGGTTTAGTGGCTAGAACGGCATGGTTTAGTGGCTAGACGGCATGGTTTAGTGGCTAGACGGCATGGTTAGTGGCTAGACGGCATGGTTTAGTGGCTAGACGGCAGGGTTTTAGTGGCTAGATGGCACGGTTAGTGGCTAGAACGGCATGGTTTAGTGGCTAGACGGCATGGTTTAGTGGCTAGACGGCATGGTTTAGTGGCTAGACGGCACGGTTTAGTGGCTAGACGGCATGGTTTAGTGGCTAGACGGCATGGTTTAGTGGCTAGACGGCATGGTTTTGTGGCTAGACGGCATGGTTTAGTGGCCAGACGGCATGGTTTAGTGGCTAGACGGCACGGTTTAGTGGCTAGATGGCATGGTTTAGTGGCTAGACGGCACGGTGTAATGGCTAGAAGGCACGGTTTAGTGGCTAGACGGCACGGTTTAGTGGCTAGACGGCATGGTTTAGTGGCTAGACGGCATGGTTTAGTGGCTAAACGGCACGGTTTAGTGGCTAGACGGCATGGTTTAGTGGCTAGACGGCATGGTTTAGTGGCTAGACGGGCACGGTTTAGTGGCTAGACGGCATGGTTTAGTGGCTAGACGGCATGGTTTAGTGGCTAGACGGCATGGTTTAGTGGCTAGATGGCACGGTTTAGTGGCTAGACGGCATGGTTTAGTGGCTAGACGGCACGGTTTAGTGGCTAGACGGCATGGTTTAGTGGCTAGACGGCACGGTGTAATGGCTAGACGGCACGGTTTTAGTGGCTAGACGGCATGGTTTAGTGGCTAGACGGCATGGTTTAGTGGCTAGACGGCATGGTTTAGTGGCTAGACGGCACGGTTTAGTGGCTAGACGGCATGGTTTAGTGACTAGACGGCATGGTTTAGTGGCTAGACGGCATGGTTTAGTGGCTAGACGGCAAGGTTTAGTGGCTAGACGGCAAGGTTTAGTGGCTAGACGGCATGGTTTAGTGGCTAGACGGCATGGTTTAGTGGCTAGACGGCATGGTTTAGTGGCTAGATGGCATGGTTTAGTGGCTAGACGGCACGGTTTAGTGGCTAGACGGCATGTGTTAGTGACTAGACGGCATGGTTTAGTGGCTAGACGGCATGGTTTAGTGGCTAGACGGGCACGGTTTAGTGGCTAGACGGCATGGTTTAGTGGCTAGACGGCAAGGTTTAGTGGCTAGACGCACGGTTTAGTGGCTAGACGGCAAGGTTTAGTGGCTAGACAGCAAGGTTTAGTGGCTAGACGGCATGGTTTAGTGGCTAGACGGCACGGTTTAGTGGCTAGACGGCACGGTTTAGTGGCTAGACGGCATGGTTTAGTGGCTAGACGGCATGGTTTAGTGGCTAGACGGCACGGTTTAGTGACTAGACGGCATTGTTTAGTGGCTAGACGGCATGGTTTAGTGGCTAGATGGCACGGTTTAGTGGCTAGACGGCATGGTTTAGTGACTAGACGGCATGGTTTAGTGGCTAGACGGCATGGTTTAGTGGTTAGACGGGCACGGTTTAGTGGCTAGACGGCATGGTTTAGTGGCTAGACGGCAAGGTTTAGTGGCTAGACGCACGGTTTAGTGGCTAGACGGCAAGGTTTAGTGGCTAGACGGCAAGGTTTAGTGGCTAGACGGCACGGTTTAGTGGCTTGACGGCATGGTTTAATGGCTAGACGGCACGATGATCAGGGGTTTGAATTCACATCGGGGCAGATTGTTTTAATTGACCTGGGCTCCTGGGTCGACCCAGCTGAAAATGGGTACCAGGAAATGTCTCGGGAGTGAAGGTGACCACATGACTCCTGGAGTGCCTCTAGCACCATATGGCCAAGGCGTGGACAAGGGCCCTTTTTATACTGTTTTATTTTCTGTTTAATTCTTTACATACTGTTTTATTTTCTGTTTAATTCTTTATATACTGTTTTATTTTCTGTTTAATTCTTTATATACTGTTTTATTTTCTGTTTAATTCTTTATATACTGTTTTATTTTCTGTTTAATTCTTTATATACTGTTTTATTTTCTGTTTAATTCTTTATATACTGTTTTATTTTCTGTTTAATTCTTTATATACTGTTTAATTTTCTGTTTAATTCTTTATATACTGTTTTATTTTCTGTTTAATTCTTTATATACTTTTTTATTTTCTGTTTAATTCTTTATATACTTTTTTATTTTCTGTTTAATTCTTTATATACTGTTTTATTTTCTGTTTAATTCTTTATGCCGTGTGGCGTAGGCGATCATGTCTGCCCACGGGTAAGGGTCACGTGGCGTATGCGATCATGTCTGTTCACAGCCTTATGACTCGTAAACTGTCAATTATTTCTTACACTAATGTTCCTCCATGCCGTGATGTCAGACTGCAGCATCTTCTCTCTTGCCCCCCCCCCCTCCCCTGCTTCTCCACCCATCCAGCTTTTCCCCTTCTCATGACATGCCCACATCATGCAGATAGTCCTCTTCTGATGCGAGTAACATGTTCTCTGTGTGAGTTAACTTGTCTCGTGACGTGTTCATTGCTATTTCTATCTACCCACAATGTTCACATTATTCTTCTATAAAACCGCATCTCCGCAGCCTGCACATAATTCTCCACTTGTCTGATAATCACTTACCTTAACTTTACTTACGAGCATTTTCGTTAAAGACATTACAGTGCTATAAAACCCGTACTAGTGGGAGCAGTGAAAGGCGGGCCAGCAAGAGGTCGGAAATGTTACAAGAGGGAAGACAATACCAAGAGATGGACGAACAGCAGTCCTCACTGGGACGACTATCTCAACATTGTTTGGGATTGTAAAATAGGGCCTCGGGTGGTCATCAGTCTCGTTCAGTAATGGTTCGTGTCTGTGCGTCAAAACTGTACATCAATATTTATATCATTAAACGTTAGCCGAGGTTCTAACTTCACGAGTTGAGTTGAGTTGAGTTAAGAACCGACATTCTGCACTCAGGACATTCCCATATGTGCTCCATCCCCTCTTTCAACAGCCAGCGAAGAGTCATATTACTAATCGTTCCCACGTGGTGCGTACCATGTATATAAGATAATGATCCGTCCCTGTGCCAGTGAATATCTACATCACCCGTGTGTGAAAGATTGAGGTCATGGAAATAACATGAGAAATAAATACACGGGTATTGATGTGCACTCATAGAAGTAGAGGGAAGAAGTAGAGATTAGAGGACATACTCATATTATCATGTGTCCTTCGAATTAACGTAGGCATTCATGTCTCTCCACAGATCTCGGTCCTTGCTGTTATGAATCAACTCTTCTGATGACATTCCTCCGTGCCACCGTCCAAGTTCACCCAGTATCATCTCTCTCGGTCTGCCTCTGCTTCTTCTCCCACCAATGTTCCAGTCGTCACCATGTTTTCTAATGCCTCTTTACTCTAATAAGTGTTAATCAATACCCGTGCATTTGTGTATCATGCTATTATCCTAATGTTCGAGAACTACTCGAAATGGAGATCTGTTTCTTTTTAGAGAGAGAGAAGCCTCCAGTCGAGTAGTCTGGCATTGCCTATGGCGTTCCTGAAACCACCAGATCCTGTCGTTCGTTACCTGTAATCCTTATACGAACCCAACAGTTAGTTAGTTAGTTATTTGTTTGCGTGTCATCCTTGCACTCCGGACACGCCCGTATGCGCTCATATACCTCCATCCCCCCCCCCCCTTTTTAAACATATCCACCAGCATCCGGCGGCTAATAAATAGTGCCAGTTGTGTGTTCGCCGACGAGATCCCTCGTTACCCCGATGTGCCCTTCGTTACCCCGGTGTGCCCCTCGTTACCCCGATGTGACCCTCGTTACCCCGATGTGCCCCTCGTTACCCCGATGTGCCTCTCGTGACTGGCCGTGCCAATTTTAGTCTCGAGTCTCCCATTGTGGACAACGAAGTGGATTCACTGACGTCAAAGTCCTCCGCTCTCGACATCTCTCTAAGGGCGTTAATAATATCAGCATGATCCATGGGCTGGCCATCTGCATAAGTTGCAGAGCCAGCTAGTTTATCAGCTCGTTCATTTCCCTCAACTCCCGCATATTCAGGAACGAAGATGAAAGTGCGAACCGCAGACCTCCGCAACGATTCAGTCTACTCTCTGCGTACAGAACCCGCCTCGACCTTTTGGATCACGGTCATTGCGACACTTAGAACCGAACAGTGCGTACATGTAAGTCTTTGTAGGAGAGAAGTGTCTATGCTTGATATCCTCTCATACCACAGCTCTCCGTTTTGAACTTAATGCAGTTAAGCAATACAGACTGGCAATATGACATTATATGCAGATTGTTCAACATCTAGGCCGGGGATGGAGCGACCTTTAGATATATAGTTTAGCCGTCATTATACAGTTATCTAATAGTTTACCGGTGTTAAAACAGGCGGAGGGAAGAGAGAGGAAGAAAGCGAGCTGTGGGAGGCGTCGAGCTCTAGATTATATCTAACAACTCTGTAATATAACATTGGAGGGTATGTAGTATGTAACTACACTTCCACTGTCCCATTCTCCCTGACAGACATTGTCTATGATCCCTGACAGACATTATCTATGTTTTCTGACAGATATTAATTATGCTCCCTGACAGACATTATCTATGCTCCCTGACAGACATTATCTATGCTTCCTGACAGACGTTATCTATGCTCCCTGACAGACGTTATCTATGCTCCCTGACAGACGTTATCTATGCTCCCTGACAGACGTTATCTATGCTCCCTGACAGACGTTATCTATGCTCCCTGACAGACGTTATCTATGCTCCCTGACAGACGTTATCTATGCTCCCTGACAGACGTTATCTATGCTTCCTGACAGACGTTATCTATGCTCCCTGACAGACGTTATCTATGCTCCCTGACAGACGTTATCTATGCTCCCTGACAGACGTTATCTATGCTTCCTGACAGACATTATCTATGCTTCCTGACAGACGTTATCTATGCTTCCTGACAGACGTTGTCTATGTTTTCTGACAGATTATTATCTATGCTCCCTGACACACATTATCTATGCTCCCTGACAGACATTATCTATGCTCCCTGACAGACGTTATCTATGCTTCCTGACAGACATTATCTATGTTTTCTGATAGACGGTGCCAATGCTACCTTCCAGACGTTGTCTATATTGATAAAGACTGGTGGAATTACAGTCATAGGTGGAGGTCAAAGGGAAACTGCTGTTGAAACATTGCCAAGTATAAACATGTATACCACTTTAGCTGAACATCCACAGCCCTACCTTGGTATTTCTGTCGCATCTGCAGTCCTGCCTTGTCACGTTAACTGTACATAAAGTCCTGCCTTGTCACGTCAACTGTACCTACAGTCTTATCTTGTCACGTCAACTGTACCTAACGTCATCATGCATTGTCACGTCAACTGTACCTACAGTCCTGCCTTGTTACGCCAACTGTACCTAAATTCCTGCCTTGTCACGTCGACTGTACCTACAGTCCTGCCTTGTCACGTCAACTGTACCTAGTCCTATATTGTCACGTCAACTGTACCTACAGTCCTATCTTGTCATGTCAATTGTAACTAAAGTCCTATCTTGTCACGTCAACTGTACCTACAGTCCTGCCTTGTCACGTCAACTGTACCTAAAGTCATGTCTTGTCACGTCAACTGTACCTACAGTCCTGTCTTGTCACGTCACTTGTACCTAAAGTCCTGCCTCGTGCCGTATCTCATCACTTCAGCTGTAGCAACAATTCTAACACGACACTTCATCTGTACCTACATAATTCTGCCTTGATGCTTCAACTGTATCCACATAGCCCTATCTTAATGTCCCAGCTGTATCCACACAGACATGCCGTGATATCCCAGCTGTATCCACATAGTGCTACCGTAACACGCCAGCTGTATCCACACAGATATGCCGTGATATCCCAGCTGTATCCACATAGTCCTACCGTAACACGCCAGCTGTATCCAGACAGATATGCCGTGATATCCAAGCTGTATCCACATAGTCCTACCGCAACACGCCAGCTGTATCCACATAGTCCTACCGTAACACGCCAGCTGTATCCACACATTCCTACCTTAACACGCCAGCTGTATCCACATAGTCCTACCTTAACACTCCAGCTGTATCCACATAGTCCTACCGCAACACGCCAGATGTATCCACATAGTCCTACCGTAACACGTCAGCTGTATCCACATAGTCCTACCTTAACACTCCAGCTGTATCCACATAGTCCTACCGTAACACTCCAGCTGTATCCACATAGTCCTACCGTAACACGCCAGCTGTATCCACATAGTCCTACCGTAACACGCCAGTTGTATCCACATAGTCCTACCTTAACACTCCAGCTGTATCCACATAGTCCTACCGTAACACGCCAGCTGTATCCACATAGTCCTACCGTAACACGCCAGCTGTATCAAGACAGATATGCCGTGATATCCCAGCTGTATCCACATAGTCCTACCGCAACACGCCAGCTGTATCCACATAGTCCTACCGTAACAGGCCAGCTGTATCCACATAGTCCTACCTTAACACTCTAGCTGTATCGACATAGTCCTACCTTAACACTCTAGCTGTATCGACATAGTCCTACCTTAACACTCCAGCTGTATCCACATAGTCCTACCTTAACACTCCAGCTGTATCCACATAGTCCTACCTTAACACTCTAGCTGTATCGACATAGTCCTACCGTAACAGGCCAGCTGTATCCACATAGTCCTACTGTAACACTCCAGCTGTATCCACATAGTCCTACCGTAACACTCCAGCTGTATCCACATAGTCCTACCTTAACACTCCAGCTGTATCCACATAGTCCTACCGTAACACGCCAGCTGTATCCACATAGTCCTACCTTAACACTCCAGCTGTATCCACATAGTCCTACCGTAACACGCCAGCTGTATCCACATAGTCCTACCTCAACACTCCAGCTGTATCCACATAGTCCTACCGTAACACTCCAGCTGTATCCACATAGTCCTACCTTAACACTCCAGCTGTATCCACATAGTCCTACTGTAACACTCCAGCTGTATCCACATAGTCCTACCGTAACACTCCAGCTGTATCCACATAGTCCTACCGTAACACTCCAGCTGTATCCACATAGTCCTACCTTAACACTCCAGCTGTATCCACATAGTCCTACCGTAACACGCCAGCTGTATCCACATAGTCCTACCTTAACACTCCAGCTGTATCCACATAGTCCTACTGTAACACTCCAGCTGTATCCACATAGTCCTACCTTAACACTCCAGCTGTATCCACATAGTCCTACCGTAACACTCCAGCTGTATCCACATAGTCCTACCTTAACACTCCAGCTGTATCCACATAGTCCTACTGTAACACTCCAGCTGTATCCACACAGTCCTACTGTGATTCCCCAGCTGTACACACAGAGTCCGACCGTGATTCCGACATTAAAATTTCTATTGACCACACCCCAGCCGAGATCTGATTGGTCTACACAAAAATTATCCTCGCACCACACAAGCACAGTACGACTTCCGACGTGTTCCATTACGTTCTTACCTACTACTGACCTATTCTACCTACCTTGTACAAACTGCTACCTAGCCACGACACTTGAGGTGGTATAAACATCTCTAGTGTGTTACATGCCAGTAACATTAGAACACATTTGGGAGAACAAATACTGGAAGATATTGCAAATGATTCCGATACCTTTATCGTAAATATGAACGCATTCTGTATTACTCAATGTCTTCGAGTAGACCCGTAACATATTTCTGTGTTCGTTTCTTCTTCTTCTTCTTCTTCTTCTGCGTTCAGGTAACATATAAGACATTCGTGTTGAGAGCTGTGTCGGCCCCTGTGGCTGGGGGATAGTGAACGCAATTTCGTAATACCATGTTTAAAGTCAGAACGGGCCATTTGGAAGCAGATCTCTTTGCGTTGGTTTTAATATTGGTATAATCTTAGGTCGTTAAGAAAGCAAGGGCAAACTAACAGTGCCGCACGCGATCAACTAACGTAAAATTGCCTTAAAAAGTCACAAACAGCCAATAAATGCTCGGGTTGACTGTGACGTCCTGTAAAGGACAAGTAACTAACTTTATTCACACCCGTACATCAGACACTAGTCTCCTCTTTGGATACAAAGACACTCAACACAGTTTATTCTAGATGATATCATACATGGGAAATTACGTGAAACTAGAAAACACGATGGTAAATTCTCTCTCCCAGCTCTAGAACTGTATGTCCGGCCTCATACATCCTAAATAGAGAATAAACTCATAGCAACTTTACCACGCTTTTTCAAACTAATCCTTCAACGCGTATTCTTGATGAAGTTCTGGCCACTGCACGTGTCGCTAACATTTAGGTCTCACAAATAAACATGAAAATTCGCTGTTTTCCAGAACTTGAACAAAGAACTAATTGTTTCAGCCTCATTTTGGTTACATCATTGAGCAGGTCACGCGGGAGAACGACATCAGTACAAAACATTTGACTTGTTTGCTCTCCAGGAGGAAACCCGCACTCGTAAATTGATGAAAACATTTCAAACACTTGGTAAAAGTTGTTGGTTTGAAAATAGCCGGATCATTGTCAGAGTTTATACAGATTGTCATGTTCGAGTTTGTTGTGAAGTCAACGATAATTATTACTAACATTGACAGATTGAAACGGTAGTTACAGAGAAACTCGCATAAGAAAGCATAACTTAGAAAGGACAAGAATGGAAAGAAAACTAAACACATTTAGTAGAATTTTGTTAGTGTAGTTTGTTAATTCGCCGTCCATGGTAAAACTCGCTATTGTCACAGCTTGAACAAAGACATTGGATAAATAATGTGTAACTGCCATAACTTGATCTATAACAAACACTTGGCTAATCCTGACTAAATCACACATCACAAAGAGGACACGAGATTGGAGGCGAAAGGTTACTGCTCAAAGTTACTTGTGTGTCCTTTACAGGAAGTCGCAATCAACCTAAACATTTTTGGCTCTGTTATTTTCTAGACAAATTTACGTTCAGTAATTTTCAATTGCTTTCTGAACAATCGACACTCATACAAATCACCCACAGCTGACTTCGAAGCCGATATGCGGGACTATGAGGCGCGTTCAGAAAGCAGTGACAAACTACTGAACGTAAACTTGCCACTGAATCACAAACAGCCAAAAATTGCTGGAGTTGACTGCTAACGTCCTGTAACGGATATGCAACTAACTTGTTTATTGTACAACATATTGCTGCTGAATCTAATGGTTACATTTGCATTTGCTATCCTTTTGTCTTCCTCTTCTCTTTTCCTCACACGTTCAGACGTGGCTGTGAGTAAATCCAAAGACAGGATCACTCAACATGAGTTGGTTGACATCCACAAAGAGTTTGTCTTCAAATGGATCGGATGTTGACCAAATAGTTTTCAAGAGATGTTTAAAAATATAATTTTGCATACCCCTTACAGGACGTTGCAGTCAATAACAGCACTTTCAGCTGCTGTTGATGTACTATAGTGTGTTTTTTTTTCCGTTGCCTCAATATAAAATTCAATATCTCAGTAACCAACTGAGGGAAAATGATGAGATTTAGTATATAACCTTATCATTATGTCCACCCAACAAAAAATTATTTGTTCTGGAGATTGTACAGCAGATTTCAATGTTTGTTTATATGCTGTATATATTTTTCTGCCCCGCCATTAATGCCATCATTTTAAGAGTATTACAGCGCCAGCAAGACACATTCGCGCTATTTTTAAAATTGTCAGGCGGTCTTTCGTTTTTGCACAGACTGAGTGTTATAGTTCAGAGGTGTCGTCAAACTGTGGGTTCTTTCATGAAACGTGATTATATAAATAAACTAGCTGGCTCGGCCCGGCTCCTGGCGGGGATCTATCTATCTATCTATCTATCTATCTATCTATCTATCTATCTATCTATCTATCTATCTATCTATCTATCTATCTATCTGTCGATAGATCGATCGGTCGGTCGGTCGGTCGGTGGGTGGGTGGGTTCCGGCAGGCAGACAGGCCAGCCGGCCTGTCTGCCGGAACCCACCGACCGACCGACCGACCGACCGACCCACCACCCACTCAGCCAACCAGCCATCCACCCACCCACATACCTTTCTGTCTACCTGCCTACCTACCTACCTACCTACCTACCTGTCTGTCTGTCTGTCCGTGTCATTAAATATTGATAAAAGTTACTGGAAAAAACGTCAGGACCGTGTGTTGAAAGAGGAAGAGGACTATTGGAGAAAGGATGGATTGAATTTTATGCAACCGAGAGCAATCATCAACCTACTGGAATCGTCCGACACAGATTAAGGTCTGAGCAGATCGCAGACCTTAATCTACGTACACACTTACTGGGATATTTTGCTCCAACTATTCAGACGAATTGCAGGCCCTAAACATTACAGCATCAGCATCAGCTGAAGAAACAAGAAGGAAATGAAAAATAAGGTAAGAAATATATTCCTTCTACTTTCCTGTTAATTTACAAATTATTTACCCCGTGCCTCTGTAAATTCTCTGCCTTTACTAATATGACACATTGCACCCCTCTCGGGATTTTCCGTGGTGAAGTGATCCTCTAAAAGTACTGGAGAGTTTTGGTCAGAGACCATAACTTTATGAAGGGAAAATCCCAACTGCACCCCCACGCGGTAGAGGATGGAAACACACTACGGTGTGGCTAACACAGCTCTGGGGACCGAGTATCCACCGGAATAAGTGGACAACTCTGCAGATGAGCAGAGCAGGGCACTCACTTGTCCTTGCAGTCGGAAATGGCTGTCAAAAGCAGAGATAAAAAGACCACCATGTGAATGTGGAAGGCAAGGGGAAACCACCACATTATCTTCCCAAGACTTCATGGCAAACATATTGTGAAGATTTTCGTACAATTAACCTTATAAGCCATATCACTAAGCTTCTACTCAGAATCATAATGAGAAGAACCAAAAAGAAAATAAAAATGGAAATTAGTGAAGAACAGTATGGATTTGTGGAAGGAAAGGGCACAAACAATGCAATTTATACATTGCGGACACTAATAGAAAGGTCAATAGAGAAACAGAGGGACATATATTTGTGCTTCATAGATTATACTAAGGCATTTGATAAAGTAAAACATGATGAACTGATTAAAATGTTGGAAGATATCAACACTGATGGAAAAGTTTTAAGAATAATAAAGAATATTTACTGGAACCAAGTAGCAGCAATTAAAATGGGAAATAAAGAGGGTAGTTATGAACAGATAAAGCTAGGAGTACGACAAGGGTGTGTCTTGTCACCAGATCTTTTCTCCCTGTATAGCGAAGTAATAATGAGAGAGATCAAAGAGATGCCAGGAATACTAGTTGGAGGTTATAATATAAATAATATACGCTATGCAGATGACACAGTATTGGTGGCGGATAATTCAACATACCTACAACAATTATTAGACGTTGTAGTAACAGAGAGTGCAAGGAAAGGACTCAACTTGAATATCAAGAAAACAGTAACAATGGTAATATCAAAGAAAATGGTGACACCAAAATGTGACATAGAAATAGAAGGGAAAATCCTTAACCAAGTTGATAATTTTAGATACCTAGGGGCATTTATAACATCAGATGGAAGATGTACAACAGAGATTAGGAGCAGAATAGGGCAGGCAAAAGCCGCATTTCATAAAATGAAGAGTATCTTATGCAATAAGTCACTGTCACTGAATGTAAGAAAGAGAGTGCTGAAATGCTATGTAGAACCAGTTTTGCTGTATGGCAGTGAATCTTGGAATGTAAATGAACAAATTAAGAAGAAATTAGAAGCAACAGAGATGTGGTTCCTGAGACGAATGTTGCGAATTCCTTGGACTGCCAGAGTAACTAACGACGACTGCCTGAAACAGGCTAATGAAACTAGAACATTATATACAATAAGACAGAGACAAACAGCTTTCCTCGGTCATGTGATGAGAAGAGAGGCATTGGAGAACATCGTAACAACTGGAAAGATCGAGGGGAAGAGAGGCAGAGGTAGACCAAGAGAAGTGATGCTGGATGGATTGAGACGGTGGCATGGAGGAATATCAGCAGCAGAGTTGATCCAGAAAACCAAAGACCGAGATCTATGGAGAGCCATGAACGCCTACGCCAGCCGGCACGGCACTTGATGATGATGATGATGATGAAGTGGTCAAGCCGTCTGACTCGGGCTCCGAAGGTTGTATGTTCGATTCCGGGCCGCGTCCTTTATTTCACGAGTGCATTTTTTTCGGAGACTCCCGAGGGTTGTCGCTGGAGCTACGGAGTTCGTGCTTTGTGCGACGCTTTCCGCGCTGCGGAAAGAACAGAGCCATATGGGATAAAAACCCGGTGCAATGCAGCCGACCCTGTCGATTTTAAGCTAGTTCTTTCATTGCATCCACTCCCATACGAATCCGGATACGCCTTTGTGTGTCATCAGAATTTGCAGGTCTCCCATTAACGTAAAAATAACTTTGTTAGCGAGAAATCACTAGTTGTTCAGCAAAACATCAAAGGAATGTCGCCGCTTTCAATGATTTAAGTTGTTTTTGGACCTATCAAAGACATATTCCTTGGGTGGGGGTAAATATAAGACGGCTGGAAAAATTTCATAACGATGCAACAGACAGTTTTCAAAATAATTGACCGTGAATGAAGGCAAACAAATGTGGACATACTATAGACAAGTTTTACATTCAGTAGTTTGAAGAGATGTTTATTTGTCATTTTATCAGTCCCACAGTTACATTCATCAGTATCTCCGATTTTTAATTCTAATATTTTCTTGTATTTTAATGAATAAGTTGTGAGTCCTGTGTGGAGTCTGGAAGATTATTACTGTTGTCCTTCGGTTGAGTTGGTAATATAATCATTTTTCTGGTAGTCTGGATGCCCTGATTCCCATTCGGTTCTATAATTGTTTCTTATAAATCTCCTCACATCATAGGTTATGCTTATATCATGCTGAGGTAGCCTTCCACGTTCCTTTACCAACCTGCCACTTCATTTCCATGTATTTTGTAATATGGTGAGATCAATTGTATTTTGACCCTTTTGGATCTCTGACATTCCATGAAATGCTGCTCCCAGTTCTGATAAATTTATATTGTATCTGATTTTCAGTATTAAAACAACTGACTTCGCATCTGTAAAAAGAAGTATTTTTTCTCTTTATTTTCCCCTGTTAACAGCATTACTGTGTCAGTTTTCAAGGCATCTTTCTCTGCTCTGAAGTTATTTTGAGGATATTTCAGTTGTTACTGACTTTTTATTTACTTCCGTTTTTAAACTATTCAGGATAATCCCACCACCTACATTTTATTTTGTTAAAAACATTTGTTGCTGATCCGACCGCGTGTGCATAGGTTCAAGTGCTGCTTGGCTAATGTTCTTCTATGCAAGTTATGACTGTTCTCACCCCTCCCCTCCCCCTTTTCTTTCTTATTATTTCTGAATGTTCTTCCCCCACCCCATACCAGGAATGTTTTCTATCATTTCAGGTTCTAGTATCTTACAGAGTATGTTCGAGAATATTCGGTCCAAGGTTTTTCACATAATCAATGAAACACACGAACATAGCTCTTGCCTGTGCAATATCTGTGTTATAGCCATATCATTATGCTTAACATATTCAGTACCAAACAAAACGTAGGTTTAGACCAAATATAAATAAGTGGGCAGAAAGTGGAAAGTATGGGGCGTGTTACAGTTATGACTCAACAGTTGTTAATATAGTAGCAGACATGTTGAATTATATATCAAAGTAAAGGGAGTTGCATAGGGAAAACTACTGTATTGACATGTTAACTATGTTTTTTTTTTTTTTTGCATATCCTTTACAGGACATCGCTGTCAACATCAGCATCTTTCAGCTGATTGTTGATTTCTTGGCAAGATTACGCTCAGTAGTTTGCCATTGCTTTCTGAGCGGCCGGCTCGCATACCCCGTAAATTACCGACGCGATTCGAACCACTGCTGATTCTCACCGTCGTCACGTTACTTACGAGAGTATACGAGATTACGGAGAAAAGTCGCTAACCTCTAGGCCAGGAAGCATGTTAACTATAGTTTGATTTATAAGCTGTTACGGGAAATTCAAACAATACGATTTATCAGCCCATGGCACTTAATCAGTTAATCCTTTTATATGTTGTCGACACATCGATATACTTACTCCTCGCGTCCTTATGATGAATGCTGATGGATGTCTTTGTGTGTTGCACTCCCACTAATTTTAACTTCTGTTTCAGATTTGACACGTGAAGCTTGATTATGTGAAATACTTTATTTTCGCTGGTGTAATACGAGCCGTAATATGCCACAGCAAGTTTAGTCGACGGATCAACATTACGGCACACGGGTGTAACCCATAAGTGCCGCGTTCTACTCCTAACTCAAGTCTGAGTCCGGATAATCTCAGCTCAATGCACGAACTCCGTAGCACTGGCGAGGATCCTGAAATACTTTGGGTAGATTTTTAATTCAAAATTTCGAATGCCACAGCAAACAATGATGTACAGACCAAATAGAACCAGCAGAAGAAGCCGACCATGTAAAGGTTTGGCATGGTAATTTCGATACATGAAGCCAATACACAGGCCCTGAACCGCTGTTATGCTTCGCCTTGACACCGCAAGGTAGGCCTACAAGATGAGATGAGTATATTCACTACCATCATGCAGGAGGTCTTTTGCAGAACATTGCCTGTGGAAAAGCCTTAGATTCTGTACGAGTTGCCCTGCCTCGTGCCCAAGGTGTCTTCAATAGCCCATGTCCACCTCCAGGCTGATCGACCCATGCCTCGTGCTCAATGTGTCTCCATGGTCCCGTGTCCACCCCCAGGCTAATCAACTCCTGCCTCGTGCTCAATGTGTCTCTATGGTCCCGTTTCCACCTCCAGGCTGATCGACCCATGATCTGTTCGAGCATTTGTGTATTTTTATTTTAGCATCTATATCTGTTCGAGCATTTGTGTATTTTTATTTTAGCATCTCTATCTGTTCGAGCATTTGTGTATTTTTATTTTAGCATCTCTATCTGTTCGAGCATTTCTGTATTTTTATTTTAGTAATTCTGTCTATACGACAATTTTTGTATTTTTATTTTAGTATCTCTGTCTGTTCGAGCATTTGTGTATTTTTATTTTAGTATCTGTATCTGTTCGAGCATTTGTGTATTTTTATTTTAGTAATTCTGTCTATACGACCATTTGTGTATTTTTATTTTAGTATCTCTGTCTGTTCGAGCATTTGTGTATTTTTATTTTAGTAATTCTGTCCTTACGAGCATTGTTGTGTATTTTATTTTAGTATCTGATCTGTTCACATTTTGTGTATTTTTTATATTAGTATCTATCTCTGTC